>CM024721.1:43472657-43680338 GCA_014182545.1 Eucalyptus globulus
GTACCCAGTTTAGGGTTTTTATAGTCGGTCGGGGTAAATTTGTCATAGGTATACTAGTTTGGGGTTTTTCATGGTCAAAAAAATAGTTTGGGGTAAATTTATCACAAGTGTACCAGTTTGGAGTTTTTCAGGGTTTTTTTTTTTTTTTTTTCGAAGATAGAATATGCATTCGATTAAGGAGTCTTTTAAGACAACGATGGATAAAATTCCGAACATAAAATTTCCCAGAGAGGTAAAGGGGGGGTCTTCAACCAATTTAGAGGAAGCTTCTTGGCTCTATGATTTCGTGCCAACCAATCCTCTGCTCTATTTGCTTCGCGAGGACAGTATACCACCGTAGTGTTTTTGCATGTGGATAACTCTTCTCTGCAATGTTGGACAATTTCTTTTAAGTTCCATGGGGGCTCAGCCCAGCCTATCACAAGGTCCACGACCAAGGAAGCTGTCACTTTTCGCACTTCCAGTGAACTACTTAACTTTCGGATCTCCCCACATGTCGCATCTGCATCTCTTTTATGTAGAAAATTCTGTGCAAGACAAACTCGGCCTCCGCTTGTGGTGCCGACGAAGCCCTAGATTTGGCAGCGAAGCCCTCAACGACCTGCCCAGCTGCATCGCGTACTATTCCGGTGACAGAGAAAGTAAACTCACCTGGAACCCATGACGCGTCAACATTCATCTTCATCTCCCTTTTGTTCGGTGGATTCCAGCAAACCGGTAAGTTGCGATTTAGGGTTTCTGCTTTTGGCTTCATCTTCCATCTGCTGAAAGTGATGCTTTGGTTATGTGCTAGCTCTAGTAGATTTGCTGGTTTTGGGCGTTGTTCTATGAAAATCCAATTGTTCCGGGCCTTCCAGATTTGCCAAAGAACCAAGCCGATGAACTCCCGTGCAAGTAGGTCCCTTCGTGAGTCAAATACCTCCATCAACCACTAATCGAAGCGCTTTATATGTCGTGTGATATTGGCACCCTGTAGTCGGTGGTCCTCCCATATTTGTTTAGTCCATTTGCATAATAGAAACATATGTTCTATGGTTTCGATTCTCGAGTTACACATCAGGCATAACGGGTCAGTTGTGATTTTTCTTTTGTAGAGATTTTCTCTCGTGGGAATAGCATTCTGACAGAGACTCCAGAGGAAGGTTCTAATTTTCGGGGGTGCTGAGAGGCTCCAGATTTGAGTCTAGAGGGTTCTTGGGGGCCTGAAAGAACAGGATGCCCTGTTTTGGTTAGTGCTTATAGTTGATGGGTAAGCTCTATTGTGTCCACTCTTTACTGAATACTTCCCTGCACTGTTTCCTGTCCAGACTAAAGTGTCTGGTTTAGGGTTTTGATTCAAGGGGATCGCTAAGATCTCATTAGCTATGTTTGTATCGAAAAGCTATTGAATTGTTTGCTGATCCCAAGCTTGAGGGTTTGCTTTGATCAACCCTGAGACCATAGTAGGTTCTTGATGATTTGCTTGTCCCCCAATAACTCCCTGTGTTAACCATTTGTCTTCCCTTATTTTAATAGATTTTCCATCTCTCACTAACCATTTTATATATGCTTCTATTGTGTCTCGTCCAAGCAGCAAACTCTACCAGCCCCATGATGATCGTTGGCCCTTACGAGCTGTCCAGAGATCGCCATGTGGGAAATAGACTCCTTTCAGTACTTTGCTCCATAGGGCCGATGGAGAATTGGATAATCTCCATGCTTGTTTACCAAGCATTGCACGATTAAAGGTAAGCAGATCTTTAAACCCCAACCCTCCTTCATCCTTTCGAGTTTTCATAATTTCCCAATTTTTCCAATGCGTCCCTTGCTGAGCATCTCCTTTCGCCACCAAAATGATGCTATTTGTCTTTCTATTGCACGACAGATGGACACTGGTAACTTGAAGATGGACATTGCATAAGTTGGTATGGCTTGCACCACACTTTTGATCAGAACCTCCTTCCCTGCTTTGGTAAGTAGTTTTTCTTTCCAGCCCTTTAGCTTTGAATTTACTCTGGCTAATATCCATGCAAACAGTTCTTTCTTTGATTGTCTCAATTCCGTAGGAATACCTAAATATTTGCCCGTCTTTTCAAAAACATGGACTCTTAGTTCTTGGGCCATGTTTCTTCTTAGAGGTAAGGGACAATTATTGCTAAAATACACCCCTGACTTGTTTAAATTGACAGCTTGTTTGGATGCATAGCAATACTGGTTAAGTGTAAGTGTTAAACTCTGACATTCCACTAAGGTTCCATCCAGAAAAAAGATAACATTGTCGGCAAAAAGTAAGTGAGATAGCTTAGGACAAAACCTGTTCAGCTGTATGCCTTTGAGATTAGGATGAATAAATATGGCGAAAGGGGGTCGCCTTGCCTAAGGCCTCTCGAGGGTTTGAAAAAATGGGTGGGTTCTCCATAAATCTTCACACTGAATGTCACCGTTGATATGCATTGCATGATAAGGGACATCTACTTGGCACAGAAACCCATTTTCAGCATATAATCCCGTACAAAATCCCATTCGATTATGTCATATGCTTTATGCATGTCAAGTTTTACTACTACCTGATATTTTTTTTCTTTCTCTTTGTGATGCGCAGCTGATGTAGCACTTCCTGCACTATTAAGATGTTGTCCTATATTTGTCTGCCTTGAACAAAGGCGCTTTGCTCCGATTCTATAATATCTGGCAGCCACTTCTTTAATCGATTTGCTAATATCTTTGAGATAATTTTATAACTGAAATTGCATAAACTAATGGGTCTGAATTGGCCAATTGTCTCAGGATTTTTTACTTTGGGAATCAAGGAAATATGTGTTTGATTAAGGAGAGGATCCAGAATAACTGTGTGAAAAAGTTCTGCACTAACTGGAACAGTTCAGACTTTAGAATTTCCCATGATTTTTGATAGAAAAGCCCGTTGAAACCGTCAGGGCCGGGAGCTTTTAAAGCTCTTAATTGAAAGACTGTTGTATGAACTTCCTCCATCGTAGGATTTGCCACCAGATCTTCATTTATGTTCTCACCGATAGGAGAAAGGCATTGGTTAAGGACAGGCTGGTAGTTTCTCGGCCCTTCTGTTTGATATAACTTTTTGTAAAAGAACTGAATATGATTTATGAGTGCTACAGGATCACGACACCAACTATTGTCTTCCATTTGCAGCATTGTTATGTTATTTCTCTACCTCCTCTGTATAGTTGTTGCATGAAAGAATCGGGTATTTTTATCACCCTATTGCAGCCATTTGATACGTGACCTCATGCCCCAAAATTGTTCTTTTTGCTTCCTCAATGTGTCTATCTGGTGTATAATACTTTGAACCTCCTTCCTGCTTGTAGACTGGTCTGATTGATTGGTTATCTCTGTTAAAGTCTGAGTGAGCTCTTTATCCTCCTAGGTGCATTAGCAAACTTCTCTTTGCTCCACTTTATCAATTCGTTTGAAGTCTCCTTTAGTTTCTCTGAGAAATTGGCTTGTTGAGAAGCTGTTTGGCTCAAGGTTTGATGAATAAATTCATGATACTCGTTGTGTTCTGTCCAGAAAGTCTCCATCTTGAAATCTCGTTTCCTTTTCTTTGTTCCAGGGTATAGCCGAAGGACAAGAGGACTGTGATCCAAGCCAATGGCTAGAAGAGCTTGGATTTCTGCTGCTAGAAATGTGATTCTCCATTCCAAAGAACATAACCCCCTGTCTAGTCGTTTTTTTGACAAGATTATCCCCTTCCCTGATGTTTGCCCATGTGTAAGTACACCCATGACTATCAATGTCCATTAAAGATGACTCATTTAGCATATCTCCGAAGGTTGCAATTCTATTATTATCAACTTCTCTTTTCCCCACATTCTCCCATACATATAATATCTCATTAAAATCTCCCATGCATATCCAAGGAACATAATTATAAGGTTTAAGAGTCTTCAATTTTTGCCATAATGTCAGCCTCTCTCCAAAGTTCGTAGAGGCATGAACAAATGTTATTTGCATGGTATGTCCGTTTATCTGCATCAGTGCATTCCACATTAATAAAACTGCTTGGAGCTCTCTTTCACTTGCACCGTCACTCCCTCATTCCACATTAAAGCTAATCCCCCCCCGCTATGCCCGTCGGATTCTCTAGGAATAAATGCTGGAATTGTAGTTTCTTGCACACACTTTCCACCATCGTTGCTTTGTTTTTTGTTTCCATTAGAAAAACTAAACTGGGCCTTTCAAGAGCAATTAAAGCTCGTAGTTCCTGGATTGTCAGGGGGTTGCCTAGCCCCTGACAATTCCAGCTAATGATTTTCATGTCGTTGTTGGTGGCTTATTAGGGCTAGCCACCAAAGCCCACTCTGTTCCATCTTTGATCAACTTAACAGGAGTCTGTAGAAGGTCCGTATCATCTATGAGAAGAGGAATTGGCTCAAGTACACACTTCTGCTTCTTTGCTTTCTGCACCTTCATATGCTTTTTACTATTTTTTCCAACTTTCAGGGAAGTCTGTTTAGGTGATTTAGGACATATTATCTGTTTTCCATGATCTTTGGTTTCCTTCTTACTTGCTTCCATTTCTTCCATAGGCTCCCATTCATTAGAACTTTCTGGTTTCTGTTTGCTACAAACCGCAATTCGCATATCAGGGGCTTGCTCTCTAATTGTGATTTCCTTTCCACTAGTTGGGGAAGATGATATAGGTATAGTCTCTTCCACTATAAGTTCTTCTTCAATTTTTCCATAAAAAGCTTCCCAATAAGGGTTGTGTTCACATGCTTCTGCTTTCACCCAGGGTCCATATGGTCCTATTTTGTTGACTGCCCATGGTGATTGCTCATAAGGAATTTCTGCACAGTCAGTGGCATAGTGGCCAATTCTTCCACAAGAGTAGCAATAATGAGGTAAGCGCTCGTATTTGAATTCCACCCACAGCCATTTATTACTGATATCCAAGATAGCCCCTGATTTCAGTGGATTAGTCAGGTCGATTTCCACTCTTACTCTTCCTCATTTTTGCTGAAAATTCCTTGTTGAATCTGGTTGGATTTCCAGGACCTGACCTAGCTTTCTTCCCAGATCGTGGAACACTGTTTCTACCCTCCAACCAAGGGGAATACCTCCTATTCGCACCCAAAATGCTGATATGGAAAAATCATAGCAATGTTCTGGGATTTCAGGCTCGCACTGTTTTAGGACCAGCAAATTGCTAGCATTAGACCAAGGTGCAGTCTTCATAACTCTCTCTTTTTCCTACTCCGATTGAAAGACAAAGGTAAAGAGACCTGGTTCTTTTTGTTCACACGTTACAGCTTTAGTTTTCCATGCTTTCTACATTGTAGAAATAAATGCTGGATAATTCACGTTGGGCTTAGAATATAGTTTACCCAGGAAGAGTACGTTTGCATTCATCCCTTTTTTTGTGGAGGTACCTCAGTAACATACTTCAACCACATCATCCTCGACCATAGATGTCCGAGACTTTTACATAATGCTGCCACTCGCAACTCATTTTCTTCCTTACTGTCCATTCACTCTTACTATAGGGATGGAGTTTTTCAAAAAAGAAATTCAGGGATGCAAGCCTTAGATGAGGGAGGGCTTGAAGGGAGCTCGATATAAGACGACTGAGTGAACAGATGCAAAGAAGTAAATGTAAGGTTTACAAAAACTGCAAGACACATATCAGTGGTTCGATTCTTTCTACTCCTGCTCAGGGCATTTCTTCCAAGAGAAACTATTGTATGTTAGTACCTGTTGACACCTATTTTTACAAAAAAAAAAACAAAAATCAATCAATCAAAAGTCAATAAAAAAACCAAAAAAACGAGGAACAGAGAGAGAGAGAGAGAGCTGCGGAGAGAGAGCTCGAAAAGAGGGAGCTACGCCGAGCCGCCCAATTGATGCCGTTCCCCGCCGTCTTCTCCGAAACCCAAATCTGAGGAAACGGAGGGGGAGGAGGGCAACGGCGGCATTGCCCAACGCCATTCGAGCCGCTGTCCTCCTCTTGCTTCAACCCGACGCCACTCGACCAACCAGACCGCCACTTTGTCTTCCGGAACCCGAGATATGGAGAAGCCGAGGGAGTAGCTCGCTGCCAAAGCCACCTGCAAGTCTACCCATTCTCCTCGACGCCGAGCCGTCGTTCTCTCGCCCTTGAGCGACGCCCACACCTTGGCGTCGTTTTGCCGAAGCACCAAACGTCCGCTAGCACCGCGCAGCAGCTCGAGCCACCGCAGCGCCCCGCCTCGACACTTGAAGCCGCACGCATCTCAGCCCGTCGTCGACACCACAGCAGCTCGCCACCGTGCCTGAGTGCTGCCTGCCTCCGCCCGCGACGACCCGCCTTGCTCTACTTGCAACCGCGAGGACCGCCGCGTCTCCGCCCCTGCTTTGCCGTGCCTCCACCTGTAGAACCCGTGAGCCTGCAGCAGCTCACCACCGCCCACCACGTCGCTGCCACCGTCAAGTCCGTCGCCGCCGTCGTTAGCACCGCCAAGGAGCCCTAGGGCTTCGGTCATGAACCAGTCGCATGAGTCGGGCGCGGGTCACGAAACGGGTAGGGTTTTGAATAATGTGGGCTGGTTTTAGGCTTTTGAACTTATGGTCTTATAGGTTTAGTTGGGCTTATGAGTTTTATTTTAAGAAAATTAGATTGGGCTTTTGGCCCCATGCATTTTTAAAAAGAGAGGAGAGGGGAATTCTTGGCCGGGCCCAAGCTTGAGCCCACTTGGGCCGGTTGGACCGAACCCGGGTCCGGTCTTCGACCGGACCCGATCCACGCCGACCGGGCCAAACCTAAGTCAGGTTGGACCGGCCCGGACCCGGTCCGGTCTCAAAAAATTATTTTATCATTTAAAAAAAAACAATTTCGAAAATCTAAATAAAAATTTAAAAAAAAATTTAAAAAAAAATAAAAAATTTCGAAAATCCAAAAATGATTAGGTTTAATTAGGAGTTGCCAAGTATTGCTATTTTAGTGTAATTAGACATTTATTTGCTTGTATATTATTTATGTTGCATGTTTAATTTGCATATCTAATTATGTTTAATTGCACGTGTTTTATTTTACTGCAATTAGGATCTTAATAGCTATGATTATTATTTTAATGATTGCGCACCTGCATGATCATCCCTCATATTAGTGGATAAGCATAAAATCAATTCAGGCTGCCTGCCAAAAATTATCTTGATAAAATGAACAAGATTAGGTACCAAAATGGCACTAATTAGTCAATTAGTGTAATCAAGTCCCCGACTCTAGATTCTCTGGTTGCGTAGGAAGTGAGGCACGCTCCCATGCCTCACTTGGTTTCTAGCCGACCCTAATAGGTTAGTGGCGACTCCTTTTGTGCACAATTCCTAAAATATATCCCAACGTCACGCGGGGTATGGGCTTGGGAGAGCCCGCGCCTAATCATGGGCCTTAGGCCCGTCCTTTAGGCAATACCCCTAAACCTGTTCCCTCCTCCCGAGGGTAGGTCGTGACAGCTTGGCGACTCCGCTGGGGAACCTCTTCGAGCTCCCATTCAAAGAGGGGCATCTGTTGACACCTAAATTTTCCCATTTTCTATTTAGGATTTAATCGTCTATAGAATTAGGAATTAGTCGTTTTTTTTTTAAAAAAGAACAACAAAACAAACAAAAAAAAAACAAAAACAAAACACAACAAAAAAATAGAAAAAAGGAAGACATGGAAGGGGTCGAGCTAGATCTGGCCTTGGCCCAGCCCATGCCGCTTTCTCCTGCCTTCATCTTCGGTGAAACCCTAGCAACAGAACGGGGAAGGAAAGAGAGAGGGGACGGAGCACAGAGAATTGGAGAGAGAGAGAGAGAGAGAGAGAGAGAGAGAGAGAGAGAGAGAGACCAAGGAGGAGAGGGAGCGAGTGAGTGACCTAGAGAGAAAGTGCAAGCTCGAGAGAGTGGTTGGTCGTCGCCGGAGGTTCGTTCGTCAATTGCCATTCGCCGCAGTCCTCCTCTCGAACCAGGTACTAGCCGATCGATTGTCTTTTACCGATCGTCGACACGGCCAAGCAAAGATCCCCAATTCGCACGCGCGCGAAAGTCAGAATGGAGAACGAGGACACCAACGTACGCATGGCCAAGATGGAGGACCAGCTAGCCCAACTCACCACAATGATGCTTGAAATAAGCCAGAAGCTCAAGGAGCCCCCTGCTGTAGCTGTCACGGGAACATCCACTCTAGTGTCAACAGAAGGCACACACGTTGCTGATCCCCCTGGGAAAGAAACTGTTGGGGAGGCTCCTTCTGTCACGCCAATTATCGTCAATCTGGATCCTTCTCCAAAGGAAAACCCAGCACCCCGTCTAAGTGAAGAGAGTGAAAAATGCTTGGCAAAGATGGAGGAGCGACTGTGTGCCTTGCAAGGTTACGAGCTGAAAGGAGCTGATAGGCTGTCTCCATACACCAAGACGAACTTTCCTGAGAACTTCCAAGAGCCTGAGTTCGCAAGAAAATATGACGGAACGAGATGTCCCAAGACTCACCTCAGATATTACATGAGGAAAATGGCTCGCTACGCTGACAACGTGCCATTTTTCATACACACATTTCAAGATAGCTTGGAAGGCATTGCCCTGTCATGGTTCATTGCGCTGGACATTGAAGAATTCACTAGTTGGGAAGATTTGACCAACGAGTTCTTGCAGCAATACCGATTTAATACCGAGCTCGCCCCTACGAGAGAAGAATTGACCCGCGTTGAGAAGAAGAGAAATGAGTCATTTAAGGCCTTTACGCAAAGGTGGAGAACCATGGCCTCACAGGTGAAGCCAACTTTGAATGAAAGGGAGATGAAGCAACTATTCCTCAAGACATTACCCCCCGAATACTTCCAAGGATTAGTATTTTCGGGATGCCAAACCTTTTCACAACTGGTAGATGTAGGTGAAGGAGTTGAGTGGGCACTCATCGAAGGGAAGATATCCACCGGAGGCGCGAAGAAGTTCTAGGCGAGAAAAGATAAGGAAGCTGCAGTTGAGGTAGCGCTTGTGCAAGAGTCATTTTACCCTAAGTCGCCCACAGCACCTGTGCACAAGCCTATGGCCATTCAAGGGAGCTCATCACGAGCATATGACAAGGGCAAGAGACCCTTTCGAAAGGAATTTTCCCCACTGCCACGACCATTGTCAAAGCTGTCGCCTACGCTTCTCGAAAAGAGGATGGTTGCGAAGGAAGTACCTAGGGACAACCCCACGAGATTCGTCGGGTTTGATGTGACCAAGACCTGCGAGTACCACATGGGAGAAAAGGGGCATGATGTAGATAATTGCATTGTGCTAAGGTACAAAGTCCAACAGTTACTGGACAAAAACATTTTAACGTTCAAAGAAGCTCAGCCTAATGTGCAACAGAACCCCCTACCGGACCATGCAGAGGGAGTGAATTCAATATTTGAGGAGACACAGGCAAGTCAACAGCCTCTAGTTGCGAATGCTTCCAAGTTGTATGAGTCCTTAGTGCTGGTAGGATACTATGGAGGTCATCAGGATGTCACCCCGGAAGAGAAACTGAACCGCGTCCGTAGGATGGTAGCCATGGGGGTAATTTGATGCGGAGAAGAGGAAGAGAATGTCGTATCCATGATAATCCCGTCATCATTCCACTCATCTTTTTGCAACATTACTCGTATATCTCGAGCGAAGAAGATTATGCCTGGAATTTCGAAGACCCCGGTTTTGTACAAGGATGGGGTGATAGCTATGATAACTCCAATGGTAATTGAACTATCAGATAAGGAGACTGCCGGCGATATCGAGATGGAAATCACTGAACCCACAGTAATCGACCTTATGGTCGAGGAAATGTCGGCAATCGAAGTCACGGGAGGGAACATAACGCTGGTCACAATTGAATTGCCACCACAGGAGGAAGATGGAGTAATAGTGTTGGAGAGTCCTTCTAAATCCGATCCCAAAGATGTACCTTGGGATTATCAAACAAATGAGGTAGACGCTGTCATGCGATCGGGCCGCTGTTACACACCTGATAAAGGAATATAAAAGAAGGTCGTGACTGAGGAGAAGGCGAAGCAATTCTTGGCCGTAGTAAAATCTAGCGAGTTCAATGTGGTAGATCAACTGTGGAAGTTGCCGGCCCAAATCTCCCTCCTGGAGTTGTTGAAATCCTCCGAGAAGCACAGTGACATCTTGTTGAAGGTCCTCAATGAGGTACACGTACCCGAAACAATCGATAAAGTCCAATTGGAAGAGTTTGTCGGGGCAGTTCTACTGAAAGACCAGATTTCCTTTACGGATGAGGATCTCCCTCCCGATGGTCGATAATGGTCCAATTGGAGTGCTCTCATCTCGGTGAAGCATGAGAGCACTCTTGTTTGCAGAGTGTTGATCGATAATGGTTCGGCGCTTAATATATGCTCGTTGGCTACCTTCCATCGTCTAGGCATTGATCTTGGGAGAATCCGTACTAGCAAGTCAACTGTACGGGCTTTTGACGGGATGAAGAAGGAGGTGATAGGGGAAATTGAGCTTGAGCTGTTGATTGGCCCCATACTCTTCCAAGTCGTGTTCCAGGTATTAGATATACCAAGCGCTTTTAATTTTCTGCTAGGGAGGCCATGGATTCACACGGTAGGCGCTGTTGCTTCCAGCCTCCATCAGAAGGTACGATTTGTGGTGGATAACAGGCTTATCACGATCCATGAAGAATCTGACTTCAAGATCTACCACGAGACGACCATCCCATATGTGGAGCCTGAGTGTACCGAGGAATCCAGCTTTCAAACCTTCGAGCTGGTATCCATGGTCCACATGCCTGCAGGGTCTTTCATAAAGGTTCCTGAATTGTCTAAGCCGGCCATAGCTGCTGGAAAAATTATGCTGGCAAGCGGGTATAATCCTGGAGAGGGCCTTGGATCACACGGTCAAGGTGTGCGAAAACCCATTGAAGCTCGTAAAAACTTCAAAAGAAGAGGTTTGGGATATGTCGAGAAGCGGGGAGGCCATAACAACCAAGGAGGCCGTGGAAGGCAAAGAGATCGAGGTGCCCGAGGAGGCCGAGACGGATACAAAGACCAAAGTGAACGCATTGCCCAGACTGAAAAGGACAAGGGCTATCAAAGCCCATTTTCCCCGTTGCTAGAGGAGACGTTTCCAGGAGCCCTAAGGATGTTGTTCGAGGAAGAGGAGGATATCTATGGTGTGACCGAGCTATTGGAGGAGGACGTCATATGCACCATCTTGGCATGCGAGGAAGCCGAGTCCTCTAAAGTCATGGCTATCCCTCCAGAGTAGGGCGGCTTTCGTTTAGCCTAGTCTTTCGCTATATGTCTTCTCCCCTGCACGGGATCTCATAGTTTTTCTTTATCTATTTCCTGTTTTCGTCATTTGTAACGTGAACTATGATCAGCCCCGATCTTGAGCCGTTAGTCGAGGGTGGTGTGTGTTAAAATACGGCCTTATCTTTCCTCATTCAATAAAATAGACACATGTTTTATTAAGGACATGTGGAAGCACATCAAACTAGCCCTATGATGGTCGCTGAGGCCTAGGCCTCCACATGCTCCATTATTTGACTGTTTTGTAAGAACGAGGAAATCCGAGGATATGAGGACGAGCTCTTGAATTTTTTACAAAAATACTTCAAAATTTTTCGAAAATGACATGCATCGTCTTTGTTGTCGACATTACTCTAACTCATCTCATTGCATCTCAGGCATTACATTATGCATAATCATGATAAGGACGCATGTGACTCAGATGTGCATGAAGAAAGCCCCTCAGGTTCCGGTGACATCGACGACGACGATTAGAAGGGGATCGAGTGCGAATGGAATCGACATGAAGAATCGAAGCCGTTGACTGAAGAGCGAACAATCACCATAAATCTAGGTGATGCAGAGAATGTCAAGGAGGTAAAGATCGGAGCATGTCTCTCAGAATCAGAGGCGGAAAGGATGACTAATCTTTTAAAAGAGTATCAAGATGTGTTCGCTTGGACATATGCCGACATGCCGGGATTGGATCCTGAAATTGTGGAACATGCTTTACCAACGGATCCCGATGTGCCACCCAAGAAGCAAAGACTCAGGAGAACTAAACCAAAGTTGTCCAAGAAGATTGAAGAAGAAGTGATGAAACTACTGAAAGTAGACTTTATCAAAGTGACTCGTTATCTTGATTGGGTACCAAATATTGTGCCTGTAATAAAGAAAGATGGGCGAATTAGGGTGTGTGTTGACTATCGCGACTTGAATCGAGCAAGTCTTAAAGACGACTTTCCGCTCCCCCATATCGATGTCTTGGTTGATAGTACAGCGGGATTTGAGTTATTCTCCTTCATGGACGGTTTTTCTGGATATAACCAAATCCGTATGAAGGAGGAAGACAGGAGCAAAACATCATTCATAACTCCTTGGGGAACTTTCTGCTACAAAGTGATGCCTTTCGGTCTCAAGAATGCTGGGGCAACGTATCAAAGGGCCATGGTCACGTTATTCCATGACATGATGCATAAGGAAATTGAAGTATACGTCGACGACATGATTGCGAAATCAAGACGTGGCGAAGATCACGTTAAAGTCTTGCAACAAAGGTTGTTTGAACGTCTTCAGAAGTTCAAGTTGCGCCTCAACCCCACAAAATGCGTTTTTGGAGTGAAATCTAGGAAACTATTAGGATTCATGGTTAGTAGTAGGGGCATAGAGATTGATCCATTGAAGGTTAAAGCCATTTGCAATTTACGACCCCCGACTATCGTCAAAGAAGTCAGCAGCTTAATGGGACGACTTAATTATGTGGCGAGGTTCATTTGTCAGTTGTCTGAAACGGCAAAACCATTCTTCAAACTCATGAAAAAGAATGTAAAGATTGAGTGGAATGCTGAGTGCCAAGGTGCCTTTGAGAAGATAAAACATTATCTCACTCATGCACCAGTCTTAGTTCCCCCTCTCCCAAAAATTCCCTTGATTTTGTACTTAACCATACATGATGAGTCATTGGGAGCTATGCTAGCCCAGAAAAGACCAAATGACGGGAGAGAATGCGCAATATACTACTTGAGCAAGAAATTCACTATTTCTGAGATGAACTATACGGAAGTTGAGAGAACTTGTGTGGCTTTAATTTGGGTCTTGCACAAAGCTACATAAAGCATACACACTTCATCACCGAATCTTGTTGGTGACCGAAAATGATCCTATCAGTATCTCCTAGAGAAGCCGGCTTTGGTTGGCAAGTTGGCCAAGTGGCAAATCTTAATCTCTGAGTTTGACGTTCAAAGCCTAGGACAGAAGTCCGTTAAAGGTCGAGCCATAGCAGATATGTTGGCAGAAAATTCCGAGAGGTCCAAAGCATTTTATGGGGATAGTGATGCAGAAGAGCGAATTTTACTTATATCAAGCAACAAATGGACGATGTACTTTGATGGTGCGGTTAACTTAGCCGGGTCGGGTACTGGGGCAGTTCTTATCTCCCCGGATGGACAACATTACCCCGTCGCTGCTAAATTGACGTTCCCTTGCACGAATAACATCGTTGAATATGAAGCATGCATTCTCGGCCTCCAAGCCACCGTTGATATGGAAATTCGGAAGCTGCAAGTTTATGGTGATTCAATCCTTATCATCTTACAGACTGAAGGCAAATGGCGAACACAAGATTCTAAATTGATTCCGTATCATGAGTTCCTGGGGGAGTTGGCGAAAGAATTCCAAGAAATATCATTTGAATACTTACCAAGGTCTCAAAATCAGTTCGCCGATGCCCTAGCTACCTTGTCTTCAATGTTGCAAGTAGTTGGAGGCTTGGACATTGAACCGTTGAGAATTGAAATCCTTAGGCGCCCGGCTTATTGCATGACGGTTGAAGAGGAACCGGACGGACAGCCTTGGTATCATGACATCTTGAAGTATTTGCAGAAGGGTGAATTCCCCAAAGGAAGTGAAGCGGTAGACAGAAAACATTTGATAAAGCTGGCATCAAGATTCTTCGCTAGTGGAGACGTCCTTTATAAAAGGTCATTCGACTCAATATTGCTAAGGTGTGTCGACGCTAAAGAAGCCGACCATTTGATGAAAGAGATACATGAAGGGGAGTGCAGCCCCCATATGAACGGACACTTCTTGGCGAGAAAGATCATGCGGCTCGGTTACTATTGGCTGACCATGGAGTCCGACTGCATTCAACACGTACGACGATGTCACCAGTGCCAGATTTATGGAGACAGGATAAATGCCCCTCCAAATGAACTTCACCAAATGTCTCAATCCTGGCCCTTTTCAATGTGGGGAATTGACGTGATCGGGCCCATCAACCCCAAAGCTTCAAACGGACATCGATTTATCTTGGTGGCAATAGACTATTTTACCAAATGGATCGAGGCCAACTCGTATGTAATGTTACTGCCAAGAATGTGGCCAGGTTCATTCGTCGCAATATTGTTGCCCGTTATGGGGTACCGGAGGGGATCATCACTGACAACGGCACTAATTTAAACAACAGAGTTGTGGATGGCTTGCTTAGTGAGTTTCGAATTAAACATTTGAACTGTCACCCTACCGCCCTCAAATGAATGGAGCAGTGGAGGCGGCAAATAAAAACATAAAGAAAATCCTGTCAAAGAGCGCTGAAAATTATTGTGATTGGCACGAGAGACTTCCTTATGCACTAATGGCATACCGAACTTCTATCCGCACCTCTACAGGGGCAACTCCTTTTTCACTCGTGTACGGGATGGAGGCGATCTTACCTATTAAGGTTAAAGTTCCTTCTCTAAGGGTCATTTCCCAATCTAAGCTTGATGAGGCCGAGTGGATGCAGCAAAGGCATGAGCAATTAAACATGATCGATGAGAAGAGATTGCAAGCTATGTGTCATGGTCAGTTCTATCAGAGACAAGTCGCAAAAGCCTTCAATTGAAAGGTGTGTCCTAGATACTTTGAAGTCAACGACCTGGTATTAAGGAATGTGCTTCCAATCATACCAGATCCTAGTGGAAAATTAACCCGAAACTACGAAGGGCCATATGTCATTAAGAAGATTCTTTCTGGTGGTGCCATGATTTTAGTTGAAATGGATGGCAGTGAATTGCCTAGACCTGTAAACGCCGATGCAGTCAAGAAGTATTTTCCATGAATGAAATCAGGGCCGAGGGGTCACTTCATGCACAATTCAAGTCGCATAGCATCATGCATAGCATTGTAGATATTGTGCATATGTTGCATACATGCATATCTATTTGTGTTTCAGGCACCTTACCGTCTAATGAGGAAATGGCAGGGGGAAGAACTGACTCAAGAATCCATCAAGTCGCTGCACAACAAGTTGAATGTCTCTTTTGAGACGTAATTTGAGACAATAAAAAAGACAAAAACAAAGAACGCATGATATGATTCACATGACCTATTCTTTGGTGTCATTATGCACGCTTCACGTTTGTGACCCTCAAGAAAAGTGGCTCGTAAAAATGACTTTATTCAGACAAAAGAGTGAAAAGCTAACCATGCCAAACGAGAAGTACTTAGAATGAAGAAAGGCAAGTTATTTCCAAACACGTCCTCCAAACACTTTTGAGAGTTGAGTGAAAGGCGACCTTCTTTTAGGACAAAGGATTCATTCGCATTGAGCGCAAAGATCGAAATGATAAAGGCATTTCATTCATCAATCCTAAAGCACCGAGCTAACATCTTGCTACCCTTTGGCCAAATAAATGTGACCATTTGAGGTACCTCTGTCGAGAACTACCCTGCATTGGGACAGCATAAGGGACTACGATCGTGTTGTAGAGTGAAAGATTGAGAAAGATTTTATTACTTTCACTTGCATTAATCTTCCGGTGATAGCTTCAGAGGAATTCTCATTAGAGCTTGACTCATCCCAAAGTGAAGAAGAGCATTTCATTCTCTACCCACACATTGATATCCATTGCTTTAACCAATTTGGGCCTGGTTATTCATTTCTGAACCCCGAGTGGTGATTATCTCCCTTCACTGGGGCAAGGCATAAGAATTGACCAAATATAATTGAAAATCACGAGAAAATGTGAAAAGCGTCTCGAAAGTCATAAGAACTACAAAAGTTCAAAAAACAAAAAGTTTGACAAACTAGGGGGCATGAAAAAGCAGTCTACCTGGTAAAAGCAAGGCCAATTCCCGTCAAGAAAAAGAGGCAAAATGTTACATCTTATGTGAAAGAAAAATTATCAAAATCCAAGTGCCTGCGAAAAAAAAATCGTCGCAAAGGGCAAAGGAAATTAGAGAAAGGAGCAAAGCTCCCATGTAGAAATGATTAGTCAAGGGACTTTCATGATGCGTTGTGTTTCAAAAGTCAAATGATTTCGAAAGATCGAGTGAACTGGTCACGATGCCATGATGATCACCAACTCTTAAAAACCCTCTTGAAAATCTTAAGCCTTTCGAGCCTCTCCCAAACCAACATTATAACCCTCTTCCGAAGTCTCTTCTGATTGGGATAGTTCGAGTGAAAATGAGAATACCACCTAGAAGGTATTGCTTGAAGGAGTGGAAGTAATTTTATCTTATCTCTTCTTCCAAGGTCTCGACTTGTAAACCCGATGAAGATAGCGACAGATGTTCCTTTATTGGCCTCAAAACAATCATTCCTTTGTGTAAGCCCTGATTGAGTCTATATTGTGATCCTTTCAAAAGACCTCTTTAATTGATCAGATTGTGCTCAATGCGAATGTTTCTGGGAGCCTTTGACCTGGGTTATGCGAGATACACTCAGCAATCAATTATTAAAGCAGTCATTCTATCGAGAGTGTGTGATAACCCCTTTCTGACTAAGAAGCTTTAGTTTGGCATGCTTAATGAGTCTTTTTCACGAGTCCTAGCCGTTTTGATAAGAACTTGGCTCCTAGAGAATTTGATGATTAATGATATATCCCTGAGCAAGATGATAGTTTTATGCTACGTGATGTTGATTGACATCGAATCTTTTTCTAAAGCAATCGGACTCAGCTTGATTAGCTTGTTTAATTAATGCTGCAATATTGCCAATATGTCTCTTGATGACGTCCCTAATGACATTTGCTCAAGCTGAGTTTGACAGGATTCTTGAGTGAAGCCATGTAGTTTCAAGGAGTTAGCGGGCGCATCCCTAAAACCCAAAGGTATGGTTAACCTTAAACCAAGTCATCTCCAAAGGTTCATAGGTTTTCCTCAAACCATGTATTTTCAACCCGGTCGAAACCCATTGTTACACGGTGAGACTTCAGTCCTTCTCCTCCTTCCTATGACACGGTGCGCTCTGTAGCTCGGTGAGCTTCTGTAGCCCGGAGAGCTTTGTAGCCCGGAGTCCTTCTTCTTATGACACGGTGAGCTTTCTAGCCTAGAGAGCTTTTGTAGCCCGGAGAGCTTTGTAGCCCGGAGTCCTTCTTATTATGACACGGTGTGCTTTGTAGCTCGGTGAGCTTTTGTAGCCCGGAGAGCTTTGTAGCCCGAAGTCCTTCTTCTTATGACACGGTAAGCTTTGTAGCCCGGAGAGCTTTTGTAGCGAGAGAGCTTTGTAGCCCGAAATCCTTCTTCTTATGACACGGTGCGCTTTATAGCCCGATGAGCTTTTGTAGCCCAGAGAGCTTTGTAGCCCGAAGTCCTTCTTCTTTTTATGACACGGTGAGCTTTGTAGCCCGGAGAGCTTTGTAGCCCGAAGTCCTTATGACACGGTGTGCTTTGTAGCCCGGTGAGCTTTTGTAGCTCGGAGAGCTTTGTAGCCCGGAGTCATTCTTCTTTTTATGACATGGTGAGCTTTGTAGGCCGGAGTCTTTCTTCCTATGACTCGGAGAGTTTTATATCCCAGAGTCTTCCTCTCTTCTTATGACCCGGAGAGCTTCTGTATCCCGGAGTCTTCCTCTTATCGACAAGACACACATCCATAATTATGAGTCCTTTTTGTGGACCTGATACGTGCATGTGCACTCAGGGTCCCTCTACCATTGAAATAAATTAGGTGTCTTCTGTCTTTGAATGCAACATCTTCGAGGCTACATTCAAAGAGGGGCGGCTGTTGACACCTATTTTTACAAAAGAAAAAAAATCAATCAATCAAAAGTCAATAAAAAAAACCAAAAAAAACGAGGAACAGAGAGAGAGAGCTGCGGAGAGAGAGCTCGAAAAGAGGGAGCTATGCCAAGCCGCCCAATTGATGCCGTTCCCCGCCGTCTTCTCCGGAACCCAAATCTGAGGAAACGGAGGGGAGGAGGGCAACGGCGGCACTGCCCAACGCCATTCGAGCCGCTGTCCTCCTCACCGCTTCAACCCGACGCCGCTCGACCAACCGAGACCACCACTGTCTTCCCTGGAACCCAGATCTGGAGAAGCCGAGGAGCAGCTCGTCGCCAAAGCCACCCGCAAGTCCGCCCATTCTCCTTAACGCCGAGCCGCCATTCTCGCCCCCTCAAGCGACGCCACACCTTCGCGCCGTTGCTGCCGAAGCGCCGAACGTCCGCCAGCACCCGTCAGTAGCAACTCGAGCCACCGCCGCGCCCCGCCTTGACGCTTGAAGCCGCACGCATCTCAGCCCGTCATCGACACCACGGCAGCTCGCCACCGTGCCTGAGTGCTGCCTGCCTCCGGCTGCGACGACCCTCCGTGCTCTACCTGCAACCGTGAGGACCGCCGTGTCTCCGCCCCTGCTTTGCCGCGCCTCCACCTGCAGAACCCGCGAGCCCTGCAGCAACTCACCACCACCCACCGCGTCGCTGCCATCGTCAAGTCCGTCGCCACCGTCGTCAGCGCCACCAAGGAGCCCTAGGGCTTTGGTCATGAACCGGGTCACGCGAGTTGAGGGCGGGTCGCAAAACGGGTAGGGTTTCGAATAATGTGGGCTGGTTTTAGGCTTTTGAATTTCTGGGCTTATAGGTTTAGTTGGGCTTATGAGTTTTATTTTAAGAAAATTAGATTGGGCTTTTGGCCCCGTGCTTTTAAAAAGAGAGGAGAGGGAATTCTTGCGCGGGCCAAAGCTTGGAGCCCACTTGGGCTGTTGGACCGAACCCGGTCCGGTCGCCGACCGAGCCAAACCCAGGTCGGGTTGGACCGGCTCGGACCGGTCCGGTCTCAAAAAAATTATTTTATCATTTAAAAAAAAAAAAATCGAAAATCTAAATAAAAAATTTAAAAAAAAAAAAAAATTTAAAAAATTAAAAAAATTAAAAAATTTCGAAAATCCAAAAATGATTAGGTTTAATTAGGACTTGCCATGTATTTCCATTTTAGTGTAATTAGACATTTATTTGCTTGTATATTATTTATGTTGCATGTTTAATTTGCATATCTAATTATGTTTAATTGCACGTGTTTAATTTTACTACAATTAGGATCTTAATAGCTATGATTATTATTTTAATAATTGTGCACCTGCATGATCATCCCGCATATTAGTGAATAAGCATAAAATCAATTCAGGCTGCCTGCCAAAAATTATCTTGATAAAATGAACAAGATTAAGTACCGAAAGTGCACTAATTAATCAATTAGTGTAATCAAGTCCCCAACTCTAGATTCTCTAGTTGCGTAGGAAGTGAGGCACGCTCCCATGCCTCACTTGGTTTCTAGCCGACCCTAATAGGCTAGTGGCGACTCCTTTTGTGCACAATTCCTAAAATATATCCCAACGTCACGCGGGGTATGGGCTTGGGAGAGTCCACGCCTAATCATGGGCCTTAGGCCTGTCCTTTAGGCAATACCCCTAAACATGTTCCCTCCTCTTGAGGGTAGGTCGTGACAGTACCCATTTCTAATAAGATCAGATTTCTACAGCAAACTAAGACGACCATGAAACCCTTTGGAGGAATGGGGGACGCAACAAAAAGTACACTCAGATCCAGAAAACCAGAATCACAATCCACAGCAACATTCAGTCCAGAACCCAGAGGCGGAGCCAAAAAACGAGACAACGCCTAGACAACGTAGATTCCACTCAGATCTGCTAACATCCATGAGCCCAGGCAAGCATTCAGGAAAATGAAGTCGAAATCCGACCTTTCTATGGCGTCATTTGTGAGATCTCCAGTGTCGAAGCCGCCTTAACTCACCAGGGAAGCTACTATTCTATTGGGCGAGCAGACAATGCACTACTCTGTATAACCAAGATCGGAGAAAACATTTTTTTGGGTTTTTGTATCTTTTGATGCATAGTGTAAAACAAAAGAGAAAGGAGAAAGGGTTGCAGAAGATCAAAGGGGATCTAGGGTTTGTAAAGAGGGGCGCTACCAAGGAGGTAGAGAGGAACTCGCATGGACGAGAGCATTTTCAGCATTTGCATCTCTATTAAGTTTTTCAGGGTATTATGTAATTTATTATATTTTTAATATAATTCTATGTTACAATTTTATTATATTTTAAAATTTTCTTTTAATTTTTAAATAGTTTTATCATATTTTTGCTTTCGGCTAGAATAAGAAGAAGAGAAAAGAAAAGAAAAAGAAGAAAAGAGAAGAGGAAAAGAAACGAACATGATTTGGCTTGATTCTTGAGTTATTCATAGAAACAAAGATGTAATTATTTTGTACTTTTTAATTCCATTCCAAATAACTATTGGGGTTTGCTCCAATGACTACCATTCCAACATGAAAATGGGAGATGGAGGGTTCAAATTCCCCATTCTCAAAAGGGTTGGCATATGAATGATGTAGTTTTAGGAGTGGGTTTCGACTCTCACACTTTGCAAGGGAAGGCAAAACAAAAGTACGAGAGTGCGAGTTAAAGTAAAAATAGAATAAGACCGACAAAAAAAAAAAAAAAATTACTTTCCAAATCTATTTTCAAGAACAAATTTGTTCTTGGGAAAAAAAAAAGTTATCAAATAAATTTTTATTCTTTTTTTGTTCCAAGAAAAAAAAACATTAAGTAGTATTTGGCACATTACCAAACAGACTCTTTGGCTGCATTTGGCGGATAAAATTTATAATAGAATAAAAATTTATCATATTCTACGTTTAGTGTCTACTCAAGATAGGATATATGCCAGTATAAAATTATCCCATGTGGGACATAAAATAATTTTCTTATATTCATAATATAAAAAAATTTCTCAAATAAAAAACTTCTTAAATTAACAAGTTTTTCTCAAATAAAAAATAAAAATTTATTTTTAAATTTAATCTTATTTTTATTTATATATTCGAATTTAATTTTATATTATAATATCAAATTCAATATATAAATATATATTTATGTTTATTATGTATTTTAGGTATTTTAATATTTTAGGTATATTAATACAGTTTTCTATTAATAAAATTTTATTAGAGGATAATGGAACGGTAAAAAAGAAATAAAAATTAATTAAAAAATAGAGGAAAATAAAATAAAATTTAAATTTAAAATAAAGTTGATAAGGTATTATGGAAGATTTTTACTATCTCTATCTGTAAAATTTAAGATTAATTTACAAATATTTTAACTAAATAATATATGATATGATGTAAATATATTTAATTTTATTATCATAATTATTAAATAGTAGATAGGATATAACAAAATCTCATGAATTTTATATATTTTCTTATTTAGTCCCGTCTTAATTAAAAATTCAGACGACGAAATGTTATTCTTTTATTAATTTCATATCACGAGGTATTGAATATCTTCGGTTAAGCAGGAAAAAGAAAAGGCATGCGAAAATCTTTTGGAAGATTCCCGTGAAAGCTCTTCTCCTGAACCACTGATCTGGACCTTCTTCACATGGGGGATCACTTGATGGGAAAGCTCGCCCCCATCACCCACGCGTAGCAGAGGAAGAGGATCGCAGAGGAAGAAGATGGAATGGAGGACTGCGATGGTGGCCGTGCTCTTCTTATTTCTCGGGAGCGTTTCGCCTCTTCCATTTCGCGTACTGCTTGTGACGACTCTTGGTGCGACCGCGATCGCTGGTTCTCTAAAGAGGCGGAGGACTACTAAGGTTAGATTCCGTGACTTTACTTCTTAATTCTGTACTAGCCCTTGTAATTCGCTCCCCGTTTGTTCTTTTGGCCGGGAAAATTGCATTGTCAATACTACATCCTTCTATACCTAACGCCAATGCAGAGTGTAAGTTAGAATAGAGAATGTTTCGGAACACAGAAACATAACTGTCTACGGAATTTGGGAGAGCCATACTTCAAAATGCATGTAATCCCTGCGTCAAAGGCCCGTTCCTTCAATGCGATTTTCGAGTTTCATGTATCTTTTAAATTTGCATCATCACTTGTTGTCAGTAATAGATTAGATGAGTGAGAACCATTTGCAGAGCATGGATTGTTTCAATTTTCTAATGCTTAAATTGAGGCAATCTGTCCCGAGCCCACGTTTCAATGGTCGCCTTTCTATACGTAGTCGACATTCTGAATTTCCAATTTTACTCACTTGACAGGAATCACCCTCTTCACTGTTGTCACCAAGCTCTGACTTGGCTGGGAACAACTATGATGTGTTCTTGAGTTTTAGAGGACCAGATACTCGCAAGGGTTTTACAGATTTCCTCTACAAAAGCTTGACAGATGCTGGAATACTCGTATTTCGGGACGATAATGAGCTGCCTGTTGGAGAAGAGATCAAGCCCGCACTGATCGAAGCGATCAAACAGTCGAAGGTTTTGATTCCCATCATCTCCGGGGATTATGCTTCCAGCAAAAGCTGCCTCATGGAGTTGGTCCAAATATTAGAGTGCAAGCAAACGATGAGTCGAGAAATAATTCCTATTTTCTATGACATTGAGCCCTTGGATTTGAAAGACCACAGGAATTCTTTTGAGAAGAGCTTTCTCGAACACAAGAGGAATGGGGTTGATAGTGAGACCATCAAGAAGTGGCAGCTGGCTCTCAAAGAGATCGGAATGTTAAAGGGATTTGAAACAGCAAAAATACATAATGGGTAAATCCAATTCGATGTTTAAACTGATTTACAAAATTGATGCACCAGATTGTAAACCAATCATGCTGTCTTTGACATTATTCTTCATTTTCAATCTTTTCTGTTTCCCAACTCCACTTAACCATTTGGATTTCAGAACAAGTTCGATCATTCAAATGCAGGATGTTAAGGTGCATTTATATGCCTCCTTTGTTCTTGCCTCATGCTGCATTGCTCCTGGTTCAGCTCCTCGAATAGTGCTTTGCTCTTCTGTATGTTTTTGTTCTGATTCACTTTCTCATCATGTCTCCATAATTTGATTTCTGTAGGCATCATTCCAAGCTCATAGACGAGCTCATCTCAATTGTTCAGCAAAAGCTGAAGAAAGGTCGACTAACTGTCACAAAATATTTAGTTGGAGTTGATCATCACGTGCGAGAGATCAAAAGAAAGCTTGGTGTTGTGCATCACAATGGACAAGTAATTGAAATATGTGGCAGCGATGTTCGAATTCTTGGAATATATGGTATTGGGGGGGTCGGCAAGACTACTCTTGCAAAAGTTGTTTACAATCAACTCTATGATCGGTTTCAATGTTATAGTTATTGTAAGGAAATTCGAGAATTATGTCAACATGATAGGATCTTGTCCTTGCAAAATCAATTGATCTCAGACCTCCGAAAAGGAAGTGTAAGGTTCAGATGTTCTGATGATGCTACAATGGTTCTCGCTGAACAATTTCGCCATAAACAGGTGCTCATTCTCCTTGATGATGTGGAAGATGTCGACCAACTCAATGTATTTGTTGGGGAGCTTAGTTGGTTTGGTCTAGGAAGCAGGATTATTGTGACTTCTAGAAAGAGGGACATCCTTTTGAAGTTCAAAGAGGCTGAAACCTATGAGATCGAACCAATGGAAGAAGATAAAGCTCTTCAACTGTTTTCTAAGCGGGCTTTTGGAAGGGATTCTCCTAGCAAGGGCTTTGAAAGCCTTTCCAATGACATCATATCAGCTACTGGGCGACTTCCTTTAGCACTTGAGGTGACAGGTTCACGTTTGTTTGGAAAATCGGAGGGTACGTGGAAAGATATGTTGGAGAAACTGAAAGACGCTCCTCATGAGAAAGTCGAACCTGTGTTGAAGATGAGCTACGATGCTTTAGAAGAAAATGAAAAACAAATATTCTTGGATATAGCATGCTTTCTGATTGGAAAGGATGAGAGAATTGCCTTTCATATGTGGGAAGACTGTAAACTTTATCCATCTAGTGGGATTGAAGCTTTGCTTGTCATGTCTTTGGTGAAAATTGGAGAAAACAACGAGCTATCAATGCACGATCTACTGAGAACTCTAGGCAGAAAAATTGTGTTAAATGAAGATCCTCTCCCTCGTAATCGAAGTAGGCTGTGGGTGCACAATGACGCCCTGTCCACACTATGGAAGAAGGAGGTAAACCTGAAAGCCAGAACTGCCTTTTTATCTACCTACAGTTAATTCTTCTTTGTGATTTACCCGATTCCCTTTTACCTTTTAATTAGTAGAAGAAGTGAAGAAAATGCAGGCACAAAGTCCAATTTTTATTCATATACATTTATGTTTATACTTGTAGGGTACTCCAAATGTTCAAGCCCTTGCTCTCACCTTTGATAAAGGATCCAATGACTGTTTCTCACCTAACGAACTTGGCCCCCTATTGAACTTAAGGTTCCTTAAGTTGGATCGAGCTAATATGAGAGGAAATCTTACTAGTCATCTTTTAGAATTAAGGTGGCTTCATTGGCGAGGGTGCTATAATAACTCTGAGCCTCTTCTTTTGCACCTAGCGAACTTGGTCATTCTTGATCTGTCCTGGAGCACGCTGGCAGATGAATGGAAAGGTTGGACACAAATAATGGAGGTATCATACAAATTTCTTTTTCCACTTTTGGTGAAGGCTAACTAATAGAAACTGAACCTTTTCTGTCTCTTTGTTACACAGAAGGCAAAAAAATTGAAAGTTTTGGAGCTAACCGGTTGCAGTCAATTATGTAAAACGCCATGCTTCCCAGCTGATAGCAAATTAGAAAGACTTATTCTCGAACAATGTTCTCATTTGTCATTTATTGACAAATCCATTGGTAATTTGAAAAATTTGAAGTCATTGAACATCAAGTCCACTCAAATTGCCCTGCTGCCAGAAGAGATGGGTTCCTTGGATAATTTGGAAGAGCTTTTGATTGATGAAACTTCCATCCGTCACCTTCATTTCTTAAGAGGTTCTATGCAGCAACTTAAAACTCTCAGTGCTTCCAGCTGCAAAAATTTGGCCGAAGTATCCGAGTCTATTGGTTGTTTGAGGTCTCTGTCATATCTTGCATTGGATAAAACTATTATCCCAGGACTCCCAAATTCCGTTAAATTGTTGGAGGGACTTGAAGAGCTTTCTTTAAGAGACTGTCGGCAGATAACTGCACTTCCCAATTCCATTGGGATGCTTAGGTCACTACGGAAAATGGATCTGTCAAACACCAAAATTCAGATATTGCCAGAATCCATAAAAAATTGTGATAGATTGGAGGTGCTAAGGATGAAGAATACTCACATAAGTAAATTTCCTAAAAATATCACAAATCTAGGGAAGTTGGAAGTCCTAAATTTTTCTGGCTGCCGGAGTTTGACTGGAAAAATTCTGTGTGATATTTCAGGGTTATCATCTTTGAGAGTCTTGAAGTTGTCGTTTACCCTGATTTTTAGCCTGCCCGAGAGCATTTCTGATCTTTCTCATCTTCAGACCCTCCACTTGCTCCACTGTGACAAACTTCATACTCTTCCAAAATTACCATCTAGTTTGGTGAGTTTGCGCTGGGGAACCAATAACATGAGGTTAGTTCAGGAACTTTCCTATTTGAGGGATTTGAAAGTTTTGGAGTTAGTTAATGATCCCGATGAGGAGGAGATTGAGCCGTCCCAAACGGAAAGCTTTGACTGGATATCAAGCTTATCCAACTTAGAAACCCTAAAGCTCTGCCTTCCAAATATTACTAGTCTACCAAAAGATTTTAATGCTCTTACTCAACTAAAAAAACTCGATTTGTCCTGCACAGGCCTGCTGGACCTCCCAATACTTCCCTCAAGATTATCAAAATTGATTCTCAAGAATTGCCAGATCCAGGGGATGAATTTCTCTAATTTGGAAACCCTGTCCGAATTGGAGCTCTGTGACTGCAGTGCATCGCAAATTTTTGGTCTTTGGAACCTAAGGCTCCTGCAAGTGTTGAAGATATCTTGCTGCAACATTACGAACCTTGATGGTCTCGAACAAGCATCACAATTGAGAAGGTTTTCAGTGTCTGAATGCTATTTTCTCAACAGGTTGCCAAAGTTATCAAAGTTTACAAGTCTGGAAATTAAGGAAATAAACTTTTGCAGCATTGAGGATCAGCCCTGTGAGAAGCACTATAAAAATTGCTGCTTGAGGCGCTGTGATTGTTCATACCAATATGAATGCGGTGGTTGATGCATATTGTGATCTTAACAGCAAGCTGCAAAGGATGCTCTCTATTTTCAATTGAAAGAGGTTGGTGTTTATTTTTATTTAAGGTAATTAGTGCACTTTTTCTCTGTTTGATATTGGTTGACCGTATTATTTTCAACAGTCCTTCCAAGGTGAATATTTTAATCTTGCTGTTTTTCTTTATTTCCTTTTTCCTCTTTTCATACAGCAACATCTTCTACTTCCTGTTGTCACGCTCTATTAAATCTGTGCTTCTTCTGGGTAACGATGAGATTCAAGAACTAATCATCTCATGGACTATATAAATTTAGTTGGTATTGAAGTTTATGGTTTAATGAGCTGTATGGTTCCTCATTGATCTATAAACCATCAACATGAACCCACTATAGCTGTTCTATATCTGTTGAGAGCAAAAAACTATTTGCAAAATACAGAGATCTATAAGTTCATGGATTTTTTTTTGGACAAATATAAGTTGATAACATAGGAATTTACATGCTAGTACTTTTATTTGTTTTTGACTCCAAACGTTTGAGGAGAACATATTACAGGGATCTGTTCAGGCACATTGTACCCGATCAGACATGGAGCTTGACAATCAATTGCCCGAAGTGAACTTTTCATATTTAATGCAAAATTTTGCCAAAGTGGTCTAAATTGTGTTTAATTGAAGTTCCAAAATCATATCGTATCCTTAGATGTAAAAATCAACCCGATCATGTGACTAAGCCAGTTGAAATTGTCTAAGTTTGTTGTTTTGATATTTCATTGAAAGTACTTGGTTTACAAGATTGTTCATGATCAATGATTCTTTTGAGAAATTAAATTCTCATAATAGAATTAGACAAATGAATCTACAGCATCCTGATTTATGGAAAGGTGGTCGCTTTTGTTGAAATATAATACGTGGAAGTGGAAATGATATGATGTTGCAATTTATGTCAACGTGAAATCATCAAAGAAATAAGCAAGGAATAATAAGGATAGCGGATATTTAAGTGGTTTGGTCCAAGTATCGGTCACTATATTCACGAATAGAGCCAACAGCAAATAATCTACTATAATTGGAAAATTAAAGTTTACAATTGTTCACACGCTCGAGTATTTTTTACATCTATATATCCAAAATTTTAAGTGTTTATAAATAAACAACTCACTTGAATGTAACACAAAATCACACATTCAAAATAAAATGCTCTATGTATGCCAAAACAAAATCAAGAACTCTAGAGTTTGTCTTTGGTCCGCATACATACGGCTTCACGTTCTTGTTCAAGGCTTTGTGCAGCGTGACGTGTCTTCTGGACGTGCGGCTTCTGCCTTGTTCTTCGTCGTGCGACGCTCTTAGCTTTTCGCGACTCCACACAAAAGAAAGAACACGTATTCTGCTTGACGTGCGGCTTCTTCTATTTTTTTCCGGCTAAAGGAAACGCTAGCCCTTTTATATTATGCGCCCAGTAGTCAACAATTTGACTCTAGGTCCCACCGTGCACTTCCTTTGAAGAATTCGGTTGTTGCAGCTAAAAAGAAGAAACCTTAAAGATAAATATGTAGAACAAATATGTGAGCCTTTTTTTGTCTTGTAGCAGTGGATCACCCCTTTTTTTCTGTACTTATTTCTACGTCCAAAAGAAAATCCAACATGAAACAAAACTTCTCCATCCGATTTGTAATCCATTTGAGAAATCTTTTTCAACAAATTAGGTTTAACAAATCATTATCCAGAATTCAAATTTGAGGCGTTAATTTAATAATTTTTCACTTTAGTTTTTGAAGTCAAATTATAGTGCTCATCATTCATATTGCCCTCCCAACGCCCCGACGGGCGCCACTAGATGTCAATTAAGCTTGAGCTTTACCAAAGAAACAAATTTAGTCATTATGTCTGCTGGGTTATCTGTTGTAGCAATCTTTTTTACAATAATATCACTCTTAACTAAGACATGTTTCGTTCACTCATGATAAACGGATTATACACCGAATATATCATACATTGGTGATCACAGTGTATATCCACACTTTTCTATTTTAGGCCAAAGTGCAAGAGCAAACTTTGTAACAATATCGCCTCATTCACTATAAAAGTTAGTGCCATGTACTCTACCTTAGTCAAAGACAAGGCAACATGATCCTATAAGGATGCTTTCCAACTAATTGCACCACCTGCTAGTGTAAACACGTACCCTACTAAAAATCTACAACTGGCGTGATCTAAATCCATAAAATCAGTGGTACCACTGCCATTGTTGTCCCTCCGGTACACCATACTTTCATCCGTTATCCCCTTTAAATATTAGCTTTCCAATGAGTTTTATCATGACGCTTCATATAACAACTAACTACGCTAACAGTTTGTGAAATATCAAACCTAGTGTACACCATAGCATACATAATACTATTCACAATGCTAGAATAAGGAACACGAGATATATACTCCTCCTCCTCCTCCTCCTCCTCCGCAATCTGCATTGATGATTTATTTGAAAGTATGATACTAGAATAAGGAACACGAGATATATACTCCTCATCCTCCTCAATCTACATTGATGATTTATTTGAAAGTTTAAAGTGTTTCGCTAAATGTGTACTTATAAATTTCACCGACTGCATGTTAAAACGTGTTACAATCTTCTCAATATATTTCTTTTGAGATAAGCATAAAACTCTTACAACCTTGTTACATAAAATCTCCAAACCCAATATATTATTTGCAACATCTAAATCTTTCATCTCAAATTCAACATTTAACTGCCTCTTCAACACATCAATATCAAATATATTCTTAGCTACTATCAGCATATTGACATATAATAATAGATAAATCAAAGAATCATTCTCCAATCTCCTAAAGTAAACACAACTATCCATATGACTTTTTCGAGTAGTCTTGATTAGCCATAAAAGCATCAAAATGTTTATATCACTATTAAGAGACTGTTTCAGCCTACACAAAGATTTTTTGTTTCAGCCTACACAAATATTTCTTCAACAAACAAATGTGATATTTTTTACTCGAAATAGTAAATCCATCTGGTTGCCTCGGGTAAATCTGCTCCTCCAACTCACTATGAAGAAACGCAGTTTTCACATCTAAGCTGCTCTAACTCGAGATCCTACGAAGCAACTAAGGTAAGCAAAACATGAATAAAAGTATGTCTTACCATAGGAGAGAACACCTCATAGTCAATACCATCACGTTATGTATGCACTCTTGCAACAAGTCTCGCCTTGTACCTTGTTGCCTCGACACTGGGAATGCCATATTTCCGTTTAAAGACCCATTTACTTCTAATAATCTTATGGCTCTTGGTACTTTAACTTGCTTCCATGTCTGATTTCGATTGAGTGATTCTATCTCTTCACTCATAATCCCTAGCCACTGTGATGAATCTGAACTAGCCATCGCCTCAGAGTAAGATGAAGGCTTATCTGTCTTCATCTCATCACCTACAGTCAATACATAATAAATATCTATATAATCATAACGTACTGGTGATTTAATTTGCCTTCTATGTATGTTTGCGGCTATAGTGTGCTACAGCTTTGCTGGTTATCCACTATCACTGACTTCAAGAATTGCAGTCTCATTTGCCATCCCAACTTCTGTTTTCTCTGAGGTCTTTGGAGTCTCCACCTGAAGCTCCATTTCACTAATTACACCATGATTTGTCTGCTCTACTGGTATTGTTACAGAATTCCTCTATTGAAGCACTATAGTCTCGTCGAAGATCACATCTCTACTGATTAGAATACTGGGTGATCTGGGATTAGTGCATCACAGCCGATAGCCTTTCACCCCATGTGCATAACCCAGAAATATGCACTTCTTCATCCTCGACTTAAACTTACCATCACTCGCATGAGCATATGCAGGATATCCGAATATACATAATCCAGAGTAATCAACAAGTTTCCCCGACATACTTCCTTAAGAGTCTTCCACTCGATAGTAGATGATAGAGATCAATTAAGCAACATGACATGTTCATTGCTTCAGCCCAAAATTCTTTGCCAAGTCCTACATGCAAAAGCATGTATCAAGCTCGCTCAAGCAAATTTTGTTCTTCCGTTCTATCATGCCATTTTGCTATGATGTCCTAGGTATTATGTGGTGTCTCACAATCCATTCTTTCTCGTAGAGCTTAATGAAATCTTTACCACAAAACTTCATGCCATTATCGGTTCTTAGGTACTTGATCTGTTTATTTGACTGCTTCTTAATTAATACCTTAAATTTTTTGAACCGATCGAACACATTATATTTGTGCTTTAGAAAGTATACTCATACCTTTCTTGAATAATCATTGATAAATGTCAGCATATGTTGAGCACCTCCTTTTGAAGAAACCGAAGATGTGCCCTAGATGTTTGAATAAATATATTCACTTGGTCACTTGGTTAAATGAATAGTTGTAGTAAACTTGATTCGAAACTGCTTCCCAAAGATATAGAGCTCACATAAGTTCAACTTCCCTGTCTTCTGACCTTTTAACAACCTCCTTTCACTCAGCACGTCATACCTCCTCACTCATGTGCCCTAAACTCATATGCCATAACTGATAACTGAGTCAAGTTAGAATTTGACTCACCTGATGAAATTGCAGCGGTTCCGGTCACAATCTCTTCCAGTAGATAATAGAAAGTATTCACTTTCTTCCTCTTTATCAATATCATGGCATCTCGAGAGATCTTCAGTACTCCACATTTAGTGGTGTACCTACACCCAATGTCATTGAGTGTTTCTAGATAATTAAGATTCTTTTTGAGCTCTGGTACATGCTTCACGTCTGTCAATGTGCGCACCACATTGAATTCAAATTGTCCCTATCCCCACAGCCTTGCAGGCTAAATTATTCCCTTAAAGAACGCCACCATCATCTGTAGTTTGATAAGTAGTAAATCAGTTCTCATGAGATGTCATATGATAAGAACACCCTGAATTTAGCACCAATTCGTCTCCTAACAAAGTAGTAGTCACATATAAAACAAATTTTGCATCACTAGTGCTCCATTCGGTAACATTTGTCACATTGCTTGTGACATTCTGCCTAAAACCTTTATTCCTCCGCTTTTGACAATCTCTACCGATGTGCCCCTCCTTGTGACAAGCACTTCACGCGTCCCTTGGACTTTCTATGGTGTGATTTCGATTTGTTTTTACCTCTACTGCTACTAGGCCTTTGATGTTGTTCTTTACCCCGAATCGCCAGTGTTTGCATTACTCCTTACGCCAGACCGTCATCTAGTAACTTTTTCTACCACTCCTCACAGAGCAAGGTGGACGTTACCTCTTCCGAGGTAATTGTAGTACGCCCATACAATAGTGAATCAGTAAAGTGCTCCCATGACTCTAGTAAAGAAGCTAACAATATCATGCCCTGTTCTTCATCATCAAGTATCTTATCAATGTTTTTCAAATCCATCATAAGTTTATTGAATTCATTTAGGAGAGTTTTGATAGATATACCTTCATTATATTTAAATTGAAACATCGTCTTCAACATGTATATGCGATTGTTCAAACATTTCTTTAGATAGAGTGCCTAAAGCTTTACCCATAATGCTACGGCATTCTTTTTCTCGACCACCTCTATTAAAACCACATTCGACAAGTTCAACAAAATTGTGCTCTTTGCTCTTTCCATTAGCTCTACTTTCTCAAAGGCTTTCATTATAATTGGCAACTCATCTTCACCATCCAATGCCCTGGCCAAACCATGGGTTGTCAATAATGCATGCATCTTGATGCTCCATAACCCAAAGTTGTTCCTCCCGTTAAATTTCTCAATTTCAGATTTTCTCTCAGATATGATTGCAATAACATAATTTCCATATAATAATCAGATAAGCAAAAGCTCCAAATCATAATCAAGAAATCCAATCCAAAACTTTGATACCAATTATTAAAATGTAAAATGCAGAAACAATAGGATCTTGCAATTTATATCAACGCAAAATCATCAAAGAAATAAGTAAGGAATAATAAGGACACCAGATATTTACGTGGTTCGGTCCGAGTATCGGTAACTATGTTCACGGGAGAGCCAACAGTAAATAATCTACTATAATAAGAGAATCAAAGTTTACAACTGCTCACACACTTTAATGTTTTCCACACGTAGATTTAATCTCAAACCCAATGTGTTTATAAATAAATAACTCCACTTGAATGTAAACTTATGATACAAAATCACCACGCGTTCAAGCTCAAAACAAAACACTCAATGTACGCCAAAATCAAGAACTCCGGTGTTTGTCTTTAGTCTGCGTATGTATGGCTTCACATTTTTATTCAAGGCTTTGCGCAGTGTGACGCGTCTTAGTTGTGCAGCGCTCTTAGGTTTTTGTGACTCCACAAAAAAGAAAGAACACGTATTCTGCTTGACGTGCGGCTTCTTCTATTTTTTCCGGCTAAAGGAAACCCTTGTCCTTTTGTCTTATGTGCCCAGGAGTCAACAATTTGACTCTGGGTCCCACCGTGCACATCCTTTGAAGAATTTGATTGCTGTAGCTAAAAAGAAGAACCTTAGGTTGTGTTTGGCGGTCGGGATATAATTTTGAGATGGGATATAATTTATCCTATTCTATGTTTGATGTTCACTCAGGACAGGATAAAATCGGATATAAGGATGATATAGGTAGGATAAAATTATCTCATGGGGGAGGTGGGATAAATGTAGATATGATTTCTAATGTTTATAATAGGAAAGTTATTTTTCTCGAATAACAAGTTAACAAAATTGAAATTATATTTCAATATAAATAATATTTGAATTTTAATTTAAGAAACTAATTTATATATAGAAATTTTATTTTAATTAATTTTATTTTAATTTATATATTCAACTTTAATTCTATCTTATAATAAACATTCAATTTATAAATTAAATATTTATATTTATTATATATTTTAGGTATGTTAGTACAATTTACTATTTGATAAAATTTTATTAAATAATGATGAAAGGGAAAAAAGAAATAATAAAGAAAATAATATGAAAAAGAGCATAAATAAAATAAAAATAAATTAAGGAATAATGTTATGAGATATTTTCACCATCTTCGTTTATGAACATTTAGGTTCATTTATAATGGCATGCCATTTATATCAAAAAAATGTACATAATATAATGTGAATATGTTCGATTTTAATATTGTGATTTACCAAATAATAGACATGATATAAAAAAATCCCAGGATTTCATATCTTGTCCTATCCAGTCCTATTCCGATTAGCAATCTAGACAACCAAACGTAGCCTTAAAGATATATATAGCCCCTTTTTGTCTTGTAACAGCAGATCACCCCTTTCTTTTTTGTTTGCTTTCTTTGTACATCCAAAAGAAAGTCCAACATGAAAGAAACTTCCACGTCCAATTTGTAATCCACTTGAGAAATCTTTCTCATTAAATTCGGTTTAACAAATCATTATTTGAATTTAAACTCGAGACATAAATTTAACAACTTTTAAGATATTTTGGTGAATGTGACTAGTTGAAAGCTCCCTAATGCATATGATTAGGAAACGGAGTATCATGCCAAATCATGCAATAATGTGGGTATGTTCCTGCGAAGGTTAAGAGTCCGAGAGAAAAACATAAACTATCGTAAGAAAAATTGCAAGAAGTGTTATGTGAAATCAAGGGGCATATTTAGCTGTTGAAACAGAGTGTAGTGCGTGATTACACTTTGACTTACGCGAACAACCCAGTGTGAAGCAATCTCGATTAAATGACTTGAGCTCCAATACTACGAAACCCGACAGCTTTCGATTCCGTCAGACATGTAATGAGCTCGACTGAGATTTGTCGACAATGGGTCGAGGCATGTGAGGCCTTAAAGTTGGGCTCCTTTGATTAAGTTCAAGAATCCGACCCAAAAAAATTAAGTTCAAGAACGCGGCCTCCATTAGTAAAATTTGTGAGGAAATGCCAACCGATCTGTATGAGAGGAAAAATTAATTTGATCCAATTCCAGACTCTAGAAAGACAAGGATAATCTTTTATAAAGTTGAGAAGTATTTACGAGTCTTAATTCTATTTATGAGAGAATAAGTTGTGGCAGAATCTACACCAATATTTGGAGACTACCGTAAAAATCTATGTTGATCTGTGTAATAACTAATATTCAAGTTAGCAGACACCCAAGCAACTGAGTTACCAATGAGAGATGGGTCCATAGTATATATATATAAGAGACACCTATACACGCGTATAAAGTTCCGGGTTTTCAGAACGATTCCGGAAAATTCAAGGAAAAAAAAACCATCTTCTTGGTTATATTAACATTCGAATTTGGAAGGGAAAATTTCAAAAAAGGACCCGAAGTGCTATTGTTTTCTCAAATAAGAGCCTGAAGTGGACTTTGTTTCAAATAAGAACCTAAAGTGGCATTAGTTGTTTCAAATAAGGGTATGAAGTGGCTTTGGTTGTTTCAAATAAGTACCTGACCTCACCGATTGTCGACTAGCTAAATTTTCCAACCGGCCAAGGGTATTTTTGTCATTTTGCATTTCACCTTTTTTTCTAGTTCTTCTTCTTCCTTTTCACCGTTGATGCCCACATAGGGCTAAGCGAGGGTCACCCCCGTTGGCGAGGGCCACCCACGTTGGCCACAAGCAAGGGACGGCCTCGCTTGAGCATGGTGACCCTCACCCCAGGGGCCATCCCTCGCCCAGCCCTTTGTGGGCATTGCTAGTGGCCGGCTGGCCACTGGCGAAGAGGAAGAAGAACTAGCCAAAAAAATGGAAAAAAGAAGAAGGGAAAAATGACAAATGACGAAAATACCCTTGATTGCTAAAAAGACGGGTTCTTATTTGAAACGGACATAGCCACTTTAGGCACTTATATGAAATAAACATAACTACTTTAGGTTCTCATTTGAAATAACATCCACTTTAGACTCTTATTTGAGAAAATGAAAGAAACTTTAGGTCTTATTTGAAAAAGTTTCTTGGAATCTTTATTTGAGAAAAGATGGTCTTGGTCCTTTTTGGAATTTTCCCAATTTTGGAATGATAACATAAAGTGAACGGAAAGGCCACCATTCCTCCGGGGTCTCTAGAGCCTGGTCTTCATCACAGAATAGCTTCTGTAGCTATGGCACACGTAGGGCAAAAGAACCAAAAACAGCTTCAACCGCCCAAAATCGGACCGAATCAGTCCAAAACTGGCAATTCCCATAAAGATCAATCCAGTTTCCCGTTCTAATTAATTGAAACCAGTGAATACCGGTACAATTCTTGATTGCAAGTGGGCTGATCCGACCATACACATATTTTAAAATTTCATCTCTCTACTCTCTTTTCAATTAATACAACACTCTCTCCTCTATGTTTTCCAGTAAAAAAAAAAAATGTACGATCAACCACCAACTCTACTTTTCTCCCTCCCTCTCTCTCTTCTTCGTCCTCAATCGACACCATCTTTAAAGAGAGCTACGTTCGTGGCGGTTTCTTCACTATCGCTGAGTTGGGTTTCAAGAACCTTCAAAGAAAATGTCTGTCATTATTCTCTGTTCTCTGTTACTATGCTTCACTGTTTCCGTCCATTATCTTTCACAGCCTCGTTGGATTGAGTCACCTCAAACTAATGTCCATTATCATTCACTATTTGCATCCATTCTCTCGAGAGATGTAGATTTTCTCTCCACCATCTCCACTCTCTCAACCCACCTCTCACTCTCCCTCTCTCCCCTCACCCTTCTCTTCGGCTCCACCTCGTCATCGCCGTACTCTTCTCGCCCTTCGTCTCACCCTCTCCCATCTCTGCTCCATCTCACCCAACGACCAATGCCCGCCCTTTCCCTCCTCCTCTGCCCCTCCCTACCCCTTCTCCACATTCCCCGGCTGATTCCATGGCCAACCGGACCGGCCTTTCGGTTCCAATTTTTAGAACTGGTCCTTAGTGGGCAGTTTCCAATTCCAGGGTGGGAACTGACCACCTAGACACTGCTCACTCCAAGGCACATGTGTTATGGTAGAGGGAAGCCTTGGCAACTCTTTGATCATGTTGCCGCGAGGTAAATGATGAGGTTGAGGATTGGAAAGTTGGATCTCCTCCTGTCTGATAAAAGGACTCCAAAGTTGCAGCCTCAGATCATGCAGATTCCAGATCTTGCTAGACTTCAGTTCATCACCTACACGCAAATCCATTAAGCCAGAGGGAAGCTTTGGCACCTCTTTGATCGTATTGCAGTGAAGTAAATGACGGGTTTGAAGATTGGAAAGTTTGATCATTGCCCGTACTGTGGAAGTACTCAATCGTTGAAGCCTCAAATTATGCAGTTTCCAGATCTCGCTAGACTTCAGTTCATCATCTACAAGCAACTCCCTCATGCTAGAGGGAAGCCTTGGTAACTCTTTGATCATATCACAGCGAAGTAAGTCAAGGATTTGAAGATTGGAAAGTTGGTGGATCTCCATCGGTATGCTGGAAATGGTCGAATGTCGCAGTCTCAAGATTTTCAGATTATGCAGTTTCCCGATCTCGCTTGGAATGCCCCCCTCGAGGCTCCGACACCAGGAGGCATGTATTTCTTCGAGGCTGGTCAGCTCTCCGATATCAGGAGGGAACTCTTTAAAGAAACAAGAATCCATTCTCAACACCTTCAATTTCTGGAGATACTTTATTGAATTCGGAAACTTGGAAACACCTGTCCCTGACACATCCAACTCGACTAAGGATATCCCTATGTTGCCAATGGAGTTTGGAAGTTTTCTTATTCGGTGGCAGTCCCTTACTGACAAGTGATTAAGTCTGATCAGTTCTCCAATAGAGTCGGGAAGTGTTGCAATTCTGGAGCCATCCAGGGAAAGAAGTGAGAGATTTGTCAGGCGACTTGTTGTTCTCGGTAGCTGACTCAATAATAAGCAGTTCGAGGCAGTTAGAGTTTCAAGCTGCTTGAATTGACCAATGGAGATGGGAATTTCTTCTACCTTAGTCCCGTCCATGAGAAGCTCTTTCAAAGCTGTCAGGTGACCCATTTCTACCGGCAACACGCTGAGTTCTGTGCAGAACTTTAAATTGAGGGAAATCAAGCACTTCAAATCGCGGATCGAATGATCTACCTTGACCAATTGTGAACATTGCTCCAAAATCAGCATGGCCAGATTTTTGCAGCCAGAGAACTTAGGAGTGACTAATAAGTCGACACAACTTGTAAGATCTAGAACTCTCAAGTTCTTCATCTGCAAAACAGGAGGAATATTTGCATTAGTTCACTTCATGAATAGATATGTTACCATGGCAATGAATTGTAAACTACCTCTATTTGATCCCAGCCTTCCCAGTCTTTTGTGACTTTACTCCATGACAAGTCGAGAATGGTTAAGTTTCCCAATTGAAAATTAGTTACTTGCAAGTGTCGAGGGCACCCTCGCCAACGGAGCCATCGTAACTTTCGAAAAACGTTAGCAAAATCTCCGGCAATGTCTGCATGATCCAATTGAAGAAACCGTATGTTTGGCATGCTCTCAAAATCTTCTGGTGTAAGTTTTTCTGAAGTATGCTGACGAAAGTTAAGGCAGAGTGCCTCAACCTTTTCTGTTCCCTGTGATAGACGAGAAAAATGAAGTGAGGACGGTCTCTCTTCTTGACACGTAACCAGTCAGGAACATTCCTAATGAAAAATAACAAACAGCATCAATTCCACACATGGTCAGATCCTAACAATATCTGGCAAAATAGTTCTTTTCCTTTGGCGGCGAACATAAGAAAAGTACCTCTTATGCTTCGCGATTGAAAAAGAAAAAACACACTAAACTTTCACCTTTTTCCGCTTTATTGTATCGAGAGCTATTTCATGATTAAATAATCTACTCCGCCTTCCTGGATCTGTAAGATTCTCCCCACAAATGATTTCTCTGCCAAGTTGCCTCAACATGCTATGCATCCATATCTGTTTGTTTTCTCTGATTTTGGCTATGGGAGTCAAAATTTCGCCAGGAGGCAGAAAAGGGGGGTTATACCATAGGTAAAAAGCAATTCGACTATCTATGCCAGTGGTAAAGCAGGCGATATCCAGAAATATCTGTTTCTGCTTATCATCTAATGCTCGAAATCCTTCCCCCAAAATACTCCGAATATCCCACTGCTGGAATAGTGACCGCTGTAGTAATTTATTCCATTCCTCCTGCGTTTTACCATTGAAGACTGCGGCCATAGCTTCAATAAACAACGGGAGCCCAGCCATAGCATTAAGAGCATGGTTCAAAAGCCAGAAGTTGCTACATGAGGGAGATATCGATATACATGCATGCTGCCTAAAGAGTCGAAGAGTCTGATCATTATCCAACCTACTAACATTACAAGTCCGGATCTGAGGAGATTCTTCCAGGACAACACTGTTTCTGGTGGTTACAAGTATCCTACTTCCAGATGCAAAGCAATCAAAGCAATCTCCGATGAGTTTCTCGACATGGAACGCATTTTCCACATCATCAAGGATAATCAAAACTCTCATGTCGCAAAATAAGTTCCTAAAAGATCCAATTCCCCCGTTGACAAAAGCAACATCCTCAGGTTCCCGTTTTTAGAACATCGGAAATCAACTTAGTTTGCAAAGGCCGAAGACCTCCTAATACTTGAGTGGTTTCTTTAATATCTGCGAGGAAGCTAGAGCCATCAAAATCAGGGGAGACTTGGTTGTATATGAGTTTTGCAAGAGTCGTCTTGCCAATCCCACCTTCTCCATGGATGACGACAATGATCCGCTCGTCCTTATCATCAATATTCATCAAGCTCATGATGTGTTTTACTTGATCATCAGTTCCAACATCTTTTTCGATACCGGCAAACTGTCTTTCCCTTTCCATTTCTGCCACCTACAAGAAATATGATGATTGCTCACAGATAAGGCTGCAAGATGAGAAGAAGTAACTATATGCGTGTTTGCATATACTATCTACTATAAAAAGTCACTGGTCATCCTGATCTACCAGTGATCAACGTTATTGCCACATAGTTTCAAAGGAAATCCGAGTTTCGGAACTGATGATCTTTTATTTTTCTGATGGGAGAATTACCAAAAAAGTCTACCTATTGCAATTTGTCATTCAGTCCCTAAACTTTTTTTTTTTTTCAATTTAGTCTAAACCTTTTATAATTGTGCTAATTCAGTCCATCCGGCCAAAATTGGCCGCCGGCGCCGACATGGACGCCGGCGGGGACAGCCGGCCGGCGAGGTAATTTTTTATTTTTTAAATATTTTTTTTATTTTTCGAATTTTAAATTTTTTTAAAATTTTTTCCTTCTTCTCCTTCCTCGGCCGAACGCCGGCCAGAGGTGAGGCCGGCGAGGCTGACCTCGCCGGCCACCGGCGAGGGCGGCCGTCGCAGATCTAGCGATGCTCGACCTCGCCATGGCCGGGCGAGGCCGAGCCTCACCAGATTTGGCAACGGCCGCCGCCGGTGGTCGGCGAGGCAGCCCGACCTCGCCAGTGGCCGGCAAGGCTGCCGTCGCCGCCATCGCCACCTCCGCCGCCTCCCCTCGTCCTCCCCCGATCGTCGGCACGATCTCCCCCCCTCCGAGCTCAAGCGGCCCTCCCGGCCGTGACCGTCGCCAAAACCCTGTTCCAAATAGCGCCGGGATCGACGAGGACGAGATCGAGCTCCTCCGCGGGTTCCTCGACTACACCACGCAGCGCGGCAGGCCTCGCCTCGCCGAGCCACGAGGCCGAGCTCGCCGGGGATCGCGAGGCTCGGCCTCACCGGCGACGGCGAGGCCGCCGCCGCTGCCAGATCTAGCGACGGCCGCCTCGCTGTCTGCTGGGCGAGGCTCGCTCCGCCAGCGGGCCGGCGGGGCGAGCCTCACCGGTGGCCGGCGAGGTTAGCCGCCGGCCCTCACTCGGCCGGACGCCGGCCGAGAGAGGAAGGGATAAGAAGGCCAAAAAAAAAAAAAAAAAAAAAAGAATTAAAAAGAATTAAAAATATTTAAAAATTCGAAAAATAAAATAAAATAAAAATATTAAAAAATTACCCGCCGGCCGGCTGTCCCCCACCGACGCCCACGTCACGCCCAGCCGCCAATTTTGGCCGGATGGACTGAATTGGCACAATTATAAAAGGTTTAGGACTAAATTGGACAAAAAAAAAAAAAGCTATGACTGAATCGGGTGGCACAATTCAATAGTTTAGGACTTTTTTGGTAATTCTCCCGTCTCCCTTTTTCTGATATGTTTTGGCAAATAATTCCGGCTTTCAAATTTCTTATCTATACACCGACAAGCGGATCTTTTGACATGTGTATATGAAGGAAAGCGTACATTAAAACCTCAGAACTTAGTAATAGAGAAAGTGACCCAATTTAAAAAATACTATGGGGCGGCAAATGTTTGATCATTAAAATATTGCTAGTTCCCACTTTTATCCGCATGTTCTCCCAAAAGTCTTAAGGCAACCAACGCCAATGTTCTGAACATTGCAAATTGAAGCTTCCACATGGCAAGCATAGGAATGAACAATCTCTCAGTTCGGTTTTAGTTAAATACTAGAAAACACCGCGTGTTACCGCGAACAATGTTAGCAATTCATCTATATTAAAAGTTTAACATGAGACAAAGATGTAAATGCATGCATGTACATAGATCATTGAATGGTCATCTTAATTTGTATCCTTCAAAATCGAAGGCTTCAATGTATTTAAACAAAGATGTGGTTAAGAAGTAAATTGATAATGTTGCATCCCTTCACATCACTAAAAAAAAAAAAATTATCATCATTTCATGTACATCTCAATCAATATGGTCATTCCTCTTTTCTAAATATGTTCACAAAAAAATTTATGAACAAGAAATTCCTGATAGAATGCAAGTTAAAACTTCAGTAACTGATCAAAACATGACTTTTTGTACTAGACAGATCTCTCAACTTTTCCTTTGGAAATTATGTCAAATTCCTCAAAATTTGCAGGTTATGCAACTCTGTAAGCACGTGTTATGGCTTTTTCTAATTGTAACCCTTCTTGAAATGCATAAAATGCATCTACCTAGCGCAAACCTAAGTCTAAATATATTGATGTAAATTTAAATTGTGTTTTTTTTTTTGTTATAATTATCATTTGTGAGTGTAAGGACCAGCTTACAGCCTATGGGAAATGCAAAATCATATGCTATAAATACATTATCGATCCGTTTTTAATAGCTTAACTTTCAGGAAAAAAACAGTTTACTAAAATTTGTGAGAATACACGTTAATATAAATTGAAGCAAGAATAAGGAAAAAACAAAGGAAATAAAAATTAAAATATGCAGTTCTTTAGCACTTGGTGCTGCTACACGTTCTAAAAACAAAACAAAGTGCCAAATAAAAGTAGACATACACACACACACACACAAAGACCAATTTTCATGTTGGTCTATTCTATCTCTAACTCTAACTTTCCCTGACTCTTTGCAAAGCACAGGAGTCAAACCCCGCGCCTATGATAATAGCATCCCCACCCCCCAATGGCCCAATGGCCCAATGGCTCATTCGACACTTGACACAAATGCATTAAAGCCATAACACTGCTTAGTTGAGTTTAGATAAGATAAAATAAACTTTTGACCATATTAAAAACAAAAACCAAACCAAAAGAGATATCCTCAAAGAGGAAAAAAATAATCCGACCAAAAAAAAGAGGAAAAAATGAAAATGAAATACATGAGATAATAGAATTATCAATTTATGCATTTATCCCGTGATAGAGTATTTACTGAAATAGCCAATTGAGGACAATTTAGGAGAAAAGGATTATGATCGTTTAAAAGTAGGAGATCCTTTTTACTTTATATAATAGTACAGATATCCACGCTCAAATTACGCAATGATATGAAGAAGATATTTCACCGCAGTATCAATTGGATTATTCAAAGTTTTTTAGACATGGTATTGACTTGTTGATTTCCTTTTCCCAATTATAGAGTAAATAGATTAGCTGCAACTACTCTTCTAGTTTATGCAGTTTGCATTCGAATATTTTGACACAAGATCCATATATAATGTTTATAAAAAAGGACAAATGCGATCATCAATATCCAAACACATTAGTTAGTCTTGTCTTTTGATGAGTCCTGACCTCCTATGAACAGATCATAATGTTACGATATACATCGTTGCTGCTTGCTGGTGGACGCTGGGAGTATCTCAACCATTAATAATAAGTTCAAGAAGTAAAGACTCCCAGGATCTGCTTTTACTAATTAATCTACTCAATATGCATTAATGAGCAGTCATTCAAGTAGAATAATGAACAATTAAAGAAACAGGCAACATAAAAGCCCTCTAATCATTATTGTTACCTAACATAAATCGATATTGGAGTTGCAATATATATAGAAGTACTTTTTTTGCGCAGATGGTTCAGAAGTTTGCTCAAACTAATTGAATTACATTATGATTTTCCTTTTAGTTTCATCAATATTTGTTTTTTTTTTTATACAAACAAATTAGTCCAGAGAGGAATCCACTGCATTCAAGTTTTTCTTTTATTTCACTTTTCTATAGTTGATTGCACTATGATTGACATGCGGTGTCTATTTTCCTAAGCTTTTTGGCCCCCCGACTGGTACCTTCTAGATACATCCCTGAATTAAGTTTTTTTCATAATGATGAAGATTAATAAGAAGGAAAAGCACCTTGTTGTCCATACTGTAGGATGTGTGCATATCAAAATCGGACTTGATCCTTCCAAGAATCTTATATCTGTAATCCTTGTAAAACATGCCATCCTCAGGAGTTCCGCCTAGTTTCCTACAATGGCGAATTATTATTTGGCATTCATCTGGTATCATCGTGTCTGATGCATTTGTCCAATATTCCAAGGAGGGGCATGAAATCAATGTGAAGAGACTCAAACATCCTAACTCGTCAAGGCCTTTTAAATTCTGTAGGTCATCGCAACATGTGATTTTCAATTCCATCAACTTTTGAAGTCTCGACAGATCACTTATCCTACTAATTGACGGACAGCATTCGACCTTCAGGTTCTCCAATGTTTCCAATGCCTCAAAACCTTGAAAATCTCTCAACATCAGGCAGCCATGAAGTTCCAATTCTTTTAGATTATTCAGGCCTGACAGGGAGAATATTATTCTTTTAAGGACTGGAAAGTCACGGACAGTTAAATGTCTCAACTGCTCTAAACCGCCAAGTTGGATTTCCTCTTCCCAATAGTGATAGAGCTTCAAAATCATTAGATTTCTCAAGTTAGATGAACCTGGGAAAGTTGTTACTGAGCTGAGATTTCCCTGCATTGCTGATTTCGGGGGCTGCACGAGAAACTTTGGGTGCAGATGGCCGCACATGTAAAGTTGCCTTAGACGAGAAAGGGAACCCAGTGCAGTTGGTGACATGGTCACGTTTGGAAGACACAGTTCCAAATTTTCCAACTTAGATAGCTTCCCAATCCACTCTAAGTTGAAGGTTTGGATTAGGCTCAATGAAGGTGACGATAGAGAGTCACAGCCATTGGATAAGAGAAGATTAACCATACTAGTCAGGTTTGAGAGATCTGGAACAGACTGCAAGGCCAAAGAACTAACAATTAGATGAGTCAAACTTGTGGGAAGTGAAGGCAACACTTGCAGCTTATCACAATTTTTGAGGATCAGTTCTTCTAGGTGAGGAAGCACACCAATTGTTTCTGGCAATCGACAAATGAAGGTGTATGATAGATCTAGGATTCTCAAAATGGACAACTTCCCAATTTCACTTGAAACTATGCCCACCATAGGACAACATCCAGCACGTACCACTTCAAGCTTCATTGCCAACCCAATGGCCGAAGGAAACTCTGCTAGCCGACAACCTTGCATGTTTATCACGTTCAAAGTCTTCAGATTTCCAATAGAATAAGGTAACACTTTGATGCGAGTAAATGAAAGATCCAATTCAATTAGAGACTCTAGGTTTCCAGTCGAATAAGGAAGTTCTGTCATCTCTCTGCATCCTGCTAAAGATAAAGACTTGAGATTCACAAGATATCCGACAGAACAAGGTAATCCTCTACTTGGTGTGCACGATAGATCCAACTTGATCAATGAATTTAGCTTCCCCATGGAGTCCGGGAGCTCCCTCAACTTTGAGCAGTTACTCAAAGATAAGTGCTTTAGGTTCGCTAGCAAGCCAATTTCGGCAGGCAGATTTTTTAGTTGGTAGCAACCCTCGACATACAAGTAAGCCAGTTGTTTTAGTTCCCCGATGGAGCGATCAATTTGAACCAATTGTTGACATTCTTTAATAATCAATCTTTCCAAAGTAAAGCACCCAGACAAGTCGACTCTGACCATATTTAGATGTGTCAGCTGTAGAACTTTCAAATTGTGTAGCATCTGTGAAAAGATTAAAGCATTACACGGTCTCATCGGACGTATATAACTGTAAGAAAAATAGATGGCAACATACATACCTTAATTTGCCTCCACCCCTCCCAATTATTGGCGTCGTTGAATTCGGAGAGTTGGAGGACAACCAAATTTTGTGGGAATAGATTAGTTACAATTAAATCTGGAGGACAATGGCACCAAGAAAACCATCTTAACTTCGAAAAGTGATTGGTAAAGTACCCGGTAAAGCTCCCCCCATCCAATTCAAGGAATCTTAGATTTGGCAGCCTTGTGAAATCTTCATCAGTAAAGATGAGTAGAGTAGGATCTCCAGCTAGATTGAGCGCTTCAATATTTTCTTTAATCTGCCAAATACACGCACCATTAAAAAGAACTTTCTATTTCTCTTCTTCACATAGGTTGAAACTTCATCTCAACTCCCCGATTCTATTATAAAAAAAAGGAAGAATCCGTGCTCTTAATGTATTACCTCTTTTGTTTTTACTGTGTCCATGGCTTCCTCAGGAATCCACAATCTGCTACGCTTTGTCGGATCCAAGTTTTCCTCATAGACAATTTCGCGCCCTAGGTGTTTTAGCAAGTCATGCATCCATAAGCCGCCATTCTCTCTAATATATATCAATGACAGAGAACTGAGGACTTCAATTTCTATTTGTGGAAAAAAGTTGCAGCCTTTCCACATGTAATATGCATTAATCTCCTCCTCATGGAATGAAAAACACGCGATATCTAGAAAAATCTGCTTTTGCCTGAAATTTAAGGCTTCATAGCTAATTTTCAACTTCCAGTGAACGTCTTCATGAGCAATACTCCTTAACTTTTCCAGTGTATCTTTCCATACAGATTTGTGCTTCCAATGAAGAAATGCACCTATGACCTCAATGACCAAAGGAAATCCTCCAACAGTAGAAACAATATCCCTTGAAAGCCTGTCATAATAATCATCTCTAGGAGATTCTTTTTTAAATGCGTGATTTATAAAAAGCTGAAGTGCTTGATCATAATTCATTTCTTTCAATTCATAAAGTATTTTTTTATCTCCACTCTCCAGGATACTTTTGTTTCTTGTTGTAATTACGACTCTACTTCCTGCACCAAACCAAGTGATCTTACCAACTAGTTTCTCAATCTGTTCACTATGGTCCACATCATCTAGAACAATTAGCACCTTCTTGTCATGGAGTATTTTCCTGATAACCTTCATTCCATCATCAACGTCACTGATGTCAACCATTGGCTCAGTCTCACCGAGGATGTGGAATAGCAATTTCTTTTGCAGAAATACTAGGCCATCACGGCGTGATGATCCACTAACATCTCGCAAGACACAATACCGTTCAAACTTAGAAATGAGCTTGTCGAAGAGAGCCTTGGCAAGGGTTGTCTTTCCAATACCACTCGGGCCATGAATCCCAAGACACCGTGCACCACCAAAGTCATAGTCCAACAAGTCCAACATGGCTTCCAAATGACCATCTATCCCGACTAAATGGTCAGTTGGACAATCATCTTTTCCCTTCATCTTAATTGTGATATCTTCAGCAGCCGACACTGTAAGTTCGCGATGCTATGACGGGCAATGATCTGCCTACAAGAGTGAAGGAAAACAAATAAATGGGGCTGCAGAAATCAAAGACTTGAGTGACTGAGTGTTGCCAGTTGCCACACTGAGTAATCACATCAACTATAATTGCTCTCTATAATGTATGCCTGGATTTCTAATATAAAATATATATATATATATATATTTCCCTTGGCATTTTGCGAAATATATTTTATAAAGGGAGACGGAAAAGAACACGTAAAGTAAAGGAATGGAGGGACCGCCCTGTGCTTGATGCAAGTTTTATCAAACGAAAACGATATTCTAAGGATTTTCATAAAATGCGTACATCATGCCCTACCCTCAATCGAGTATTGCAAAATTTTTCTTTTACCTCCTGATATGTATTGACCGTCACGGTCTATTTCTAAGTTCGAATAAGAAAAGACCTTCCTGGCTCTCTATAAGGTTCAGCCACCGGAGACCGACCGCCACTTCCACCAAACCGACAACGGCAAAGCTCCGGCGGGCCATCGTCGGCTAGTCAGGCAACGGAAACGGCGAGGCAAGAGGGAAAGCGAATTCTTTGTGGGTCAGTTGCCACACTCATCCAGATCCGAGTGACTATTTGACCATGACCCAGCTCAAATATCGCAAGGAAACAGAGGGGGTCGGGCGAAACTCACCTTGCGCTGCCGGGACGAAGCAGCCGCCGAATCCTGGAGCCAAACAGCTTTGTCCTTTCAAGGTCCAGTTCTCCGATGATGCAGCAGGCATGGGGCGACAGCTCCGGTACAACCGAAATTTATATGACACTCCCTGACCAAAAGATAAGCCTAGTTGACTAACGGCAGACGAAAGGAGGAAAGATTCTTACGTAGTTCCGTGTTGGTTAAGGTGATTAAAAAAGAAAAGAAAAGAAATTCAATTAGGAGGAAAGGAAGACGGAGGATTGGCCTTATAGGGAGAGCGTACTTAGAAGTTAGCGAGAGGGAGCGGAAGGGATGTATTGAGACATGAATATCTTTTTATGTATCCACCTATAAAAGTAATTAAAGATACAAGTGAAAAAAAAAAGTACAGATATTTATCATCAGCATAATCCCAACTTGAAAAAGTTGCAATCGTGTTTTGAACATTTCAAGTCACTTTAGTAAAGTATCTATCAATTTCACCGATGACATCCATTAAAGATTCGGCGTTGCATTATTCCCTATTTTTAAGTACATGTGATTTGATGCCGTGCCACTTTAAATAAGAATAAAGTATAAATAAAAATAAAAAGCCAAAAAGCCAAAAAAAAAAAAAAAGTTGAGATTCCTAATATGGTTAACAGATTACAAAGTGGGAATAAATGCTCTTGTGTGGTCGAACTAGTGTTGGGCACGAGTTCTATTGAGCCCTACGGAAAATAATTTGGTTCCTTCAATTAATTATGACTTTTGATTTTATTTTTGGAGCCAAAACTATCCTTTTAAAGACTTATTAGAAGCTATTTTTACGAATCAGAAATTTAAGTCCGAGGATTAAATTACACTAGATGTCAATCAAACACCCAAAATCTTCATGCGATCTTTTTTATTTTTAAAGTCCTAGGCACACACCTTTTATGTGGCCGTTGGCCGTATGCATCACTGCCAGCCACTGCCCCAAACCCTGAAACCCCGCCCGAGATTCTCTTTCTTCGATTTCTTTTTTATTTAAAAATATATTAATTATTTTTTCAATTGGCCTTTTTTCTTTTTTAATTTTGGGCTTGTTTTGTGTTGATTGAAATTTTTTATTTGTTCTCCACCTCAGGTAACACATGCCACAAAATTTTTAAAAAAGCAACGCCCATACATTTGAACAATGGATTACAAAAGGATTTGATTGTAATTCAATCCAAAACATTTAGATCAACTACACGTTTGTAATTAATTGCTAGTTCACTTTTCGAGAAAGAGTGCATCATTAAAGACATAAGAAATTCTAGACATAATAATACAAAATGATTAATACCCCGAAAACTCTAAATTAGTATACCTATGACGAATTTACCCCGACTAACCATAAAATGCCATAAACTTGTACATTTATGACAAATTTACCCTAAACTAATTTATTCGACCGCAAAAACCCAAAACTAATAAATTTGTGACAAATATACATTCCGCTAAATTGATTAATACCAAAAAAATATCACAAAAATTGTAAAAGCGTAAAATCCCAAATTGGTATACTAGTCAACTGATACGTGTCATTTAACTTAATAATTAACAGTAAAATTTAACGAAAACTAACAGAGGATAAATTTGTCACAAGTGTACCAGTTTAGAGTAAATTTGTCAAAAGTATAACAGTTTTGGGTTTTTATGGTAAAAAAAATAGTTTGGAGTAAATTTGTCATAGGTATATAAGTTTGGAGTTTTTCAGATATTAACCCTAATCATCCTTGAATTTTGGCTTAATATTCAATGTGATCATGAATTTTTAATTTGTTTGATGTGAGTCCTAAACTTTTAATTTGTTTAATGTGATCACTGAATTTTTAATTTGTTTGATGTGAGTCCTAAACTTTTAATTTGTTTAATGTGATCACTGAATTTTTAATTTGTTCAATATAAGCTATAAACTTTTAATTTATTCAATGCGGTCCTTAGAGTTTTAGGGTGCATTGATAACTATTTTATTATCAAAAACAATTTTTGCTTAGAAATGATTCTTTTTTATTCTCGTTCCTGACAAGTTTATAAGCATTTAGTTTTGAGCATTTAGAATCATTTGTTAACGCCCAAAATTTTTATTTCTAAAATAGAAATACGTTTGGTACGATCCCTAAATTTTATTGTGATTTAGAATTTCTTTTAGTTTTGTAATACTTTGTAAAGGTTTTTCCTTTTTTTTTTTTTTTTTTTAAGAAATTTATTGTATAAATTTATTTATTTTTAAAATTTTCAATGCAAGGTTTTTTTATTATATTTTTAATATAATTTTATTTTATAATTTCATTATATTTTTAATGTATTTTAATTTTTAAAATAATTTCATTATATAGTTTTATTATTTTATTATATATTTTAAAATTTCATTGTATAATTTTATCGTATTTTTAATGTAATTTATTATGTAATTCATTATACTTTTAATATAATTATATGTTACGATTTTATTATATTTTTAAATATTTTAATTTTTAAATGATTTTATCATATTTTTGTGATCCTCTAGAAGAATAAGAAGGGAAAAGAAAAGAAAAAGAAGAAAAGAGAAGAGGGGGAAAAAAGAATGTGATTTAGCTTGATTCTAGAGTTGTTCATAAGAATAAAGAAGTAATCTTTTTGTAATTCTTAATTTTATTCCAAATCTATTCCCAAGAATAAATTGTTCAAAAAAGTTATCAAATAATTTTTTGTTCCTTTTTTTAGTTCCGACAACCAAAAAAAAATAAAAATCGGGCATCATTTAACACATTAGCAAACAGGCTCTTAGGCTGCATTTGGCGGATAAAATTCATAATAGAATAAAATTTATTATATCCTACATTTGGTATCTACTCAAGATAGGATATAGGAAGATAAAATTATCCAAAGTGTGATAAAAATGGATAGATTTTCTAATATTTATAATATAAATTTTTTCTCAACTAAAAACTTCTTAAATTAACAAATTTAAAAGTATATTTCAATATGAATAATATTTAAATTATAATATAAGAAATTCAAAATAAAAAATAAAATTTTATTTTTAAAATTTAATATTTTTATTAATATATTCGAATTTTATTTTATCTTATAATATAAAATTCAATATATAAATATATATTTATATTTATTACGTATTTTAGGTATTTGAATAGTTTAGGTATATTAATACAGTTTTCTATTAATAAAATTTTATTAGAGAATAAAGGAAGGGTAAAAAAAGAAATAAAAAATTAATTAAAAATAAAGGAAAATAAAAATAAATATAAATTTGATAAAAGTATTATGAGAGATTTCCACCATCCATGTCTATAAATTTTGTGATTAATTTACATTTATATGACGTTTTAACAGAACATTATATAATATGATATGTATATCTAATTTTATTATTGTAATTATCAAATAGTAAATATGATATAGTAAAATTCTCTGAATTTTATATATTATTTTATCCCGTTCTATCTTATTTAAAATTCAGATGACAAAATGTAGCATAAATGTAATTCTTCTATTAATTTCATATCAGGACAATATTGAATGTCTTCGGTTTAGCAGGAAAAAGGAAAGGCATGCGAGAATCTTTTTTGGAAGCATCCGGTGAAAGTTCTTCTGCTGAACGTCGGACCTGGACCTTCTACCCACGCGTAGTAGAGGAAGAGGATCGCAGAGGAAGAAGATGGAATGGAGGACTGCGATGGTGGCCGTGCTCTTCTTATTTCTCGGGAGCGTTTCGCCTCTTCCATTTCGCGTACTGCTTGTGACGACTCTTGGCGCGACCGTGATCGCTGGTTCTCTAAAGAGGCGGAGGACTACTAAGGTTAGGTTCCGTGACTTTACTTCTTGATTCTGTACGAGCCCTTGTAATTCGCTCCCCGTTTATTCTTTTGGCTGGGAAAATTGCATTGTCAATAGTACAGCCTTACATACTTCACGCCAATGCAGAGCGTAAGTTAGAATAGAGAATGTTTCGGAACACATAAACATAACTGTCTACGGAATTTGGGAGAGCCATACTTCAAATGCATGTAATCCCTGCGTCAAGGGCCCGTTCCTTCAATTTGATTTTCGAGTTTCATGTATCTTTTAACATTGCATCATCACATGTTGTCAGTAATAGATTAGATGAGTGAGAACCATTTGCAGAGCATGGATTGTTTGAATTTTCTAATGCTTAAATTGAGGCAATCTGTCCCAAGCCCAAGTTTCGATGGTCGCCTTTCTACGCGTAGTCGACATTCTGAATTTCCAATTTTACTCACTTGACAGGAATCACCCTCTTCACCGTCGTCACCAAGCTCTGACTTGGCTGGGAATAACTATGACGTGTTCTTGAGTTTTAGAGGACCAGATACTCGCAAGGGTTTTACAGATTTCCTATACAAAAGCTTGACAGATGCTGGAATACTCGTATTTCGGGACGATGATGAGCTGCCTGTCGGAGAAGAGATCAAGCCCCAACTGATTGAAGCAATCAAACAGTCGAAGGTTTTGATTCCCATCATCTCCGGGGATTATGCTTCCAGCAAAAGCTGCCTCATGGAGTTGGTCCAAATATTAGAGTGCAAGCAAACGATGAGTCAAGAAATAATTCCTATTTTCTATGACATTGAGCCCTTGGATTTGAAAGACCAGAGGAATTCTTTTGAGAAGAGCTTTCTCGAACACAGGAGGAATGGGGTTGATAGTGAGACCATCAAGAAGTGGAAGTTGGCTCTCAAAAAGATCGGAGGGTTAAAGGGATTTGAAACAGCGAAAATACATAATGGGTAAATCCAATTCGATGTTTAAACTGATTCACAAAATTGATGCACCAGATTGTAAACCAATCATGCTATCTTTGACATTATTCTTCATTTTCAATCTTTTCTGTTTCCCAACTCCACTTAACCATATGGATTTCAGAACAAGTTCGATCATCCAAATGCAGGATGTTTAGGTGCATTTATATGCCTTTTTTGCTCTTGCCTCATGCTGCATTGCTCCTGGTTCATCTCCTCGCATACTGCTTTGCTCTTCTGTATGATTTTTGTTCTGATTCACTTTCTCATCATGTCTCCATAATTTGATTTCTGTAGGCATCATTCCAAGCTCATAGACGAGCTCATCCCAATTGTTCAGCAAAAGCTGAAGAAAGGTCGACTCACTGTCACAAAATATTTAGTTGGAGTCGACCATCACGTGCGAGAGATAATGAGAAAGCTTGGTGTTGTGCATCGCAATGGACAAGTAATTGAAATATGTGGCAGCGATGTTCGAATCCTTGGAATATATGGTATTGGGGGTCGGCAAAACTACTCTTGCAAAAGTTGTTTATAATCAACTCTATGATCGGTTTCAATGTTATAGTTATTGTAAGGAAATTCGAGAATTATGTCAACATGATAGGATCTTGTCCTTGCAAAATCAATTGATCGCAGACCTCCGAAAAGGAAATGCAAGGTTCAGATGTTCTGATGATGCTACGATAGTTCTCGCTGAACAATTTCGCCGCAAACGGGTGCTCATTCTCCTTGACGATGTGGAATATGTCGACCAACTTGATGTGTTTGTTGGGGAGCTTAGTTGGTTTGGTCTAGGAAGCAGGATTATTGTGACTTCTAGAAAGAGGGACATCCTTTTGAAGTTCAAAGAGGCTGAAACCTATGAGATTGAACCAATGGAAGAAGATAAAGCTCTTCAACTGTTTTCTAAGCGGGCTTTTGGAAGGGATTCTCCTAGCAAGGGCTTTGAAAGCCTTTCTAATGATATCATATTGGCTACTGGGCGACTTCCTCTAGCACTTGAGGTGATAGGTTCACTTTTGTTTGGAAAATTGGAGGGTACATGGAACGATATGTTGGAGAAACTGAAAGTTGCTCCTCATGAGAAAGTTGAAGCTGTGTTGAAGATAAGTTACGATGCTTTAGAAGAAAATGCAAAGCAAATATTCTTGGATATAGCATGCTTTCTGATTGGAAAGGATGAGAGAATTGCCTTTTATATGTGGGAAGACTGTAAACTTTATCCATCTAGTGGGATTGAAGCTCTCCTTGTCATGTCTCTGGTGAAAATTGGAGAAAACAACGAGCTATCAATGCACAACCTACTGAGAACTCTAGGCAGAAGAATTGTGTTAAATGAAGATCCTCTCCCTCGTAATCGAAGTAGGCTGTGGGTGCACAATGACGCCCTGTCCACACTATGGAAGAAGGAGGTAAACGTGAAAGCCAGAACTACTTTTTTATCTACCTACAGTTAATTTTTCTTTGTGATTTACCTGATTCCCTTTTACCTTTTAATTAGTAGAAGAAGTGAAGAAAATGCAGGCACAAAGTCCAATTTTTATTCATATACATTTATGTTTATACTTGTAGGGTACTCCAAATGTTCAAGCCCTTGCTCTCACCTTTGACAAAGGATCCAATGACTGTTTCACACCTAATGAATTTGGCTCCCTATCGAACTTAAGGTTCCTTAAGTTGGATCGAGCTAATATGAGAGGAAATCTTACTAGTCATCTTTTAGAATTAAGGTGGCTTCATTGGCGAGGGTGCTATAATAACTCTGAGCCTCTTCTTTTGCACCTAGAGAACTTGGTCATTCTTGATCTGTCCTGGAGCTCGGTGGCAGATGAATGGGAAGGTTGGACACAAATAATGGAGGTATCATGCAAATTTATTTTTCCACTTTTGGTGAAGACTAGCTAATAGAAACTGAACCTTTTCTGTCTCTTTGTTACACAGAAGGCCAAAAAATTGAAAGTTTTGGAGCTAGCCGGTTGCAGTCAATTATGTAAAACGCCATGCTTCCCAGCTGATAGCAAATTAGAAAGACTTATTCTCAAACAATGTTCTCATTTGTCATTTATTGACAAATCCATTGGTAATTTGAAAAATTTGAAGTCTTTGAACATCAAGTCCACTCAGATTGCCCTACTGCCGGAAGAGATGGGTTCCTTGGATAATTTGCAAGAGCTTTTGATTGATGAAACTTCCATCCGTCACCTTCATTTCTTAAGAGGTTCTATGCAGCAACTTAAAACTCTCAGTGCTTCCAGCTGCAAACGTTTGGCCGAAGTATCCGAGTCTATTGGTTGTTTGAGGTCTCTGTCATATCTTGCATTGGATAAAACCATTATCCCAGGACTCCCAAATTCTGTTAAATTGTTGGAGGGACTTGAAGAGCTTTCTTTAAGAGACTGTCGGCGGATAACTGCACTTCCCAATTCCATTGGGATGCTTAGGTCACTACGGAAATTGGATCTGTCAAACACCAGAATTCAGATATTGCCAGAATCTATAAAAAAATTGGATAGATTGCAGGTCCTAAGGATGAAGAACACTCACATAAGTAATTTTCCTAAAGATATCACAAATCTAGGGAAGTTAGAAGTCCTAAATTTTTCCGGCTGCCGGAGTCTGACTGGAAAAATTCCGTGTGATATTTCAGGGTTATCATCTTTGAGAGTCTTGAAGTTATCGTTTACCCTGATTTTTAGCCTGCCTGAGAGCATTTCTGATCTTTCTCATCTTCAGACCCTCCACTTGCTCCACTGTGACAAACTTCAGACTCTTCCAAAATTACCATCTAGTTTGGTGAGTTTGTGCTGGGGAACCAATAACATGAGTTTAGTTCAGGAACTTTCATATTTGAGGGATTTGAAAGTTTTGGAGTTAGTTAATGATCCCAATGAGGAGGAGATTGAGCAGTCCCAAACGGAAAGCTTTGGCTGGATATCAGCTTTATCCAACTTAGAAACCCTAAAGCTCTGCCTTCCAAATGTTACTAGTCTACCGAAAGATTTTAATGCTCTTACTCAACTAAAAATACTTGATTTATCCTGCACAGACCTGCTAGACCTCCCACCACTTCCCTCAAGATTATCAAAATTGATTCTTAAGAATTGCCAGATCCAGGGGATGGATTTCTCTAATTTGGAAACTCTGTCCGAATTGGAGCTCTGTGACTACCCTGCATCGGAAATTTTTGGGCTTGGGAACCTAAGTCTCCTGCAAGTGTTGAAGATATCTCGCTGCAACGTTAAGAACCTTAATGGTCTCGAACAAGCATCACAATTGAGAAGGTTTTCTGTGTCTGAATGCTATTTTCTTAACAGGTTGCCAAACTTATCAAAGTGCGCAAGTCTGGAAATTAAGGAAATAAACTTTTGCAGCATCGAGGATCAGCCCTGTGAGAAGCACTATCATAATTGCTGCTTGAGGCACTGTGATTGTTCATACCAATATCAATGTGGTGGTTTGTGCATATTGTGATCTTAACAGCAACCTGCGAAGCATGCTCTCTATTTTCAATTGAAAGAGATTGGTGTCTATTTTTCTTTAAGGTGAGCAGTGCACTTTTTCTTTATATCTGATATTGGTTGACCTTATTTCCAAATTCAATATTGCAATCTTGTTGTTCTTCTTTATTTCCTTTTTCCTCTTTTCATACAGCAACATCTTCTACTTCCCGTTGTCATGCTCTATTAAATCTGTGCTTCTTCTGGGTAATGATTAGATTCGAGAAATAATCATCTCGAGGACCACATAAATGTAGTTGGTGTCAAAGTTTATTGTTTAATGAGCTGTATGGTTCCTCATTGATCTATAAACCATCGACAAGAACCCACTATAGCAGCTCTATATCTGGTGAGAGCAAAAACTATTTGCAAAATACAGAGATATATAAGTTTGATGATTTACCAAGCAAGATTTGGTAAATTTTCACAGCATAGGAATTTACATGCTAGTACTTTTGTTTGTTTTCGACTCCAAGCGTTTGTGGAGAACATATTACAGGGATCTGTTCAGGCACATTGTACCCGATTGGACATGGAGTTTGACAATCAATTGCCGGAAGTGAACTTTTCTTATTTCAAGCAAACTTTTGCCAAAGTGGTCTAAATTGTGTTTAACTGAAGTTTGAAAATCATATCTTTTGATGTAAAAATCAACCCAATCAAGTGACTAAGTCAGCAAATTGAAATTGTCTGAGTTTGTTGTTTTGATGTTTCATTGAAAGTACTTGGTTTCCAAGATTGTTCATGATCAATAATTCTTTTGAGAAATTAAATTCTCATAATAGAATCAGATAAGTGAATTGTGTAGAATAAAATCGTGAGAAGGAACATGAAAAACCAATTTATAATTGAAAGACGGTCTAGTTTGTAAGCAACACAATATATTGTATTATTAAGTTGACTTTTGAAAACGTCCCTGTTTGTATATTTATATGCAATCACCTCTTTGGATATACTAATACTATCATGTCTGCACAAAGATGTCCATGAAATTAAAAACGAAAACATTCATTTGAGATGTAGATACATAAGTAATTTTCTTGCAAGTATGAAATTTTTGTATGCCAATATGCTTTGAGTTAAATGCCAAACCAACTACCCATGATTGAATGAGCCATTACATGCCATTAGCGTCATATTGATTAGTTGGTACTTTGATTGATGGTAAATCAAGGAGATTGTGTTACTTAAACATATTTACATTGTTAGGTGCCTGTTTGCTGAAACATTAAATAGGTGGTAGCTCATGTACCTAATAAATAATGAATCGATAATTCAGAATGAACATTTCTTCAGATCACTCGGGGATTGGGTTGGGAAGAGAGTTCGGTCTTGAGCTTCTTCAGGACGACGTGTGAGTTGAAGATCAAGGGTGCTGGTGAAGATAAGCTGAGATGATACATCTGATAAGCTGATATGTTATATCTTATAGGTCAGTGATACACAGCATTGCATTATGTCCATGCCATGGTAAGAGAGAAACAAAAGGGCCTTTGACAGGACAGAAGTGCCCTTTTGTCAACATTGAAAAGCAAGCGGACCGCACCTTGTGGCATCAGTTGTGATTTCTGCCAGTTTTATTCCAAGTTATGTTAGATTTCTTCTTCTTGATGCTGTGTAACAAGGTCTTTGTAATTTATGGAACAAAGGCCTGTCATTCCGTTCATCTAGGACCTGCGATTTTGTTTTCTCCATGTTGTATAATACTGCTGTACATTGTATTCTATATCTCTCCACTGTAACCAGTGGTCTTGGTTAGTCCGTAGTCATTTGTCGCTGTGTCTCTTGCTGCAAAGCAAAAACCTCAAATACGATTTCTGTATGTTTATCGGACGATTGTAGGAAGCATGATGAACACGTGGTTGCAGGGAAATGCTTGGAGTGGACGGACTCACTCAATTATATAGTTGCAGGATGATTTCATATTGGTTTGGCAGATTCCTAAATTCTGTTTGCCATAAACGGAATATTGTTCCCTGCATGTATATATATGGTCGGTAGGAAATTTGAAATATCATAGAAAGTGACCGCTATCTTATCAATCTGGTCAACGATTTTGTAAATTATCAGTGAAATAACAAATTTATCATCGACAACCCAGTAGTAGGCTGTCACTTGTTAGATTTGACAAGGGGACAAGTGAAGCAACTATTTGTAGTTACTAACGAAATAATAGTTTTATCATCAGCAAACCCGATAGTATAATTCCACTTGTTTGAGATTTTACCAGTTGGCACGTGAATGTCTGTAAGTTACCAATACAATTAAATTTTTCTAATTCCTAAGTCCAACGGTATATTATTAGTTATCATTATCAATATGATTTAGTTTTGAGTGGTGAATATAATATAGTTGGTTAGTTACTAAAATATTGGCAATCACGAGTCACTAATTCTAACAATAAATTATGCCAATATATCTGATGGGCATGTAGCAGGTTGTACGATTGTACCATCGTAATAATTTATGAATGCCATTGCGAATATACTACTGAACAGAACAATTTGGATCATTGATGAAATTTGGTTGCATCACATGTCATGGAAAAATCTGGCAATCTTGGGAGTTGAATTGACTCTGAGGTGTTTGATTTAAGTTCATGCTTGTCCCTTGAGTCTTGTGTTTATTTTATTTAATCATGGAGTTGTCCTCTTCAGGAGACTGAAGACTTTCCTACACTTTATCTACTTATATTTTTCGGGGCTGTCAAATTGAATAATTTTCACTGACGACATGGAAGAAAGCTTAGGATGAAAACAGTTATCATAGATAACTGTCTTAATGATAAGGTTATCAAGATGTCGATCTGAACTAAGCAATAAAAATAGGACGCATTCCGAGTTAAAGGTCCCGTGGCCAAGTAGTTGTTAATTATACTTTATTTATACAATAAAACTTTTAAAGCATTGGTTATGTGTGATACAAAGAAAATCAATGCATTAGAAACTGTAAAGTTTTTTAAATTGATCGTATTGACACTCGTTAAAATAAATAAATTCTAATGGTGTTGAGCAATGTCTGCGACCAATAATGATTAGGGAGGACAAGATAGAAATTTTGATATACCAAGGATGCCGAAACATAAATTTTGCCTGAAAAAAAGAAGGTATTCTATTAGAATTTTAATGTTCGACCAAAAAAAAAAACAAAGAATTTTATGGACCGTGATAAGTTACTGCTAAAAACATCGACCAATTATGGCAAGAGAGCAATGGAGTGAAATTTTTTATAATCATATTTATTAAGATTAATATCATTTTAAAAACTCCCAACCGATATATTTGTAACAAATTTATCCAAAATTATTTTTTTCATCACAAAATCCTGAAATTGATACGTCTATGACAAATTTACCATTTGTTAATTTCCGTTATAGTAGTTTGGGATTTTACTTTTTGTTTATCATAGGTATATTAGTCTGTGGTTTTTATATGGTATTAATCTAATTTAACGGAAACTAACGGAGAGTAAATTTGTCATAAATGTACTAATTTAAAGTTTTTGATAGTAAAAAAATTAGTTTTAAGTGAATTTGTCACAAATGACCAGTTTAGGACTTTTAATAGTCAAAAAATTAGTTTAGAGTATATTTGTTACAAGTATATCGGTTTGGAATTTCTCGTGGTATTAATCTTATTTATTAATCGGTTCATTGGTTCATTATTGATGTGGGTGAAAAACAATTAAGGAAAAATACCAAAAGCATATCTCACTTTTAATTGAGGTGCCACTTACATATCTCAAAACACCAAACACAAACCCAACTTTTATGCCTGGATATCACTTTGCACCTTCACATCAATTATCTTTGTGTCCTTATTTATGAAAATGTCATTTTTGTTCAAAAACACCCATTTCCTAATCATAAACTTTTTCACGGCCACTCAATATGTTCAAAATCAACTAAAAACTAAATCACATAAAATGAGTTTTCCTGAAAAGACAATTTGGCCTTTAAATGTAAGGTTTTGCTTGGACGCATGCAAATAGTTTTTGTAAGAATAGAGGTTAGCAAGTGATCATTGGTCGAAAGTGAGGTATGTCATTTTATATTTTTTAAAAATCGAAAATCATAAAGCAATGTTTGCGACCAGAATTTGACTTACTCCAAGAGGACCCGAATCGAATTCATGGCACACAATCTGCTCGACATGGGTGATGGAAGAAAAGCGAAGTCCTGGTATGATTGAAGGGGTAGTAACTAACCTTTGAATCCTCTCATTTCAGACCCGCTTGATATTGCTGTTACTAAAAAGGAGTCTGTAGATGGCCTAAATGTCAATTTTTAAGACAAATCCAGGATTGGAAGGACATTGCGAGAAGGTTGTGCATGAGCTGATGATTCAGTATGACGTAATCGCAATGGATGACGTTGTTTTGTGATAATCAGGAAGCAGTGCATATTTCTTCGAGTCTTGTTTTTCATGAGAGAGCAAAACATATAGAGGTTGATTATCATTTTGTTTAAGAAAAATACGACATCAGGAAATTAGGAATTTGTTTGTTAGAATTAATAATCAGTAAGTTAATGTATTCATTAAAACTCTAATGAGTCCCTAAGTCAAGTATATATGTAACGAGCTGGGTATACATGATATTTATGCTCTAGTTTAGGAGAGAGTGTTAGGAATGAGAGATAAAATGATATAGTAAATGTGTGTTTAATTGTGGGTTTTTCTTTCGATAAAAAAAAAATTGTGGATTTTTCTGTTCTGTAATATGTTGAACATAGTATGAAGGGAAAATAATGCTAATTATTCCTAAACTATAGCTTAGTATGCAATGTCATCTTTCAACGTTTAATTTGTTTAATATAGTCATAGAATTTTTATTAAATGTTTAATTTAGTCCTTCACAAGTTTTCATATTCACACCATTGCCCAAATTTTAAAATATCTTTTCATTTCAATCCATTTTCTAAATCAACAAAAATTTGATATCTTTGTATTACTTTTTACCTTTTTGGTCTTTATAAATATTACTATGGTTTCATTTAAGTATATTTTAAATTATTATTTTTATAATAGCAAATATATAATCCGCAAAGTCATATCATATTCATGTTCCTTTTTTTTAATAAAAAAAAAGTAATTTCAAAAGAATATTTAGTAATGATATTATTTTATCTATAGATTTCACATACATAATATAAATCATGAGCCTAATTTTTTTAATAGATTTTTTTTTTTTTTTTTTTAGTTTTTGATGTTTCGTATTTGCTCAATTAATTTTAGTTGAATATGCAAATTAGAAAATTAAAATAGTAGAAATATCAAATTGATACAACGCTAGATGAGGTATAACTTTTACTATTATAGAGATCACAATTGGAACTATCACAATATATATAAAGATAAAAAAAAAGGTAAACAAATAATAAAAAGTCATATTTTGTTTATATACGAAATTGATCGAATTGAAAAGATATTACTATGCAATAATGTAATTATGAAAACTTATGACTTTTTATGAAAGTTATAGAACTAAATTGAACAAATTGAAAGTTTATGAATAAGATTGAACATTTGAAAATGATTCGAGTGACATATCTAACAAATTATAAGTACAAGGATAATGTTCCCCATTGGACCGAAGTTTATGAACTATTTGTGTCATTTTCCATGATATAAATACATGTGTATAGTCTCTAATTCCCATGATTTTCCTCTTCAAACCTTTCTCTAATTCTCACACTACCCATTAACTATTCATAAACGGCTGTATAGTTAATCTAGCATGGTCGATTTGCTTTGTCTAGTCTTGACTGGTTGGCTTCATCAATTGTCCTTAATTGGTTTAATCAAGGCTCAAAGAAGTTAATCGCTCTGGGTATTGCCTTAAAGCTAGTATTAATTTATGAAAAGACACTAGAACTTTAAGTTGACTGCTGGAGTCAGACGAAATAGATCATAAATTGGTATTGGCACTTAGGGCTTGTTTGATAAAACTAGAAAAGAAATGCTGAAAACTTAAGCACTACATTTTACGTGTTGAGAACTGAAATACATGTTATTTGATGAATATTGATCAGTAGATATCATTAATATATTCCCATATACCATTATTGTCAGGTTTTAGCATATGTTGGTAGGATTCTTCATACCATTATTTTATTTTTTTCAGGATAAGTGTATCAAAAACCCTAAAACTTGTTGTAAGAGTGCAATCGAGTTTTAAACTTTCAGAAAGTGCAATCCATTCATAAAATTTATTAAATTAGTGCAGCCAAATCATTCCGTTAACTTTATTAAACTCCTTAGAGATAAGTGTTGACGTAACATTTTTCTTTTTATTATTTTGTCTCTCATATATAGCATTTTTTATTAAAAAAGATCCAAGCTTTAAAAAACAGCCAAAAATCCTCATCAGTGGACTATCACCCATCACCAGAAAGAGCTAGTGGAGGTTGCCAGAGCCTCAATGATGTCGCTAGCACCATGTGTTTCTCTATCCTCTTCTTCTTCTCGTTCTTCTTGGTTTGACACGAAAGGAGACTTTAGTGAGGGGTGAGAGAGATGGAGAAAAGAAATGGTTTTAGATGCTTGGATTAAGTGGTTGTTTGTCTTAACAATCTAAACGCAGATCAAGAAGAAGAGGAGAAAAACACAAGAATTAACGAGGTTCGGCAGTGTGCCTACATCCTCGAGGAAGCCTGTCCAACCCTCTCTTTATTTTTATTTTTTCCTCCTTAATCATTATATATATACAATCAGACAAACTTCTTCTACAAGTCAAGCCTCTACGGATTAGGAAAATAGAATCCTCTACAAGTCATAAGGAAAATAAAATCCCCTACAAATTAGGCGTTGGAAAATAAAATCCCTTACAGATTAGGGAATTCCACCTTATGCCAACACTCCCCCTCAAGTTGGCGGGTAGATATCTCGCATGCTCAACTTGTTTAGTGAGCTATAGAATGCCCTGCTTAAAACAACCCGTGTCAAGATATTTGTTTGTTGGTCTTCGGATTTCATGAATGGAAGTTGAATCACCTTGGAGTCCAAGTTCTGCTTAATAAAGTGACAATCCACCTCAATATGTTTGGTGTGATCGTGTTAGACAGAATTATGAGAGATATCAATAGTTGCTTTGTTATTACAAAACAACTCCATTTTAAACACATGAGTAAAACAAAGTTCTATCATCAGTTTCCGAAGCCATAGGAGTTCACACAATCCCTTGGCCATTCCTCTAAACTCTACCTCTGCACTTGAGAGAGTTACTACTTTTTGCTTTTTTAAAGTACTCTGAAGTTGATCTTCTGTCTGACACACTTCCAACCTAGTCTACGTTAGTAAAACCTTTGATCTTAAGATGCCCACTCTTCTGAAACTGAAACCCTCTCCCCGAAGCTCCCTTTAAATATCGACAGATTCGCATTACACCATCCATATGGTCTTCACTCGGAGCATGTGTAAATTGACTTACAACATTAATTGCATAAGCAATATCAGGACGTGTCTGTGACAAATAAATTAGTTTGCCAACTAACCTTTGATATCTTTCTTTATTTGTATGCACCTTATTAGAATACTTTCCAAGTCTGTGATTTTGGACAATCGGTGTGTTTGCAGCTTTGTAATCTAGCATTCCCACCTCAGCCAACAAATCCAAAATATACTTTCTCTAAGATAGAAAAATACCTCTCTTAGATCTTGCTACTTCTATCCCTAAGAAGTACTTGAGTCCATCAAGTTTTTCTATCTCAAACTTTGTTGAGAGCTTCTACTATGATTTTGTGATTTCCTCTTGATCATTGCATGTGATAATTATATATCTACATAGATAATCCGCATAGTTATCTTACCTCGACTTCGCCTCGAGAATATGGTGTGATCAGAATCCCTCTGAACATACCCATACCTTTTCATAGCCACACTGAACTGTCCAAACCAAGCTCGAGGACAGTGTTTCAATCCATACAATGATCACTTCAATTTACAAACCAGTCCTAGTTGTGAAGAAAGACTATAATTGGGTGGAATATCCATATAGATCTTCTCTTCTAGGTCACCATGGAGAAATGCGTTCTTGACATCAAATTGGTGTAAAAGCCAATCTAAATTAGCTGCAAGAGACAATAACACTTGTATAGTATTTAGTTTTGCAATAGGTGAAAAGGCTTCCTAAAAATCTACCCCAAATGTCTGTGTATATCCTTGTGCTGCCAACCTCGCCTTATACCTTTCAATTGACCCATTTGCTCTATACTCAACCGAAAACACCCATTTGCATCTTACTATTTTCTTCCTTTCGGGTAGTTAAACCAGCTTCCAAGTATTGTTTTTCAGCAATGCTTCCATCTCTTCCTTCATAGCTTGAACTCACTTAGGATCTTTCAAGGCGTCCTATACTCCATCTTGAATATAAGCTGATGATACATTTGAAACAAATGCCCTCAATGGCTCAGACAATTTGTCAACCAAAACATAGTTAGTGATTGGATAGACAAACTTCTTATTCCCTCCACCATCTAGTGAGTATCGGCTCGGGGGCTTTCCTCAATTGTGCCTGATAGGCAATTTATATCACATAGAAATATTAGAATCATCATGTAAACTAGTAGTAGGAGAAGTTAACTAAAAAATTTCCTTAGGAGTTGGGTCAAGCATTGAAGATGATGGGGGAAGCTATTCTGAAAGAGCCAAATGATCTTGTAAACTCGGCTCCTCGAGGACCTAACCTTCCCCTAACGGGATTTGCTCTGAAATTTCCAAAACACCCGGCCTACATTCCAAGCTTTCTTGCTCATCATCCGTTGGTAAATTTTGGCCTAGTTCGACCCTAGTTGCAGATAGCAATACTAACACTCCACCGAGTTGTACTACCCTTGGGGCCATAATACTAGCACCAGTCTCTCACTCATTCTTCTTGTTCATCTATATCTCCCCCTGAAAAGAAGAACTGGTGTCCCGAAAGAAAGATTCTATCTCAATGAATGTCACATCCATTGTAACATATGTCTTCTTTGTAGATGGATTATAGCACTGCTACCCTTTCTATTGTGAACCATAGCCTGAAAACACATAGTGCATAGCACACAGTTCAAGTTTTATGCGTTGTGTTTTGAGAATGTGAGCAAAGGTGATGCAACCAAACACCTAAGGGGAGATAGTAAGAATCAATGGTAAGTGTACATGAGCGGAGAGAGCCTCCAATGGTGTTTGAAATTCTAACGCCTTCGATGGCATTTGATTAATAAGGTGGATGGCTGTAGCCGCTGCATTATCTAAGAAATAGTACGAGACATTATTTTCAAATAATAAAGATCGAGCTTTCTCAAGGATATGCCTATTCTTCTTTTTTGCTACCCCGTTTCGTTGGAGCATTCCTAAGCATGACGTTTCATGGAGTAAGCCATGCTATAGAAAATATTCTTCGAGATAATGATTAACGTACTCACCACTATTATCATTGCATAGGATTTAGACCTTCCCACCAAATTGAGTTTGCATCATAGTATGAAAAATTTTGAACACATTAGCAACTTCATCCTTAGTTTTCATTAGATATAACCATCTCATTCTAGTGCAATCATCAACAAAAAGGACAAACCATTGACTATCAGGCATAGAGGTCATAGGAGAAGCACCCCACACACCATAATGAATCAAAGAGAAAGGAATTGCAATTTCATTTAAATTGATAGGAATAGGTACCTAGTGGCTTTTCACTAAAATGCAAGTTTGACAATCAAACTGATAATCATTCAAACCCAAAATTAACTTAGGAAATAACTTCTTCATGTAACCAAACGGCGGATGTCCCAATCGCTTATGCCAGAGCCATATCTGTGTTTCTCGACTTGTAGATCACCCTAAGACTTGATTGACATCCCAGAATTGAAGTTGTCCATGTAATACAGCCCCCCTCTTAGTACCGCACCTAGTGATCTGCTTCATGAGGATATTCTGGATTAGACAGAAATGCGGATACATTAGCATGACACAATTTAATTCCTTTGCAACCTGCCCAATTGAAATTAGTTTCATAGATAGTTATGAGACAAGGAGTGTATTTGGCAATGAGAGAGAAGGGGAAATACTAACAACTCCAGCTCCAGTCACTGGATACGGGACTCCGTTAGCATTCGAGACACTAAGGTGTCGAGGTTCTATAATACTAACAAAATCATCTAAAGTAAAAGTCATGGGATCAGTAGCCCTTGATTTAATAGCCCACTAACTATAATCATTCAATAAAGAAGTAACCAAAGCAAAACCATAGTTACCTTTACCCTTTATAGGCATCTTACTCTGTGGTTCAAGCTATGATACTAGTGACGATTGAGACTCTCCCACGGCTAGAGACACCTTCCCTTTGCCATTGTTCACTTCTCCCTCTGCTTGCTTTCCATCTTTAAGCTCCTTCCACCAATTAGGATATCCATGAAGCTTAAAGCATGTCTCTTCGGTACGTTTAGCATTCCCATAATGGGAGCAGCCACCAATTGGAGGAGTTTTCTATTTCAGGGCTGTACTAGTTCATCAACCTCATAATTTAAACATTTGTAAAGTCGACTCCTAAGCTTCTTTGAGGCTAGGCTTGCCTCCTTGCGTCAACATAGCCACAGAACTATGGGTAGTACTCCCACTATTCAATATCACTATATGTTGTATATTCTCCCCGCGAACACGAGCCTGCTCGACTATAGGGAATGGCTACATCCGTAGCATAGCAACTTGTATCTTATCTAGCTGACTATCTAAACAATCAAGGAAAATGCACACGATCCTCTTGAATGGCTAAATAATATCTCTTGATATCATCCAGGCATACCATTGGATTTGGGCAGTGAAAGTTGATCTCTCTCCACGATCCTTGAAGGCCATTGTAGTAAGCTTCAATGGGTCCTCCAACCTGTCTCATCTAGGTCGCACACCTCTTCAAATCATAACCCTAAGAAGCATCGGTCCTGTAAAAAAAAAAAAAAAAGTAGTCACCACTATATCCTAAACTGTTTTTACAGCTGGGAAGCAAATATAGTTATCGATTAAAGCCAGGTCCATGGAGTTTATCAGCCATCCTTTTATAGCAGAATCTTTAGTCTTCCACTTGCAATACCCCGGGTCCATAGATAAAGGCTGAGGAAGGTCACCATTAATGTATCCTAGCTTGTCATTGCCCGTGATATACATCTCTACCACAAGAGACCATAAGCCATAATTAATCCCATCCAATTTGATTGCAATCTATGCTAAATATGGATTGTTCTGTGGTGTCGGGGTCAAGGACTGATTCTGCATTAGAATATAAGTTAATTTAGTTGTTAAATTTTCCAAAAGCGCATTTATTGTAGAACTCTCCCCTTGATTTTGATGGGGGAATCACTACTCGTGGAGAATTTTGATCTGCCATGGGTTAGTGTATAGGCATGAATTAAAAAGAGTAGCGAATCTCTTGGGTCGGTGAGCTAGTTGGCACGGCAACCACACAAAACCAATGCAGCCACGGCGATCTTTGGGTGTCTAGGGTCTGATTGGTGCAGTGATTTGGATCGTGGCAAAGAAATTTGGTCGGCGTGTTGATTTGTGTTGCTGTAATTGTCAAAGATGGAGTTTCTAGACAACACGGCAACAATAGATGTCATGGTAGTTTGATAGAGTCGGACAGAGTGGCAATGGCATAGGGATTGTGCCGTGGTGGCAAGCAAGTCTATTGAATTATATCGACAGTGGTAGCAACGATCTTATGTGGGTGAGTCACAATGGCGGTGACGACATAGTGTTTAGGGTTTTTATGGGTTTGTAGATCTATTGCTCTAATACCATGTTAACAATCTAAATACAAATCAAGAATAAGAGGAGAAAAACACAAGAATTAACGAGGTTTGGTAGTGTGCCTACATCTTCGGGGTAGCCTCTCCGACCCTCTTTTTATTTTTCTGCTTTTCTCCTTGATCATCAAGTATGTACAGATCCATACATATACAATTAGACGGACTTCTTCTACAAGTCAAGTCTCTATAGATTAGAAAAATAAAATTCTCTACAAATCAAAAGGAAAATAAAATCCCCTACAAATTATGGAATTCCAGCTCACGCCAACAGTTTGAGCTTAGAATTTTTACACCTGACGCATTGTAGTGCCTGATTGGGCTTCTCTAAGATTCCATTTGAGTTGGAATACCTTTTTCCAGTTGAGTTTTGATTGAGTTAGAATTGGTGTGATTGAGAAGTTTTTTTATTTAATGTCATACCCGATCAGACATGGAATAACATATAAGACAATAAATTGCCCTAAGTGAACTTTTGTTATTTCATGCAAACTATGCCATAGTGGTCTAGATTGTGTTCCAACGAAGTTTGAAAATCATATGTTATCTTTAGAGGTAAATGTTGAACCAATCACATGAGCGAGCATGGCCAAATTGTCTAAGTTTCTTATTTTGATGTTTCATTGTAGGTACTTATTTCCAAAGTTGTTCATCATCAAGGATTCTCATGATATGATTGTAAGAGTTTTCCTAATGTGGGCTACATTAATTGATATTGTAATTTACCCTTGTACCGGGTTAATCTAAGGTGAGATAAACTATTTCTTAATTAGTCTAATATAGGGCTGGTTAGTGTGAGCCAAGATGAACTTAACCCGTAATAAGAGGGCTTGGTTGAGAATTCTATAAATAGTACTCAAATCTTTCCTCTAACCCTGATTCTCACAATTATCCTCACAAATGAGTGTTTACCTAACGCTAAAGGGTGAGGGGCCCGTCTCATTGAGCTAATGATATAGAGGGCAATAGAGGAGGACTTACGCTTGGATCATCGATTTTTGCTTCCGCATCAAGAACAATGGACTCCAAAACATGTACATTAATATTTCTACTCAATTATATGTGTTTTTGTTCTAGTTATGGAGATTATGTGATTGCGCGTTTTAGTATCTATCATATGGTATCAGAGTAACCATGACCTAGAACTCAAACGCATAAATTTTTCACCCTATTTTCATAATTTTTTGTGGAGAAAACTTCAATTTTTATTATATAAACAGAAAGAACTTGATGAGATGAGCAAAACCATGAGTGGCGCATCCCCAGGAGAGGCCCTACGTGCCCTCATGTGCTACTAGGGGCATTGAGCACGCACCTATGCACCTTCGTGTGCATTGACACGCTGGCGCGACTAGCGCATGCATTACACGCACTAGGGTTGATGACATCCCGATGTTAGCAAACGGCGATTCGCAAGACCCAACCCGATCTATTGACTCGACTTGTGACCTGAGATTCGACGCGTTGACTCGCCCGAACCGGGTTACCATCGACTGGACTGGTCAACCGGTCAAATCGAACAGTTGAGCAGAGAATCGGTTGAATCGCTACTAGTTGGACCGGATCTAAGGGACCAATATGCTTGCACATGTGCTCCACATGCTGCACCCTCAAGTGGCGCGTACGGGCACGTGGAGCCTCTGATGGGTGCATGGTTGGTGGCTAGATGCTCGTATGGTCATGTTCTATGTTGCGATGTATTTATTTTATGTGTTTGATGATTTTATGAATGTGAAAATACATACGAAACGCTAAATACATGTATTTTTGGTATACTTTCTTATAGTTTTCTGTGATTTTGGAAATACAGGTGTTGGTTTAAGATATGTTATCACATAGATATTATAAAGATTGTGATTCATTGATAATAAAGTAGTGTAATTAGCGTGATATGCGATTTTAATTATATATTGCATTTGTCATTAAAGTTAAAATCACATGTATGTGGTATGGTGTATGTGAGAGGTATAGTTTATATTTCTAGGACGAGAGAGTTTCAAGGATTCAATTAAGTTGTAACGGTCAAAGTAGCACACTTGATTGGGTTTGAAAAATATCGATCTTATATAATGATGTGATATTTCATAATCTAATGCATGATCATACTCTCAAAGGAGGTGTTTTTGTATTAATTTATGAAGAGATATTTGATGGTGTGGTGGAGGAGTGACTGATCCTAGTGGTTCATACACCAAAAGGTGATGAATTCATGAATGTTAGAATATATTCTTATAACTATTGTCATGTGGGGAATATATAACCGCATGTCGGGTATTCTGTCTAAAAGTGATTATATGATTTTGCATGTAATTTTCTAGATGCGTACTTGTATGTTAAGTTACATACTGCTCACATAATGCTAATAATATACATTGCTTGTTTTTCAGTCGCTTTTTGTGTGTATGGTAACTTCGTCGTTATTGAGGTTCTTGCTGGTTCAAACTTGAAGAGATGGAGAGAAGATTTTTTATTTGCTATGGAGATGTAAGATATTTATATGGCTCTTACTGTCGATCAGCTGGCAAATCTTACTGCCGAGAGTATAGAAGCTCAGAGAGCACATTTTGTTGCTTGAGAAAAGAGCAATCGAATTTGCTTGCTATCCATGAAACGTTTCATTTAGAAACATTTGAAAAGTGGTTTGTCTGCAGACTGCATGCTAGATAGATAATAGAAGCCTTGTTGGCTAGAAACTGTGTCTCATCTAATGCTGAGATAGGGACACACCTATAAACACTATTTAATATGAAGTATGATGGTTCTTGTGAAGTTAGGTACTACGTTATGAGGATGGTAAATTTGTAGACAAAATTCAAGGCTCTCAATGTTGTTATTCCTAATACTTGCATTGTGCATGAAGCTCTAAATACTCTTTCTCCTTAAGACCAATTATAGTTCTTAAGGTAAGACCTGGTCAATTAATGACCTGATTGCAAGGGTGGTGACATAGGAAGAAAAATTGAAGAAAGATAAAGGGCACATTGCCCTTTATGCTTTTGGTTCTAGTATTGATAAGGGTAAGAAGTTCAAAAACTATACTCATAAGGGCAATTCTGAAGTTGCTAGTTCTTCCAACAACAAAGGAAATGCTAAAGCTACTGGTCTTTCTAATAGTTTGGGTCCTAAGAAAGCATCATTTAAGAATGATGATGTTATTTGCTACTTTTGTAGGGAGAGATGACATGTGAAGAAATGCTGTAATAAATATAAAGCTTGGTTATCCAAGAGAACTAAGAGTGAGCCTAAAGGTAATGATTCTTTAGCATTTGTTTGTAAATCCAACCTATATGAAGCCCCGTCCAGTTCTTGGTGGCTAGATAGTAGTACAACTAATCATGTTGCGTTTACCATATAAATATTCATAAACCGAAAGATGCCAAATCAAGATGAATCAAAGTTCATTGTGGTAAATAACATTAAAGTTGTCGTCAAGTTTGTGAGAGATGTTATTTTGATTTTAGATTATGGTTTTAGGACGATGCTGAGAAACACTTTTTACGTACTTTCTTTTAGGCGGAACTTAGTTTCTATGTCTTGTTTGGATATGTGTGGTTACACTTTTAAAATAAAAAGCAATAGTATTTTTATATTTTATAATTCAAATAAGGTAGGGTGTTGTAATTTATCCAATGGATTATATCGATCGTGTTTATCTCTTAACGATATGTACATTATTTATTCAACTGAAAATGTTGTTTCCAAAAGGCATTTACCTAAGAAACAGTCTTATGCATTGTTGTATAAACGTCTTTGTCAAATCTTTAGATAAAGAGTAGAAAGGCTTATATAGGTTGACATCTTGCCTACTCTTAAAAGTGATCAAGAGACTTGCGTATACTATTGTAGAGGTAAGATGACTAAGATAAGGAAGAAAACCGCAGTTTGAAGTTCTAACTCATCATATTGATATTAGTGGACCATATACGACAACTTTGTGCATAAATTTTTATTTCATCACATTTATTTACAACTATTCCCGATATGGATAGCTATACTTGATTAAAGAAAAGTCCAAATCTCTTGACAAATTCAAGATTTTTCGGACTGAAGTAGAGAAACAATTGGGAAAAATTATAAAGATTGTCAAATTTGATTGTGGTGGTGAGTATTTTGGCAGACATGATGATGTTGGATAACTTAAAGGGTTGTTTGCTAAATACTTAGGGGATTTTGGGATAGTAGCTCAATTTACTATGTTTGAAAGTCCTAGACAAAATGGTGTGGCCAAAAGGTGCAATTGCACTATGGATATGATGAGGAGTATGATTAGTATGATTAATTTACCTAATTTTCTATGGGGTGAAGCTTTGAAAACATGGCCTTACATTTTAAATCGTGTTCCTACTAAAGTGGTTTCATTGACTATTTTTGAGCTATGGATTGGACGTAAACCTAACTTGAATCATTTTAAAGTTTGGGGGTGTCCTACAAAAGTAAAGTAATATAATCCAACATTAAATAAGTTGGATTCCAAAACTACTTGATATTACTTCACATCTTACCTAGATTATTCAAAATGGTATCGGTTTTATAACTTTAATGGTGGTACAAGAATTGTGGAATCTCAAATAGCAAAATTTTTGGAATTTAATATAGCCGAAAAAGGTAGCTACCGGACTTTCATAGTTGTATCGGCCAGGTCTCTTTCGGTGCTTTGTGCCACATTGTGTGGAAGAATATGAATGATATGCTCTTCAGGGGGGTGCAGAGCTCTACATCTGGCATGAAGAAGCATCTTATGAAGGTAGTCAAAGACAAGGCTTGCACCTTCAAGAATGTGGAGGATTCCCCAAAGAACATAAATTTGCAACGATCCTGAGAGTTAGACCCTTCTATTTTTGTTTAGGGTTGTTGTCGTGGGCGTTGCATCTGGGCATTGATGCTTTACTCTGCTTGGTTTTGTCCGGCTTTCTTCCACTCTTTTGAGCTTGTTCATTAGAGTGTAAGTTTTTGAAGCCGGGTTTTTGTATTTTTTGACCTCCTCTTATAATACTTACTTATTCACCCAAAAAAAAAGGGTAGCTGCTTACAAACTATTAAAGATGACAGTATGGTGGGGATTACTAGATCCTTGTTTTTTCTTATGCAAACGATTATAGAGCTTCTTATGCTATAAATTGAGCCTGTTAAGGCTCAAGATCCTGTTATTGAAGCAATTTTTGATGAAATTCCTCAAGCCCCTTAGATTCAGAATAAGGTTGTAGTAGCTTCACTCAGGAGATCGACTAGTGAAAGACGTTCAGTTATACCACCGGACTATATAGTTTGCTTGGGAGAGCATGATTATGATATTGGTTGTGTTGTTGATCTAGTAATTTTTATAGATGTTATTTCATGTCTTCAATCAAATTTATGGCTAGATACAATGAAAGATGAGATGCAATTTATGAAATACAATGGTATTTATTTGGGAGCTTGTTGAATTGCCTAAAGGTTATAAGCCCATCAGCTGCAAATGGGTATACAAGACTACAATGAATTCAAAAGAAAAGATTGAAAAGTTTAAAGACTGATAGTTAAGGGTTTCATTCAAAGAGAATGAATAGATTATGAAGCAACTTTTTCTCCGGTTTCTTCTAAAAATTGTTTTAGAGTGATGTTGGCATTGGTAGCTCATTTTGATATGGAGTTATACTAAATGGATGTTAAAACTGATTTTCTAAATGGAGACCTTAATGAGGAGGTTTATATGGTATAGCCCGAAGGTTTTGTGGCAGATGGCTCAGGTAAGCTCGTATGTAGATTGAAAAAAAATCTATTTATGACGTTAAGCAAACTTCTAGACAATGGTATTAATAGTTTTGTAGTGTTGTCACTTTATTCGTATTTATTGAGAACAAAGTAAATCGATGTATATACTACAAGGTTAGTGGGAGGAAATATATTTTTCTCATACTTTATGTAGACGATATCTTACTTGCAAGTAGTGATATTGGATTACTGCATGAGACAAAGGGAATGTTATAGAAAAATTTTCACACGAAAGACTTTGTTGAGGCGTCTTTTGTTCTTGGTATTGAGGTCTATGGGGATCGTTCTCACTGTTCATTGAGTTTGTCTCAAAGGGCATATGTTGATAAATTTTAGAAAGATTCAATATACAGCATTGCAATCTAGGAAATGCTCATATTATTAAAGGTGATAAATTAAGTCTCTCACAATGCTCTAATTCAGATTTTGAGAAAGTTCAAATGAAAGATGTACCTTATGCTAGTGTCCTTGAAAGTATTGTATATACTCAAGTTTGCACTAAACCAAATATTGCTCTTGCAACAGAACTTCTAAGTAGATATTAGTCAAATCCAAGATGCGATCACTAGGTTACTACCAAGAAGATTTTTTAAGGTACTTAAAAGATGATAAGAGATTATAGGTTGAATTTTAGATATATTCCGAACTTGCAGCTAGTAGGGTATTCAGATACAGATTTTGCCAACTGTCAAGATGATAAGAAGTCAATGACATGATATATATTTATATTGGCAGGAGGTGCAGTATCATAGAAGAGTAAGAAACAAAAATCTATATCTTTTTCCATCATGCAAGCAGAGTTTGTAACATGCTTTTTAACTATTATTTAAGCTATTTGGCTCTGGAACCTCATTAGGGAGTTAATTTTTTTTTTTTTTTTGATTTTATAGATAGGCCATATAGTTATATTGTGACAATAACTTTGCAATGTTATTTTTTAATAACAACAGAAGTCTCAAGGGGTATAAACACTTGAATGTCAAGTTTTTGACTATAAAGGAATCAATATAGAATGGTAATGTTGCAATAGATCATATTCCTACAAATGATATGGTTACAAATCCACTAAGTAAAGTCTACGCCATTGTGTGTTTGAGTGACATGTCATTAGTATGGGCTTAAGAGCCTCTTGGGATATTGTTATTTAGTGGGAGTTTTTTTATTTTTCTTTAATAAAGTTTACATCTGTGTTTGTTATATTTAGTAACGTTTTGATATATATCAACTTTAACATTCAATAAAATATTTTTTGAATGATTTATTATTATATTGAATATATATTGATAAAAGTCTTAAGGTATTGTATAAATCTTGAGTGAAAGTTAGGAGCATCTGGTTATTAGCTTGAGCATATGTCTTGTTACACATAAAGAAATGTTAATTGTAAAGACAAGACATATGTGGGTTTATTGAAACTATAAAGACATTATCTAGTGGAACGGGTTTTTGTAACACTTAATGTCAAAGAATAGTGACTGACAAATGAGATATTTCTATGAGATATGTTATCCATTTGCCACACTACCATATTGAATTCATATCAATAAAGTTGAAAGTACTTGTGACCATAGAAGGCTATGTGTGTATACATGATGATTTGGTGTTTGAAACTTTATGGGATGTGATTGACTACTAAGAATTATCTCAAGACCAAGATGCATACATATAGTACAATTTCAATTAATATAGTCTAAGTGGGAGAATATAAGATTTTTTCCTAATGTGAGCTATATTAATTGATATTGTAATTTACCGTTTTACAGGATTGGTCTAAGATGAGATAGAATGTTTCTTAATTAGTCTAATATGGGGTTGGTTAGTGTGGGCTAAGTTGAACCTGGTCCGTAATGAGAGGATCTAATTGGAAACTCTATAGATAGTTCTTAAGTCTCTTATCTAATCCTAATTCTCACAATTATCCTCATAAATGAACGTTTACCTAGCATTAAAGGGTGAAGGGGCCGTCTCATTGAGCAAGATCATTACGCTAGTAATATAGAGGGCAATAGAGGAGAATGACTTGTGCTTGGATCATCGTTTTTCACTTCCGCGTCAAGAACAATAGACTCCAAAATAGGTACATTAATCTTTCTACTCAATTATGTGTTTTTGTTCTAGTTATGGAAATTATGGGATCGTGCATTTTAGCGTCTATCAATGATCAGACACATTAACTGTGTAAAATATAACAGTGAGAGGAAAATATTTGAAAGATGGTTTAGTTTGTAAGTAACGCAACAAATAGAAATGATAAGTTGAAAATTGAAAACGTCCCTTTTTGTATATTTTTATGCATAAATCTCATTGCATGATAAATTAAAAATTCTAAACATGCATGCGGTGCTTAAATACGTAAGAAATTTTCGTGCAAGAATGAAATTCTTCATATGCCAACAATTATAAATGATTGAATGAGCCATTACTTGCTATTAGTGTCATATCGATTGGTCAGTACTTGGATTGATGGTAACTCAATTAAGGAGACTGTGTTACTTCAACATATTTAGATTGTAAGGTGTCCATTTGCTAAATGGTAGCTCATGTTCCTAGTAAATAATGATTTGGTAATTCAGAATCAAGATTTCTTCAGATCACTCCGGGATTGGATTGGGAAGAGAGTTCGGTTTTGAACTTCTTCAGGACGATGTGTGAGTTGAAGATCAAGAGCACTTGTGAAGATAAGCTGGGATAACATAAACCGATAAGCTGAAATGTTACACCTTGTAAATCGGTGATCAACGGCATTGTATTATGTGGATGCCATGGTAAGACAGTGTAATGACTTGGTCCGATGAGGACAAAGAATGGTCGTTGGGGTTAGAGAGAGCTTGGACAAGGAATAGCTCTTGGCAGACTTTTAGGATGGTGAAGGGGGTAAAAATGAATCAAACCATGCACCGAACAAGGAATAACTCTTGGCAGACTTTTAGGATGGTGAAGGGGGTAAAAATGAATCAAACCATGCACCGAACAAGAGAAGAACAATTCTGAAATATATATGTAAAAATTGAAATTAATTCACGGAGGCGCATTTGGATGTAATAGCAACTTTTGCTTTCAAACTTCAAAATTAAGCAAGCCAAGGCTAAAGTGTTATCAAGATGGATAACCTCTTATGAAAGTGTCTATCTATACGTCAAAGGACAAACCCGGGAGGCTCGGTATGAGACAGGCGAAAATAGAAAATATCTCGAGTGACTTAATTTAGTGATGTCATAGGACGATTGTAGGAAGCATGTCGGGGATATACTTGGATGGACCAACACCATCGCAGGATATTTCAAGCAGTTTGGCATTGAGCCCATACATTGGTTTGGCAGACTTCTAAAATTGAAGCTGTTTGTTCCGCAGAAGGAAAATATGTAATGTTGATAGTAAATTTGAAATTAATGGTAAGAAAAAGGATCTTAAAAGGTGACCAGCAATTTGTCGATCTGGTCAACCATTTATAAGTTACCAATAAAATAATAATTTTTCCATCAATAGTAGATTATTACTTGCTGTTAGATTTTACAAGGGGCACGTAACTGGTTGTAAGATATCGATGAAATGAAAATTTTAGTATCGACAAATCCAATAGCAAATTACTAGCTATCATTGTGATGTAGTTTTGAGTGATAAATATATACATATATATCCTAGTTAGTAAGTTACTGGAAAATTGACAATCGTTGAATTGACTCCGAGGTATTTGATATTAGTTCATGCATGTTCCTTCTCGTCTTATGATTTTTTTTTGGTCGAAATATTCCTTGATATTTATTGAAATTCAAGAGTGCTTAAACAAAAAGTCCCAATTAAGGCATCCTGCAAGGAGGTAGGGCAAAAGTCTGAAAGTGAGTGTTAGATTAGGATTAGAGTAGGACTGACAAAAAAAAAAAAAAAAGGCGTCTAAACATTTTAAAAAAAAAACACCCGAAAAGATGAAAGGGAATTTGAACGATGGGCATTCGTGACCCAATTAATCACTTTGCTTGCGTACCTATAACCATGGGCCAGCGGGATAGACTTAAATTGGGCCATTCAGATCCTAGCCTCTTCAATTAGCATCTCCAGCTCCCACTACATGTGTTTTCCCTTAAGTTCGTCCACTAGCTCTCAATCTCCATATCCCTCTCTCTCTCCTCGGCTCAAACCGCTTCAGAGCTTCAATCAGAGCCAAAATTTCCATCTGAATCGGCGACAAAGACGAAAATTTCATGGTAAAACCATCCAGTAGAGCGCCTCCGTCATTTCTGAGGACCCCCGAGACCACCCCTTTCGTTGCACCATTCAAGAAAGCTCCATCCACGTTGATTTTCAAGGTATGCACTTTAATTAAACATGCTGTTGGTCCTGTTGAATAAACACCGTCCTCCTCTTCAGGAGACTGAAGACTTTTCTTCAATTTATGCAGTTTTACTTTTCTTTTTGGGTTGTCAAATGCAATCAATTTCGCCGAGAATATAAAAGGAAGCTATGGGTAAAAAAATATTATCATAGATATCTGTCTTATCATTTAACTCCGAATGTTTCTTTATTTTTACTGTTAATGAGTGTCTTGGGCATTTTATTTAGATAATTCAATTGTGAAAGTACTTATTATGCATATCATGAGAAAAATCAATGCATTGAAAATAATAAAATTTCCTCAATCAATTACTTAATTATTATCCATGACACACCCGTTGACAAAATCTTTGCTCAGCAAGGAGCAATGTCTGCGAGACTGCGACCGATAATGATAGAAATGTTAGATTATCGAGGATGTTGTAACTTCGGTTAATCGTGAAAATAAAGGAATCTAAACTAAAATCTTACGGACTATGATAAGTGATTACTGAAAACAGCATCGACCGTGGACGGCTGAAGAGCGGTTGCCCTCCAGCAACTTTGTTAAAACAAGAACAATGTCCGCAACCAGTAATGGTACATTATTTCGTGTGAATATTTTTTTTTTTTAAATAGTCACTTTTGTTGATACATTATTTGAAAAATATTTTCTAAAAATAGTCATTTGTATTAGTTGAAATAATTAGTTAATGAGAAATATTTTCATTATCAATAATAATTTATATCTCCAAATTTTCGTTGACGATGAAAATATTTTACAAATTTATTCCTTTTTGTATGTATGAGATACAAGAGATAGTTTTTAGAAAAAAAAAAATTAATCATTTATTTTTTACGAAATAAATGAAATCTTTATGAAAGTACCAAATAGAAACCCGACTGTTGTTCTTGAGAACAACCTTGCATCTCCACAAGCCTTCTTATTTAGAAACCATCATTTTTCAAAAGGTTCAGTCATAAATTCATTTGCCCACTCAGGGTGTTCAATTATTAACTAAAAGCGAAACCACTTGAACCCAAAGTAAGAAGCTAAGTTGATTTCGCGAGGAGGGGCAATCTGGCCAATTACATTCGGGGTTTTGCCTCGACGTATAATGAAGAGGTATTTAACCAAAAAAAAAAAAAGTTCATAAGTAATCCTTCGATTAAATTTGAAATATTATTTTCGGCCGGAAATTGATATACTCCGACAGGACCCAACTTGAATTCATGGCATGGCAATATTTGGGCCTACATGATCAAAAGTTCTAGTTAGACTCATTAGATGGGATGGTCAAGCCGAAAATGGTCAGACCCAAATTAACATATCTTAACCCATTTTGACCTATTTTGTATTAACTTATACCCATCTCATATTGCTAAAACACTTATATACTTAACCCGGTAAGATAAATCATAACTAAACCAAGGTAAAAGCACGGAGAGAGAGCGAGCTCGAGATTGAGTGAGGGGACAGAGAGTAAAGACAGAGTTATAGAGGCAGGTTTGGTTTAAGTTAATTGTAAACTCATTCAATATTCATATTATCTTAAGTTTTGTTATTTTAAACTCATTTACGACTCATTTATCAAATATAATTGATTCATATAACAACTTGACCTATCAAATGTAGGTTGAGAAATTGGCATATAATCCATTTTGACAGGTCTAGTTTTGATTAGAGGTGATTGTTTTCCAGTTTAGTCTGCTCCAACCCAGGAATTAGAAACCGAACCACCTGGCCGTGGGATCAATCTCGTCCGATTCCTGGCCAATCCAATAGAATCGATGGATTCATATATCTTGGCCAAAAGTTTTGGATTAATTGAATTGTTAATCCATGTCGCAATTCAAAACTGGGATTTCATCCAAGATTTGCAAAGAAGACAGAGATTACGAGCCCATGATTGTAGGGGCTAGCTCGAAAAGAGGAGGAAGATTCAATGGATTATTTTCCATCAATGACGGACTCAGCCCGAGTAAGTAAGGAAAGTAAAATTGGTGAATTAACAAAGAAACTAAAACAAAGAAATATACAATTGACAAAATGGGCAAGTTTTATGAATCGGTGCAACAATATAAAATAAATAAAGATTCACTTCATCATATGGAATAAGCTGAGGTGTGAGAGGAGAATAGGGTTTAGGTCTACACATTAATTATTTAAGAAATAAACAAACAAACAAATATGGATCGCTCCGAACAATCTGATTCCCACCCTTAAGCATGGAACCAAACCGAAAGTCACCCGTTTTAATTTTATGGAACTGGATCAGCGCCATCTAGAACTACCCAAAATCGGCCGATCTTAGCGTTTCTCGATCCAAGCGGTTGTAATACCGACCCCTAGTTTTGAACTTTTGATGGATTCTAACGTTCCCCCCATGTTTGCTGCACGGTTTGTTGCTGTCGAGGGCAAGTGGATCCAGCTAAAAGCAGCCTGCACAAACTGTCAAACCGAGTAAGAGAGAGAGAGAGAGAGAGAACATGGAGGCTGGCTTTGAAATTTGATTGGTCCTCACGAGTCACTGCATAAACAACGTCCGTTTTTTCACTCATTTTCATAGCTGGAGTTCCTTCTCCCCTTTTTACTTTCTCTTTTACTGTTTTTCTATTTTGGGGGACCAACGCGGCAGCTGAAATGGCGGAAACAGCATAAAAAGATATCACCAGACGACGAAACGCTATCCCAAAACCCAGAGAGAGAGAGAGAGAGAGGAAGAGAGGAGGAGAGGGGGAGAGATGGTGGTGGCGATGGAGGATCAAGAAGACGGCGTGATGGCGACGGACTTCTTCTGGTCCTACACCGACGAGCCCCACACCTCGCGGCGGCGTCAGATCCTCTCTCAGTACCCTCAGATCAAGCAGCTCTTCGGCCCCGACCCCTGGGCCTTCCTCAAGGTCGGCCCTTTCGCCGTCAAAATTACTGCTTGACTCGGTTTTCTTGGTGGGTTCGTGTCTCGTGGAAGTGGGCAGTTCTTGATTCGTCCGGGGAATGGGAGTCTTTGTGTGGGTTTAGTGTCCCCCTCGTGGGTTGGTTTCGCTTGCGTTGCATTGCATTTGCATCGTCTCTTTAGTGATGATTTACTCTTATTCTCGTGTTGGTGTCCGTCTCGATCTGAGCTACAGTGGGATCTTTCTCTTTGGTTTTGCTGCGTTCATGCGTAATTATGAGTGGATACGATGTCGCCATCCGAGTCCACCTAGTCCGAAGTAGGTGCGTAGATTCGGGGCCTATTTAAATGTTTGAAGAGATTCCTCAGCGGGATTCCCTTGTGGGTCTTCCCCTTTTGTAGATCTCGATTGGCATGTTTTCCATTGTTGCTTTCTTGTGAAGAAATGGAAAAGAGTTATTTTTCTAGCTTTTAGCCTTCTATTGGCATATTAACCTTGATTTTACTTGGTTAGGGGTTTCTCTTCCATTTTTCATTTTATTTGAAAGGGCTAATTCAACTAGGCTTTTGGCTCCTCCATTGCTGATTGCGCAGCGCAAGCTGCTCCACGATTCATTTTATCTCGTAATTTCTTAAGGGGGTGTGAACTGTCTCTCCTTGTTTTTTTTTTGGTGATTCAGCCTTGCATAATGAGATGAACTCATTCGCCCTTTGTTGCCCTGAATGGAAAATTTAAATAACTGGTCTTTGGTAACTTCAGTGATATTGTTATTTCTTTTCTTGCAATTGCGTATGCATCAGAAACCACTGGAGAACATTTGCGAATCTACATTATCCTGATTTGTGGAAAGGTGGTCGCTTTTAAGATGTTTTGGTGAATGTGACTTGTTGAGAGCACCTTAATGCATACGCTTAGGAGTAATGTGCCAATTCGTGCAATATATGTCAGCTGTGTCTTTTAACTTTGATCGTCTCATATATTGTCTTTATCATTTTGTGCAGATTACTGTTGCAGTGCTGCTACAGCTAGGAACCGCTACTTTGCTCCATGATGCAGGGTGGCTAAAGATTCTGGTTATCTCCTATTTCTTTGGCTCTTTTCTCAACCACAATCTCTTTCTAGCCATCCATGAACTCAGCCACAATCTCGCATTCTCAACTCCGGTATACAACCGCTGGCTTGGAATATTCGCTAATCTCCCCATTGGTGTTCCCATGTCTGTAACCTTCCAAAAGTATCACCTGGAGCACCATCGCTACCAGGGAGTTGATGGGATAGATATGGACATTCCGAGCCTTGCTGAAGCCTATCTTGTGAGAAATGCTTTCACGAAATCCATATGGGTAGTCTTACAACTCTTCTTCTATGCTCTGCGACCTCTGTTTCTCAAACCTAAACCTCCTGGTATTTGGGAGTTTGCCAATTTAGTCATTCAGGTGTCCCTCGATGTGTCCATGGTTTATTACTGGGGTTGGAAGTCTTTTGCTTATTTGATCCTTTCTACATTTGTTGGGGGTGGATTGCACCCAATGGCTGGTCACTTCATCTCAGAACACTACGTTTTCAAGCCAGACCAAGAGACATATTCCTACTATGGTCCCCTGAATCTTATGACATGGAGCGTGGGACACCACAATGAGCACCATGATTTCCCTAGGATTCCAGGAAGCAAACTTCATAAGGTGAAGGAGATTGCACCAGAGTATTATGAGGGGTTTGATTCATATAAATCTTGGAGCCAGGTCATTTACATGTATATTATGGACTGCACTGTGGGGCCTTTCAGCCGAATGAAGAGGAAACCATCGGCGACTTCCAAGAAATCTGAATAGATTCACCTCTACTTCTCTCTTCTTGGTTCTCTGTATTGGTTACTGCAATTTTTTCTCTGTGATTATGTACACTTAAGCAATTAGTATTTATGTACCTGCAGACTGAAAAGACTGAGTTATTTGTTGATTGGTTAACTTAAACACCAGATAATTTATTGATTTATGTCGATGAGGCATCTGGTATATGAGGTATTTGGGAAGTATCTTTTAGATACTATCACACTTGTCATTTAAATAGGGATGGTGGTGGGCAAACCTCGGCACAAAAGTCCTTACATTTGTGATGAGATAAGATCTTCCTCTCTACAATTTTACCCCTAATTGTGGACCGGTATGAATACTGCCAGTCCTTTGTGTAAATATCGAAGGGCAAGTCATTCCTGTAGAGAGTATCCACTTCATTGACTCGGTCAAAGGCTGATGCTAGTGTCAGGTATCTCTTTAGAAGATCTTTATGCTAAGAACCACTTTGGCTGTCTGATGCTATGGTGGGCATTTCATGAAATTGGTTTCAAGTACTTGAAACCTACTTTTCAACTGTAGGGAGTAGTGATTTTGGGCCCTGAGAGTTTATACGTCTGAGCTTATCGCTATTGGTAAGCGAAAATTTGATGTTTAACTCTTTGACCATGATTTTGACATTCCTTACATTTATTCTCGTCAAAGCCAAAAAGGAGAAGGTGCTTTGTTTTATGGTCTTACCAAACAACACCAGTAAGCACCAAGCAAGAATTAACATAGACGCTGTTCTCGTCTTGCTGTCGATTCCTTGCTTCAAAGCTTCTGCGCCGAATCCTTATCCAATTATAAATAACTATTACCGTAAGGTATAGAAAAGCTCAAGCAGCAAAAGCTTCCCCAAGGGTGGAGAGGAATGCTGTTGAACGCAGCCCTTTGCTAAGAGTTCTCATAAATATTTTGTAATCTGAAGCTTTAAACACTCGGTCCTAAATCAGAGTGGTTTGTTGCATTTTAAATTCAAGGGCAACCCGACATCATTGATTAGTGAGTACTAATAAATTTCGGGAGAATTACAAAAAAAGTCTTAAAATTATTGCAATTGTGCCAGTTCAGTCATTTTTTTTTTTTTTTGGCTAATTTAGTTCTAAACATTTTTATAATTGTGCAAATTCAGTTCATCCGGCCAAAATTAACCGGTTGGCGCTGACGTGGACGTCGACCGAGGACAGCTGATCGGCGAATGCTAATGTGACAAATTTTTAATTTTTTTTCGAATTTTTTAATTTTTTTCGATTTTTTTTTTTTTTTTTTTTATTTTTTTATCGAATTTTTGAATTTCTTTTCTATTTTTTTTCCCTTCTCCTTCCTCTAGCTGGCCGGTGGCGAAGGCCGGCGAGGCCATTGGCGAAGGCAACCCTCGCCCAGCGACGACGAGGTCAACCCCAACCTCGCCAGATCTGGCGATTGCCAACCTTGCTTACCCTAATTCCCTTGACCCTCGTTAGCATGCTCAGGAGAGCCTCGTCTTTCATCTCAAGAATCAACTCGTTTGACAGTGCGCCGCTCCTATAATTCTCAGCAAGGTCATGGAGGTACTTGGCTTTGCGGCCGGAGACCCCGGCCTGTCGCAGCTACTGGGGCGAGAGCGTGAGGAGTGAGTCTGGGGAGACTCTATCCTCGCCGCCACCACCGAAGAGCGCGAGGAAGCACTCGTAGATGGTTTGGGCGGCCATGGTGGTCGAGGTTGGGGCCTTGCCAGATCTGGCGACAACCGCCTCGCCGTCGCTAGGCAAGGCTCGCCTTCGCCATTGGCCGGCGAGGTCTAGCCAGCTGGCCAAAGGAAGGAGAAGAAGGGAAAAAAAATTCAAAAAATTCAAAAATTCAAAAATTCAATTTTTTTTAAATATTTAAAAATTGCCACATTAGCGTTCGCCGGCCAGCTGTCCCTCGGCCGGCGTCCACATTAGCACCATTAGCACCGGCCACGTTAGTGCTGGCCGGCTAATTTTGGCCGGATGAACCGGGTGGTACAATTCAAAAAGATTTAGAATTAATTTGGCCAAAAAAAAATTATAACCGAATGACACATTGCAATAGATTTCAAACTTTTTTAGTAATTCTCCCATAAATTTCTTGGCTCATAATGATTTTCTTCAGCTGTGCGCAATTGACTTTTTCAATCAATTCCAAAGCTTACATACTCGATAACTTCGACAATGACATGCCAAAGTTATTCAAAAGTGGGGTGCATGACATTTTTTAACTGGTCTTTGTTTTTCAATCAATTCAACTGCTCATTGATGGCTACCTTGCAATAACAGAAAACACAGGATAGACACCGGCCAAAGGATATGGTTGTTGCTCTATTAAACATCATTCAGCTTGGTCTAAACACAATCGCATGTCATGACAGCAATCAACACCTTCCGTTGCTATGAGAACCATCCTCAAATCTCATTTACATGATCAAAGAAGTTATCCTTCTCCAGAACTTCACATGCCGACTCAAAAGTTTCCTACGTAAACACGCTTCATGATGTTATGCTAGCTCTAGTTATACAATTTGTATGCTTGTTTCCCTTCCCTATCATCACGAGTCATCAAATGGCAACCATCTTCAACTGTTTTTAAGATCGCTCCCCAGTTTTGCTGATCTAGTGCATCAGCTTACATGCTTAATGGAGTAAAATCAACAATTCTTAGACGCGACAGTATAATCTCCGCAATCTAATAATTTTAGCACATCCATCAGGGCCTTCGTTGGATTAGATTGCTTCACATGTCATGTCCCTCTCAAACTTCAATGACGTATAAGCAACAAAGTTCTGGCTTATTGCCTCTGGCGGCGAAGATGCTCTCTCATGTGCATGTGCACATCTGTCTTCACTACTAGCCTCATTTTCTTTGAATCCTCCCACAACAAACCACCATACTCCCGTGCAAAGTCGCAGGCAGCCTCAAAGACATCCTACAGAATTAGAGAGACCAAACATAAAAAATAATCCTGGCACTGGAAGATGAGTATATCACTTGAAGTTCACCAATTTTTACCCAGTAGGAAATTCGTCATAGAAATGTGCAGGAGTCATCTCAACCCGGTTAAGATCAGATTCCCACAATCTAATCTGTCAAAAACCTGGAAAATGAGATAGGAAATGGCTTTGCCAACTATAGCACACCAGGATTGATGTGTCAATCACAGATTACAAGCTATGAGTTAATAAAATTGAAGCAGTCGTTTTTCCAAAGTCATGGGTGGTCATCATACAAACGTCACACACTTAATCTAGGTACCTCATTGAGAAGCAACATAACCAAGTCATTGCTTGAGACAGAAATCTAGTTCTGTTCAACTACTAAAAGGTGATTTTTTTTTTTAAAAGCAGATAGCTGAGATGTGATCAACATTTGTGGGATGGGGGCATGACTGATAGGAACAGGACGTAACTGACACCTGACAGAACCGATTTATGTTAATTGCCTGGCATGCAATTTTAAAAGGACTAGGTACTGGAGATTAAGCACCAGCATTCAAGGAAGTATGTTGTGTTGTTTGCAAGATAAGACTAGCTACCATCTTCTCTCTAATCAATGTCTCTCTTAAGTCCGTCTAGTCCAAATGTCTAGCCACATGGTGATGTTAGGAAACAAGTAGAACCGAGCCTGAATTAATTGGCTGGATTAAGAACATAAAGGATGGACTACTCCGAACTCATGATCAGGATGGTTTGGATTGCTTGTCTATACCACATGCAAGATGAGAAATGAAACAATTCATTATCAAAAGTTACCTAATGTTGCTCGCTGAACTAAAAGCCATAGGTAAGATGAAGTACAGGAATGAGGACTTTGATGCTTAGAGCAGTCAATTACTTTTCAAAACACTGTTAGCATTTGCAAACTGTACTTGTGAATTAATTCTGTTCTGTGTCATTGAACCTTTATAAAAGCCTGTAGTGGGGAGCAGCCGATGCTTCCCTGCTTGAACTTTATGAAATGCAATGGTTTACTTATCTTAAGAAAAGAAGGAAAAAAAGTAACGTCAACCAGGGATGGTACCTGATCTGTAACATTTTCGGGAACAGATGGTACTCTCTCTGAGACACGGGGATGCGCATTTTGTTGGAGAAAAGAAATAATCTGCAGCACGAAAAAAGAAATTTGATGAATGGCAGGTAGTTTTCTTCAATTATGTAAGCATTCATCCACAATACGCTATGCCTGCACCTATTCTTGAAGCAATGATGTTGACATAATATCTAAATCAGGTGCGTATAACAGCACTATCTGATTACTGATGTGATTGATGTCAAAGCAAAATCTCATCATCAGAAAATTGAAGAGATATTGATAGTCCCAATACAAGTAACCATAATAGGCCAAAAACTAAATATGCTTTTCACAAAGCATTAAATTTCAAGTAATTCAATAACACCATCAGATGCCTCTTTCTAAATATTAATCATCCACAAGGCAAACCTTTTGCAAGGAGCTCCATGAAATTAAACAGGCACATAAAATCAGGAACCTTGCAAGTTAGTCAAATTCGCTCACAATGATAGGGCCTCTAAGAAGGAAATAAATCCTTACAGAAACAAATATTATGTTCACACTATAGTCCACACAAAATTTTATAAAAATGAAAGTTGCCCACTAAGCAACAAAAACTTACCTGCTCTGCTGTGATCCCATTGTCAAAAGCATTATACAAGCTTTCTTTAGTAATAGCCCCCACTATAAGGTTTGGTAGCTGATACTCAATTCTGCAATAAAAGCATTCTATTAGTACCTCTGCAGTTGATGACAAACAGAAATAAGTTCGTAGAATGCAGAAAATGGTAGAGATCAGGTATATTATGAGAAGTAAAGAGAATTGAACAATAGAAAAGAGCAGATGAATTGAGAGAGAGAGAGAGAGGAAAAACTGTGTGCAAATGACAAACAATAAAAATGGCAACTCTATTCTGGATACCGCTTTTGTGTCTGTGGGATCAAGCAAACATCTAATTGTTCATTCCATACCTTGCTAATTCACAATTAAGGACTCATTGGCCAGGATATAACCTTCATATTCCTTTAAACCTGTTTAGCACCATGCTAAGAAGATGTGCAGTTTGAATCTATTCTCAAGAGATTCTAAGAATCTATTTTATGAGAGACTGTGTTTGAAGGGGCACTAAGTTGCTTGCTTTCCCATCTATCAAAAAACCCACACAATTGTCAAGTTCTCAAATTTAGGACGTGCATAAAATTATATCGTGACAGGTTCTAATTGAACCATAAAAAAAATCCAAATATTTGCCCAAAACAGTTATTGTTAATTCCATGCAGACATAAGTCAGTCTTGTATTGCAAGAGTGGGCACGAGATTTTAGCTTTGAAAAGAAATTTCTCCTGTAATAATGGATAGACAATCACAACTAATTTAATGCTTGTCATCTTGAACTCAAGACTTACTTCACTGGATTTGCCCACAAGGGATCCAGCAACATTAAAGTAAGTAGAGCAATTGGCTGCTCCACATGAACACCTCAAACAAAACATGATTTAAGATTTGGGTTTCTGCATAGTGGCCAGTAGATAAGCATATTGGATCGAGGGCCCAGTAAAGGAAAGATGACGAAGATTGATTTCTTTTCCCAGAAGGATTGCAGGTTCCCAGCCCATATAACACCCCACAATTCAAATGGTGAACAAAATGAGATCAGACAGTTCCATGACCAGACAGAATAGAAAACGTGGAAAGAAGAAAGCAGGCAGAGATTCAGACTAGGAAAAACATTAATATGGAATAAAATTAACCAGTGGCGCAATTTCATTTGATGTATTGCATGCTTGCTCAAATCCAGTTTCTTTCCATTTCCTAATCCAACTTTTTTATGACCATACCTTGAGAAAAGTCGCAGAATTTCACAATGCAACTTAGATGTCGAGTACGCATAAATCCTAAAATTTGTTTCCACAACAACAAATCCCTGCAGAGAGAACAAACCAAATTAAAAATTTTAACAGCATAACATGCATAATACTGGAGGTGTAATGTCCCAATGGAGAATACATGGAACTTCCAAAAGTAATAGTGGTTCAAATTTCAAGGAGAACATAGAACTTTCTAAGACATAACAGATCAGTGGCAGCATTTGGACAAATTTAAAGCCCTTCCACAAGTGCTAGAAAAACATGCAGGTAAAGAAAAGGTCATGGTTTGTCTAATGTTTGCAACTAGAAAAAAGCATGTCTTACAATTACTGTCCTTGAGACCTGGCCTGAATTGTTAGCAACACTTAATCAATCAATATAGCAATTAGCAATTCAAGAGGTTGTCGTAAAACGGGTATTCAGTTGTGCATGTTTATGCAATGTTAACTTATAGAAAAAATAACAAAAGTAATTACACCTTTTCATGAATCAACAAATAAGCTATTGTTTGCAAAATAAAGAACAAAAACATAGTGCCCACAGTCATATCAAATACACAAAGGAAATACCTCTTTTCGAGATGATGAATCAGTCAAACTCACGGAGAGATTAGTAGTTAATTTGGTTGGTATGAACCAACTTTCTTTTCTTCCCTGGGAATATACACATAAAAGTAGCAATAAATCCATTAAAAGGTTTTATTTATAAAGCAAGCGCTACATCTTGCACCAATAAAAAAGAACTAAAGAGCTGCCATACCTGTTGAAGTTTGACTAAGCCCAAGTCAGCAAGGTCCTTGAGTGTGTTCCTCTGGACTTCAGTCAGTGTATTCATGTTATATGCCTAGCACACGTTTGACAAGCACGACAGAGTCATAGTGAGTCACCTAAGCAAAGCTTTTCAGGCAAACATTGCAACCTCAAGAGATTTATCTCATAGAAAACTTATGTCCTGTGAAACTTTGTGCATGAACATAACACATGCAAACTACTGTACCTCTCCTGTAGCATGAAAACTAAGCTCGAGCAGAAATGAAATCAGATCAGCTGAATCTACATCTCGCTCCTGCACCAAATTGAGACTCCATTTAGAAAGAGAGCGGCGGATACTGCAAATAAATGAACATGTCATCTCTATTGAATGAAATTTCATCAGCAAAGTGTTTTTGACAAAACAAATCAACAAAATGTCAGGTTGTCAAGCCAATGGACAAACTCAATGACACTAATGGTGTCGACAATTGGGGTACAGCACTATCCTATTCTTGAGTAATTATAATTCTTTTTATAACTCTATCATGAGAAAGAAAGGCCCACGATGAAAGACTTAAAAAAAGCTATAGCTGTAGGTAATGCCTTAAAGTACATCAGACTTAAAGCTCAACACCATTGAAGAAGAGATTACAGGAGAAGTGAGTTGAGACCCCCTTACACTCTTTTGTGATTCCACAAGACAGCATTACACTCTCAGTCCCTTAAGCCAGTGAGGCTGGTGAGACAAGAAAGGTTTCTACTTTGAACTTCCACAGAAAGGAGGGTATTATCTCCAATTAGTCTCTCCAATTAGTCAAACTCTAAACTTGCCACTGCAATAATGGACCCCCCAACTATACTTGTGAAGAAGCTAGAAGATGTATATGTCTCAATGGCTCATCTCCTGGAATCATGTTGATCAAGATGTGAATATTCAGGAGCCCAAACACCCACTACCTTAGGATCACAAATTCCACTAGGACAAGCAATATCCAAATGCAAGTAGTCACCAACAGAGTTGAGTGAAAAGACAATTACTTTGCAGAGCTCTCAGATTGTCATTACAGAGCCAATCATGGTTTATGCTATTGAATAGCTAAAATCCTCTTAGAATTAGCCAATAATTCGAGTTATTCTTATTTCATGAACATGACCTTTAAGGAATGACTTGAAAAGGAGGATTCTAACTGGTCACATACAGAGGAAATAAAAGGAATAAGGTGGCTGTACATATATGAATATTATTCATTATACAATCATACCTCAGAATTTGATATGTATTCTCTGATGATGTACCATAGTTGTGCATTTGTATCCATCAACTGCAGTTCACACGAAGCAGCTATTATTAAAGAATATGCCAACAGACATGCCAACAGACTTAAAAGTGGGTCATGATTCTTTTATGCGTACCAAGAACTGGAAGCCACTCTCAGTTAACCTAGGAGGTTCTTTGTCCCTGTAGAAATGGCACAGACCAGTCACCAATCAACCAGATTTGCAACCATCCAAAAAGACCTCCAAACATATAATATATGTAAAGAAAAATAAACAACCTCTGAGTTAGAAGTCCCTTTGGAAGATTCTCATCATAGAGGGACTTATATTCGTCATCTTTTCAGCTTGGGTTGAGTTTATAAGTTGCAGAAGAAAACACTGTTTTATCACAATTGAAGCTTCATGAAAGAGCAAAGTAAATGAAGCAACAAAACCAATCAATGGCGGCTAATTAAACTGATAAATTCAGTCAAATGAGCAAGACTTTAAGAAGAGTCAATGCAGCCATCTGTAAGAAGAAAGACCCAAGAAGAAGAAGAAGAAGAAGAAGAAGAAAATTCTCACCTCCCATTGTTCAAGAGCAAAGACCGCGAGATCCTCCAAGCTTGGGAGCCTGGCGGTGATGCTTGATGGCATTGGTTCCCTTGGCAAAACTCCTCTGCATGGTTCAACTTTCAGTCATGCACTAAGGATTGTGTCAAGAAAAACAACTGATGAACTAAGCTGAAGTCCAATATTTGGCAATTTACAGGAAAAATACTTGGTGACGGAAGATATCCCAATAATTCTAATGCCATGAATATGCCTTACCAGGATGATCTATTAATATGTATCAGTACTATATGTATCTATCCATCTTCAGCCATGATTTGATGCAGTAATATGAGAAAAAAACAGAAGCAAGGAGAAAAATGAGCAGCGGAGACATGCTAGCATAAATGTGATAGCATGTTCTTAAGATTGGCAAAGGCAGAAAAGATAATATACAACAAAAAAGGGGGACTATATGATCCTTAATTAGGTAGGAACAAGATAAAACGCAAAAAAGGATCTATGTATTATAGATTTCATCAGTCTGACTTAATTCAAAATGAATGATTAAGGGTATATGTCAAATTGGTGATCCAGAACCTGTGAAGCATTGCAAAGTTTTTCAATTTTCTGCAATGTATGATAAATAAAAATTCCAGCAGAAGCTATACAACAAAAATCATATCTTATCATTGGGCTTCAAGTGCTACTTAACAAAAGGTTGAGTTCTCAGTTCTTGACAAAATCTTGAAACATACTGATGTCTCAATGCAAACCCGAGCTACATATTACCCAAGATAAATTCAAACAAAGCATCGTTCCTCTCTATCCCACCAGATCCTTAAAAAATAAAAAATGAAAGAAATAGAAGCCACAAACAAATCTGTAACTTACCCACAGGTTATGTGTTTCTGGAGGTTAGTCTGAAAGGTTGATTTAGCCTGTAGCTGGTTCCACTACTTCTGCCATTACAATTTTAAATTCAGAAACCGACATAGTAAAAACAAATCAAAAAGTTTATAATACGAAATTCTCTCTTGAATTTCCACGAAGTGCAAATGCTTATTCTGATTACCCTCACAACCCAGAGAGAGAAAGAGAGAGAGCGAGAGAGGGGTAATTGGCAAAGCATCTCTGAACCACTTCTAATGTCAACAGGTATAGGATGTAGCACAAAGAAAATTTAACAATAAAGAAAACAAGTAAATTGACATGCAAAAATCCAAGGAAAAACAAAATGAATTTCTGTTTCCAGTGCATGCAGATTTTTTGCAAAATAACATAGGAGGTGAACAACTGCAAAGAAAAGATGCTTATATGAAATCACGTGCTTTGTAGATATGAAGAATTAAAAATTGCTCGAACAACTTTCTACAGAAACTTATACAGTGGAAGCCATTTATTATGAGCCGCTTATGAGGTAATTAGATCAGCCATATATATGGTAACTACAGACAAGCATTTCGCTATTCCGCAGACTGAAGAAGCATACGGTTACCAACTAACTTACTTATCCCAGATGTCTTGATTTGTTTGTAGGGTTTACAAAGATGTAAAGGAAGGGCCGGGGAAGGCATTTTTACCAAAAAAAGGGTGTACCGTCACACAATCTACTTGCCTTTCAGCTCGACATATGAAACATGAGCAGGCCTATAAAAATTCCCTTCAATCACAAGGAAGCTAAAATTCTCATAAATTTGAGTGTCAAACTTCCCACTTCTCCAACTGTTCTCTATTGCTACACTAGGAACATTTCTAGGCAGGGAAAAAAATACTAGGAATATAAAACTAAGCATACAATCCGTCCAAGACCTCATCCTCATCTTGGGGCAATATACAGTTATGAGAGAAAATCAAACAGAAGACCCATTTCACCTGTCGAAAGCCTCGGAGAAAATCCTCAACTGAAGCAGCCGGTCGATCGCGACTTTATGCTTGGAGAGTCCGTCCGGAAGGACCCACTCCTCGATCGACTTGGTCGTCACTGCCTCTTCGATGTACAGCATCTGTATCACGTACTTCTTCGCCAACGGGGGCAGCGACCTGAGTGCAACAAGAACGAAATCACATCGGCCACCCTCAACCCCCCGCGTGTCGAAACTGCTTTCATTTTATACCACAAGTTTAACTCGCTATGTCTACAGCGTACACCGGTGCATAGGATGCTCAATGCTCACTAGTCTGCAATGACGGCAAAAAGAGGGCGTTTTGAAGTACAATTCCATGGGAGCTGACGCAGTAAGCTGAGTGTTTGCGATCGGCCAGAAGCCGACGATCTCTCTCATTCGTTCAAGTTCATTCTCGGCGGACCGAATGACGATTGCGATTGAAGAGAGCGAGAGAGAGAGAGAGAGAGAGAGAGAGACCTGAGAATCGCCTCGCAGATGAAGGCGTTCTGGTAGAGCTGGTCGAGCTTCATGGCGGGCAGGGCCGCGACCATGTCCATGAAGTTCCTGGCGATGATCTTCACCTGAGGCATCTTCTCCGCCGCCGCTCGAGGTCGATCCCCAAGGCCCTTCGCGGCGGTCGTCGGAACCGGAACCGGTCGCCGCCGCTGATCGGAGCTCCGAAGGGTTTGGCGATTCCGGGCTCTTCCGAATCCTCCGGCGCCCGCGCTCTCTTCCGATCGGTTTCGTCAGTGAGAGTTTTAGAGGGACATGGGAGGAGCTGTGAAGATGGGCTTTTTACGCACAAGGGCCCATTTAGGGTTTTGCTTCGGATCAAGTTGAACGTAATTGCAAATCCATAAACCCACCACAACCAAATTGAAAAATGAATAATTTAAATAATTAATACGATGAAAAATCCTTAATTCGTACATATATGACAAATTTATCAAAACAACCCTCAGAGTGGTACATCATGATGATTTTTCCTTTACAATTTATCATGGGCATAATAGTTTGTGATTTTTTGTACTATTAATTCAATTTAATAGAAACAAATGGATGGTAAATTTGTCATAACTATACCGGCTTGTGGTTTTTAATAATCAAAATATTAATTTGGGATAAAATTTTCATATGTGTACTGACTTGGGGTTTTGGTGGCATTAATCCTAATTTAAAATTATTTTTATAAATATAATCGTTTTATATCATTTATAAAAATTAATAAACGAAAAGTTAGTTCACCATCTACGAAAATGATTAGACAACGGTGAAGAAAACAATTTTTGTTAACTAATTATTTCAAACAATATAAATAATCATTTTGAGGAAAATATTTTTCAATTATCCAAATTTTGCAAAACAAATGGAGTTGCTAGGAACCGATGAGCTCGGCTTAAGGGTTTATTTATTTGGTTTTGGTTTAGATTTTTTTGTTCTATCGATTTCGTTTTGGTTTATAACTTTGGAAACTGATAAAATTGAACTAAGTCAATAAATTTAGTGCATAAATAAATAAATTTTATTTTTGATTAAGTGAGGTTTGTAGCTCAACCTAACCAAGTAAATGTTTCTCACCTAAGTTTGCTCTATACTATTAAATTAAAATATTTTTATTTCAGAAATGGACCGTTATCGATTGATTTTTAATCCCAAACAATACTGCTAAAATAGTTTGTTATGCTCGTTTGTGCTCTTACATTTAATTAAATAATTTTTTTAGTGCTATAGATAAAGTAACTTGATTTAATTGTGATTGTATCCTCTTTTTTCCCTCAACGGATCTGTGGGAAATAGGTGCCTTTTTTCTTTTCTTAATTTGCATTATGCATTCAACATAAACAGTTCAATTTTGTCGTCTAGTAGACTGAAAATCCCATTAGTAAAATGAGAAAAAGAAAGGAAAAACTGAAGGTGACAAAAGTCAAAAGTCAAGCTTCAATGCAAGCTCAGGTTTCTCAAACCCTCCATCGTGTAAGGGTGCGTTTGGGAACCACTTCACAAAGCCCCTTTGAAGTCTAAAGATACTTGGACAAATGCTAGCCTGTTTGGCAAAATTTTTTGAGCCTCCTTCCCTAAATGCCAGCATTGTGAAGAGGAAAGCCCAAGGGTGGGGACCCGCCTTGGGGGCTTTTTTTGGTATGCCCACACGGGCACTGTTCATATATATATATTTTTTTCTGAAATTGTCCTCACGAATTTTTTGTTTTTCCGATTCTTGCCCTTGTGTCGCAACCTGTTCATCTTCTCTAAGGGATTCGGTTCGGGCCGACCGCGAGCGGCCGACGACTGCTAGAGGGATGCCGACGATCATCGGGGGGTGGCGCGACCGACACGGAGGTGGTGCAACCAACGCCGGAGGTGGCGCGACCGAGGGCGGGTCGCCGCAACCCAGATCCGGGGTGGCGGGCGGTCTTCTTCTTCCGCGGCGGTTCTGCGACCGTCGCCGAGACGATTGACGCCGGGGGGTGGCGCAACCGCCGAGACCCACGGCGAGGTGCGGGTCACCGTGACCCGGATGGGGGCGGTAGGGTCGCGGGAGGACCTTGCCGCCCCCGATCGGGGTCGCGCCACCCCCGCCGTGACCCAGATCAGGGCGGCGAGGTCCTCCCGCGACCTCGCTGCGCCCGGATCCGCGTCGCCGGAGGTCGCCGAAGGTCGCGACGGCGTCGCACGACCCGCGCCCAGATCCGGCGTCGCCGGAGGTCGCCGGAGGTCGCGACGGCGTCGCGCGACCTCGCTGCCCCAGATCCGGCGTCGCCGGAGGTAGAGGTCGCCGGTGGCCACTGCCCTTTTGGTCAATTTTTTTTAATTTTTCTTTTGATAATTTTTTTTTTACCACAAAGATCCTTTGTAAATGTAATTCCCCAAATGCTATTTTGCTCAAAATACTTTACAAAGAGCTTTCAAAGTACAATTTACCAAACATGGTTGCATTTTGGAAAACACATTTAACTCAAAGGTATTTGCATTTTCCTAAAGGCTTTCCCCAAAAGTGGTTCCCAAACGCACCCTAAGTCTTGCCTTTCCTTTTTGGTCTCACTTATCTAATTTTACTCGTTCTCGATGAAAAAAATATCAAAAACACATGACACAAATAGTTCATGAATTTTAGTCAAATATATAATTTAGTTCATAAAATTTTAATTTATTTAATGGAATCCTTGAACTTTAACTCAATGTGTAATTCAGTCCCTGAACTACTAATTTGCTCAATGTAATCCTTAAACATTTTCATACAGTTTAGAGATTAAATTGGACGTGTACCAAAAGTTCAGAGGCTAGATTAAAGAAATTAAAAGTTTATAGACCACATTGCACATTGGATTAAAGTTCAAGGATCACATTGAATAAATTAAAAAATTTGGGACCAAATTACACATTAGGCCAAAGTTTAAGGACTGTTTGTATCATTATTCCATACTGCGAAAATTCCAAATTGATATTCTTGTGAGAATTTTATTTCAAACTAATTTTTTCACCACAAAAAACCTTAAATAAGTACACCTTTAGTAAATTTACCCCAAACTTATTTTTTTATCACCAAAAATCCCAAACTAGTACGTTTGTGAAAAATTTACTCTCCATTAATGTAATGACCCCAACTCAAACTCGAAGGTCACAAGCGGTGGGAATTATTTTCGCGACGTCGTAAACCCATCACCGACCCGTTTCTTTTTAATATTCGATTTAAGCATGTGCGGAAGCGTACATACAACAATCATACAACAATAAATAGCTAGGAAAACAATCACTTACAAATATATAATTACATCGGTTATACTTACAAGATTTTTTTCACTGGCCATTATATTTACAACTACTATATATTTTACGCTTAAAAGGTCGAGGTAAATCTTAGCTCCTTTAGAGATACTGTAACTCCAAAACTAGTGTGAGACCTCTATGCCTACAATTCTGCAAAAAATAATTATATTAAAAGAATTTGATTATAGATTAGATGCAAAGCTCAACTTTTGGCCTAGGGCTCTTTTAGGTTTGTGTTTCAACTTTGAATATATATATATATATATATATATATATATATATATATATATTATTGTAGTATTAATCATCTTCGTTAATTAATGATCATTCTAATGTATTGATAAAAAGTTGGGCTATTTGATTGTCAGAAGAAAAAAATGATACAGAAAAAAAAGGTGAACTTATTTAGTGGATGGTGAAACGACCGATTGTGGATGCTAATTATTTTGAGTAAGCACTGCATATAAAAAGGAGGTCATCATTAAGAAAAATAAAACCACGTTCCTCTTATACAAATTTGACTAGAAAGATAGTCATTTCATGATAGTAAACATGCCCGTACATGTCCAGAAAAAAGAAATACGTTATACTTAGTATTACAAACCTCTATGGCTTTGTAAACTCATGACTATTTTATCATGTATACGTGCCATGTCCGGAGATGCATACAAATTTGAATCACCCACCCTTTCATTTGCATCATCATAGTCAACTAAATATCTATAATTGGGATCCAATTCTACTTGTTCAAAATCTGTATTAGTCATGCTATTTCTTCATCTATGATTGTGCAAAGTCATTGCCGCTATGATAATTTGCACTTGCTTTTCATACGGATAACTTGGCATATGAGTTAAAATCCCCTACTTTTGTTTTAATAGACTAAAGGTTCGTTCAATTGTCGAGTGTAGCGAGGAATTGGCATGGTTGAACACTTCTCGATATCCCGTAGGTGAAGGACATTCTTGAAACTCTAAATGATATCTAACTTCTTTTTATGGCCTCAAATAACCAATCGGATTTGGATATCTAGCATTTACTAAGTAATATTTACATATATAAATATATTGTAAATTTAATCAACATATGCCAATTAAATATATAGATGTATCTAAACCATTAAATAACATACCTAGAGGAGGATGGGGAATATGTGTGTCAGGTCTTCCAATAGCTTCATAAAAGAGATAGGTATTATGAGCTTGTCATTTCCAACTGGCCTAAACATAGACAAATTCCATATTAAAATTACATATGGCTAACACGTTTTGAGTTGTTGTTTCTTTTCGACCAATAAAATGAATTTGATCATACGTAGGTACAACCGCTGGAACATGTGTACCATCAATAGCTCCAATGCAATCCTTAAAATATGGATAAAATCGTCAATCTTTCTTGATCTTCTCTGGAACTTTTCTATATTGTCGATCAATTAGTTGGATCAAATCTTTTCACATATCACATACTTTATCAAATTTTTTCACAAATCTTTTCCCCGAAGCATTGAAAACGCTCTTGTGCTAACCTATTACATATAACATGTCCTAGAATATGAAGAAACATACCAACCATTTCTCTAATATTAGTATTCCTAGATCCTCAAAGGCCATAATGTGTTAATAAATCATGCGTTAAATTTTTAAATACAATCTTATGCATATTAAACATATTGTAGCACCTTATCGGATTAGCATTTTTGACAATTAACTCTTTTAACCATACATAACCTGTATATGTTGAGATCATGCAAGGTTGTTTGCAAATGTTGGTCGATTGATAAAAAATTGCAGCTTGAGCGATTGAGACAAGATCTCATAATTCATTGTCTTGCTCATGATTTTCCCTTATTTGTGAATCATCCATAACTGCTTCAAGTAACAAAATATAAAAAGAAGGATGCCATGCTTAATTCACTCTAACAAATTAACGTGGTTGATATAGAGTCAACTTTATCGCATGTCTACCAAATACTTCTGAAAGACCGTAATGCTTCTAGGGACTTAAACTTTGTCTGCTTTGATGTTACCGTCATGTTGCATGCTATTCACTTTTCTGTAAGCAAACTTAGAACCTTGAAAGATTGTCTGAAGCTTCTTCTGCTTTGATGTTACCATCATGTTGCAAGCTATTCACTTTTCTGTAAGTAGACTTAGAACCTTAAAAGATTGTCCCAAGCTTCTTCAAAACTTTTGCACAAAACTTGAGAACATTCCTGGAAGCATTGAGGTCTTTAAGTACTGCTTAATGGACATGTGATAAATGTGACTTTATATCAACCACGTTAATTTGCCATAGTGATTGAGTAAGGCATCATTCTCGTCTTCAAGAGTTTTTAGATAAATCTCAATTTTGTTTTCTCCTTCATTCAATTCTTTGAGTTCATCTAGTTTATAAATCAAAGTCAGGGCACCGGAAGCTACCTTCACTTGCGATTTTATTTGGTTCCCCTTGTCTCGAATCCATTATGCTACAAAATGCAACTTCATATATTGTCTATTATTCTCATGTTCTTTAGCAGCTTTTCGCATGTAGGTATAACTAATCGTATGATGCGTGGCTTCTCCAAAAGTTGCTTTAGAGAGTCGTGTTTCTTCTGAATTTGCCCACTTCACAAACTCTATTGTTTTACATCCGATGAAAGGTAGAAGGCAATCCTTCAAAATATTTATAACTTTTTCCTCCCTTTCGTTTTGTAGTGCCTTCTTTTTTCCCTGAACTTTTTAACAATGGACTACACGATCTTGAGAATCTTCTTTAGCTTCAATCCTTGTGGGGGAAGCCAATGCAAATTGCCCAACATAATCTTTGAATAGGTCACTACCAAAAAGCATCTTAAACACAGCTAAGGGGGCCAACATGTTGTCTTGAGTAAATCCTGCCTTTCCATGCTTAACATATGCCTATCTAAAGTAGCTTTTGGAGAAGTCATGCTCCATACTATTATTTATACCTCTAGATGAAAAGCTGCTAGAGACTTGGGAAGAATAGACGATATATAAAGTTACATTTTATAATAGAATGCATTCGAGATAAGGAGATAAGGAACACTCGATAAAATCACAAGTGAATGCAACTTCTGATGCTGTGACTTTGATTCATAAAATAGATGAGCTCAAACAGTTGAATGAAGGAGAAAACAAAAATGAGATTTATCTAAAAACTATTTAAGACAAGAAGGATGCCATGCGCAATTCACTAGAAGCTCCGTCTCCCTTAACGTTACCCTCATGTTGCAAGCTGTTCACTCTTATGTAAGCAAACTTAGAACCTTGAAAGATTGTCCCAAGATTTTTCAAAGCTTTAGCATGAAGCTTGAGAACATCCCTGGAAGCATTAGGGTCTTTAAGAACTACTTGGTAGACACGCGATAAAGTTGACTCTATATCAACCACATTAAGTCACCAGGGTGAATTGAGCATGTCATTCTTATTGTCTTCAAGAGTTTTTAAATGGATTTCATTTTTAAAAACCCCTGACCCATATACAAATCATATAAATAAAATATGAGTCCAAAAATGGGTCCATGACCCATTTTGACACCTCTAAAGTTGATGAGGTGACAATAGGACCGGATTCGTATACTTGAGTTAAGCCTAGAAAACCATGTGCTCTGATCCCAATCAAACAAAAGAACTATTTCTTCAGTAAAAAAATTGGGTGGCGGAGGGCAACTAAAGTTATATTTGTACTATTACTCATCTAATGTTAACAAGTACACTCTTGCACATGTTATCCAAATTTGAAGCAAAATCAAAAGGCCTGAGATTGTGTTAATAAGTTTTAAAACTTGGTAGAAATTGCAATTTTGTGCAAAATATGGATTCTTTGGTTTAAAACTAGGCTTAATTGGCAAAATCAAAAGATTTATGGACTCTTTCTTGTTTAGATTCTAGTAATGAATAATGCTTTTATAGAACAAACAAAAAAGAAAAGTGAGACTAGGTTTTCAATGAATTCAAAATTAAAATTTATTTATTTATTACATTTTTAATTATTGATAACCTTGCTGATAAATCATATGTTTTTTTTTTTTTTTTTTTCATACTTCTTTCTCAAAATTTATATGGGGATTTCGCCTTTAGGGATAAGTTTTTGTTTTTTGAAAAACAAAAAAATATTTTGGCTCGTGAAAATGTTATTTAGCTTTGCAATGATTGTCAACCTACGCCTAAAAACACCTAAAGGAGTAGAGATGGTAAGTGCTTTTGATTAGGCATTTTAATTTAGCAATTTTTTTAATCTAAGCCCAAATTAGCACAATAATTCTATTCCATATGGATATCTTTGATCCTGATTTATTTTATACTTCTTAGTTTAATATAGTCTCATGAGAGAGTTTGCCGCACTTTGCACTATGGATGCAAAATGAATGATAGAATTTGGCATCTCTCGTACATGCAGAGTAAGTGATTAGGAAGAACGTGACATGTGATTGAAAACTTGCGACAAAGAGTGGGGTTGCACTTAAGATATATGATATGGATGTATAATTTGGGCTCTCATATAGGATATCATAGTTCTTGCCTTCAATTTCAAGTTTTTATCTTCATTTTTGGCGAAGGAGCTAACTTTGTGCCCTATATAATAACCCGAAGAAAGAACCACCCTCCATTGTGGCAATTAGATGTCCTTGAATTGCTAGAGACATAAGACATATAGGGATGAGCATATTGGACTATCCAGACCTGATCGGACTGGCCGGTTTGGTCCTATCCTGGAGGCATCAGTCTAGTTCCCAATTCCGTAAAAATGAAATCGGTGATTTTTTTTATTATCTAATTCCTTATTATGGGGGTAGTAGACTAGACCAAATCGACGGATTGGACCGACTTAAAAAAAAAAAATTAATTTCTTAAAAATAACAAAAACCCTAACAATTTTATAACTATATTATTTTTTTATATTCAGGCCCACTCTAATTCTAATCTTTCAAGGTTCTAAACCTGCTTATAGAAAAGTGAACAACTTGCAACATGAGGGTGAAACCAAAGCAGACGAAGCTTCAAGTTCATAATGTTTTACTTACCCGACATCCTTGCCGTGTCTACTTGACCTCTCTCGTGTAGTAGGCATTCTTTAAGCCCTCTAGTTGTTGCATTTTTTTTCTTTTTTTGCTTTTTCAAGGACTTTTGACATGATTGGAATTTAGCCCAAGTAGTGTGTTCAAAGCCTGTCATTTGCATTGACCACATTTGTAGCTTGGTGGTTATTTTATGTGTTTTTATCTGAGATAGAGTTTTAGGCCATCCAATATCTTAGCGGATGACAAACGTGGACTTTCGGCTAAGCACGAAGCTTGGGAATATCTCTAGAAGCATTAAGGTCTTTAAGAACTACTTAGCAGACATGGGATAAAGTTGACTCTATATCAGCCACGTTAATTTGCTAGAATGAATTAAGCATGACATCCTTCTTGTCTTCAAGAGTTTTTAGATAAATCTCATTTTTATTTTCTCCTTCATTCAACCATTTTAGCTTGTCTAGTTTATGAATCAAAGTCATGGCACCAGAAGCGCCTTCACTTGCGATTTTATCAAGTGCCACTTATCTCAAACCCATTCTGCCCGCTACAAAAGGCAACTTCATATACCGTCTATCCTTTTCAAGTTCTCTAGTAGCTTTTGCCTATAAATATAACCAATACTATAAAGCGTGGCTTCTCCAAAAGCTGCTTTAGAGAGGCAAGTTGCTTCTGAATTTGCCCGCTTCACACTCTTTTGTTTGACCTCTGAAGGCGATCCTTCAAAATATTTATAAGTTTTTATTCCCTTTCATTTTGTAGCACCTTCTTTATTTCCTAAACTTTATGCCAACGGACTACAAGGTCCCGGGAATCTTTTTCAGCTTCAATCCTTGCTGAAGAAGCCAACGCAACTAGTCACTCCCAAAAAGCATCCCAAACATAGCTAAGGAATCCAACATGGTGTCTTGAGTAACTCTTGGCTTTCCATGCTTGACATATGCCTCTCTAAAGCAACCTTTGGAGAAGTCATGCTTCATACTATTGGTTATACCTATAGGTGAAAAGTTGCTAGAGAACTTAGAAAAGATATACGATATATGAAGCTACCTTTTGTAGCAAAATGGGTTCAGGATAAAAGGCACCGGATAAAATCACAAGTGAAGGTAGCTTATGGTGTTGTGACCATGATTCATAAACTGGATGAGATGATATAGTTGAATGAAGCAGAAAATAAAAAAGAGAATAATCTAAAAACTCTTGAATACAAGAAGGATGCCATGCTTATTTCACTCTGACGAATTAACGTGGTTAATATAGAGTCAACTTTATCGCATGTCTGCCAAATAGTTCTTAAAGACCCTAATGCTTCTAGGGACTTGATGCTTCGTCTTCTTTGTTTAGATTCTAGTATTGAATAATGCTTTTATAGAAAAGAGTGAGACTAGGTTTTCAATGAATTCAAAATTCAAAATTGTTTATTTATTGCATCTTTAATTATTGATAACCTTGCCGGATAAATCATATGTTTTTTTCATATATCTTTTTCAAAATTTATATGGGGATTTTGCCTTTAAGGATAAGTTTTTTGTTTTTTGAAAGACAAAAAATATTTTGGGGGGTCATTTGCTGCTTCTTGATATACTATTCATGTTCTCTCTCTAAGGGGTGTTGGGGGCGTCGAGTTGCTGTTCACCGCTTCGATGTTCCGTCCGTTCTGGCTGTTCTAGCCGTTGGTTTGCCACGATTTTTGGGGGTTTTTCTTCCTCTTGTTTAACCTCAACCCTCTCCGAACGGTTTGCCCTCTCTCCTCCTCGTTGAGAAGATCTCGCTTACCCTAGGAGCAGCTGTTCGCCCGACTCGTCGCCGCTGGAGTGCCTATTCGCAGTTGCTGCTAGTGCGGGCTTGGGTGCTTAGCTTGGGCTTCGGTGTGGTGGGGAAGGCCTTTCCATCATCTTCCCTTGCTTCTAGGCCCTGTTCTCAACCTTCCCTTGCGAGACACCTGGTATGGATCTTTCTCTGCCGGCTGTTTTGTAGAGGTTGGTTGGACTACTATGGGTGTTGAGCTCAATGGTGGCTTCCTCTTTTGAGATACGTCTAGGCGAAGGAAAGGGGAAAGGCCCGAGCTCTGATGAACGACAAGCAGGTAAATCATCTCAGACCTCCCGTCCTGGGGGGGGGGTGCTTTGCCCATGCTGCAAGTGCCTCCTCTAATGGGCCAAATGCCGGGCCTCCTCAGGTCGACCAATCTAGGGGCCGAAGCCACTCTCGGGGCCCTCTTAGTAGACCCCTAACAAGCCCTCGAGCTCGTTAAGGCCGCCCTAGACCAGGTCGTGGGCCAATGTGGCTGGATTAGCCGCAAAAGGTTACGAATGATCTTTTATCCCTCAAGCTGTGGTGGGGGATAAAGCTGTGGTGAATTTATCCACTGAGGTTTTTCAAGCTGTTGATCCAAAGTGGAACGAGTTCTTAGTGGGGCACTATGTGGGGAAGCGACTCCCCTTTCAACTCATCGAACAAGCACTCAAAGGTACTTGGGGACCGAAGCTAGTAGATGTTTTGGCCGACGACCAAGGTTTCTATTTTCTCCATGTCCTGGACCCAGTGTTTAGGATGAAGATTCTAGAGGAGAGACCTATCACCATTGTGAGGATCCCTCTTATCTTGTAGCAATGGAGACCTCTAATGGAGCTAAAGAAAAGTAAGCAATCTTCTATCCCAGTATGGATAAGGCTAAAAAACCTTCATCTTGACTTTTGGTCTACACCGGCGATTAGTGCTATTGCTAGCTCTATTAGGAAACCTCTTCATGTGAATCAACGCACCGAGGGCAATAGGATGATTTCCTTCACCAGGGTGTGTGTCGAAATCCAAGCTAACCATCCAAGAGTCTCTGTGGTGGAAGTTAATGTGGATGGTGTTGCGAGATCCATAGCTGTGGAGTATGAATGGAAGCCGGTGGAATGTCGCAAATACGGGGTATTTGGCCACAATTGTGATGCGCCCTCCAAGCCCTCTCGGCCTCTCACAACCAAGATGGGCAAATCCCCTACTCCTGCCCTCGTGGCCCCCGATTTGGATGCTGTTCTGGTCCCAGATGCTCCTGCGACTTCGGAACAAGGCTAGGTGCAGGTAAAGAACAAAAATAAAAAGAAGCCTCACTCCTTGGTGGAGGTAGGCTCGTCCTTACAAGCGGCGAGTGTTGAAGGCAGGGACTTGAATCTCAAATCTACTGCTATTGAAAAAATAGTAATTGGTGCCTCGACACACAAAACCCTTAGGGAACTTCCAAATATTTCGGAGCAACTGGATGAGGATTCTATACCTTTGGATGACGTGGTTAGCCCTTTAGATTTGGATAACCCTGCCTCGATTTGCCCAACTGAGGAGACGGGGGGATCGAACATCCTCTTATCTTCAGATGATGTCCCCCTCCCCCCTTGCCCTTCACCGAAGGCAGTTATGGCGGAGAATAGGCCTGCCTTGGCTCCGGATCCACCTCTATCGACATTGCAAGACAAGATGCTAGCCTTGGTGCCGGAATCTCCCCCTCCCGTGCCCAAGCCATTCCTGCCTTCTACTAGAAGTAAAACGTACAAAAGGAGGTAAGTTCCTTCCTTTTCTTGTAAATATATAAATATGTACATAGGTTGTTGGAATATTAGGGGGCTTATGGCTCCTCTCAAGTAAGCGGAAGTGAGGAATCTTGTCTCGGCAAATCGGTTATCTTTGATCGGGATTGTTGAGACTAAAGTGCCGCACAACCTTTTTGATGCCATCTCTGGTAAGTTGCTGAACAACTAGTGTTGGAAAGCTAATTTGGACTACTCCGAGAGGGGTAGGATCTGGGTTGGTTCAGATCCTTCTACAGTTTCGTTTGAGGCTATATCCGTCTTGGATCAGGTTTTCATGGGGAGCTTCGTTGGTTGGATTCTGGCATGACTTGTATGATCTCTATTATCTATGTCGAGCACTCGTTCACTGCACGAAGACCTTTATGGGAGGATCTTGTTGTGAGAAGCCCTTCCCTACAGGATGTGCCTTGGTTTGTAATGGGCGATTTTAATGCGATCAAGGACCCCTCTGATAGATTGGGTGGCTCAGATGTGTGGCTACCGAGTTTTGATAAGTTTGGGCATTGCCTCGACTAGGCGGAGCTAGATGACCTGAGATATGTTGGGTTCTGGTACACTTGGTCTACCTCTTCAAGCTCTCTGCGCAAAATGAGGAAGATTGACAGGGGCCTGGTCAACACTTGCTAGAGTCAACTCTTTTCCTATTCAAAGGCTTCTTTCTTTGCACCTGGGATCTCGGATCATACTCCTATGGTGGTTAAGGTGGAGAATCCGGTTCTGAGAAGAAGGCCTTTTAAGTTCTTTGATTTTTGGATGCAACACCTGAACTTTGAGCCACTAGTGAAGCAAGTTTGGGAGGATCCTTGTTTAGGGGTGCCTATGTTTAGGCTTGTTAGCAAACTGAAAGCCCTCAAAGGTCGTCTCAAGCAGCTAAACATAGTCTTTTGCTAACATTTCTATTAGAAGTTCTGAAGCGAGGGAAGCGTTGAAGCAGACTCAAGTTCGCCTCCTTCAAGATCCCACCAATGAGTTTCTTGCTGACCTAGAGAAGGAGCAAAGACGATCCTTAGTCGAACTTCGGTCTCAGGAAGAGTCGTTCTTTAGGCAGAAGGCTAGAGTCAGATGGCTTAAAGGTGATCAGAACACTAAATTCTTTCACCATTATGTCATTAAGAGGCAATTGAGGAATAGAATCCTCTCTGTGACGGATGCTGCAGGGTTCCAAATTTCTGAGCCTCAATTGATCCAACAGCACTTCGTTGACTATTTTCAGGGTCTTTTTTTGCCTTGGGAGGCGTAGGAGTCCCCAGCGGTCCCGGATATTAGGGTGGTTATCCACTCTACACTAAATGATGACCAGACCTCTATCCTTGATCGCCCGATTTCCGACCTAAAGGTTTGAGACACCCTCTTTTCCCTAGCTCGAGGGAAGGCGCCTGGTCCGGACGGCTTCACGGTGGAGTTCTTCAAGAAGAATTGGGATATAGTGGGTCAACTGGTCACGGATGCTGTGCAAGATTTCTTCATTTCAGGGAGAATCCTGAAGGAAATTAATAATACCATTCTAGTGTTGGTTCCGAAGGTGCCTAATGCAACTATTGTCGATGATTACAGACCCATCGCTTGCTGCAATACGGTTTATAAGATCATTACTAAGGTGCTTGCAAATAGGGTTGCGGGTGTTCTTTAGGACCTTGTGAGCCCTTATCAAAGCGCATTTGTTAAAGGACGTCGCATCGAGGATAACATCCTTTTGGCATAGGAGCTGTTTGCTGGTTTTCATGTAAAGCCTTATACACCCAAGTGTGCCATAAAAGTCAACTTCAGGAAGGCATATGACACTGTTGATTGGCATTTCCTCGAGAGTGTCCTTCTTACTTTTCGATTCCCTGATCGGCTGGTTCACCTCATTATGACTTGTGTGAGGACTCCTCGGTTCTCCATCGCGTTGAATGGAGAGCTGCATGGATTCTTTCCCAGTGGGAGGGGCTTATGCCAAGGAGATCCTTTGTCTCCCTATTTATTCACACTGGTGATGGAGGTCCTCTCTGGGATTCTTGGGAGATGCTCGAATCAGTCGGACTTTAGATTCTACCGGAGGTGTAGGCCTACTAGCCTTTCGCACATTTTTTTTGCTGATGATGTTTTTCTTTTTTGCGAAGGTCATTTGCCTTCTATTAAGCTTCTCAAAGAAGGAATTCAGCAGTTCTCTTCTTGGAGTGGCCTTACTCCAAACCAGGGGAAGAGCGAGGTGTTCCTATCTAGTGGTCCTTCCACTCTACAACAACAAATATTGATGGAACTTGGCTTCCGAGCGGGATCCCTCCCAGTTCGTTATTTGGGAGTTCCAATCATCACGTCGAGGATGAGACAGGTGGATTGTGCTGCTCTTGTCAGGCGTATCACTGCTAGGGTTGAGTCTTGGACTCATCGGTTCCTTTCCGTTGCTGGGCGTCTTTAACTGATTAGGTCAGTCCTTCATGCCATACAGGCCTACTGGGCGAGTGTCTTTATTTTACCTATAGTTGTGCTGGAAAAGATTGAGCGGATCCTTAGACAATTTCTTTGGAAATGACCTCAATTGGGCAGAGGAGGTGCCAAAGTATCCTGGGAGGATGTCTACCTACCTAAAGTGGAGGGGGGTCTTGGTATCAGGAGATTGCGAGACTGCAACAAGGCGGCTATGCTCAAACATATATGGATTCTATTTTTAGATAAGGAGTCACTCTGGTGCAAATGGATCCACTCAACCTTCTTAAAAGGGGCTATAGTACTGACTATGCATAGGACTACTAAGGTGAAAAGACAGGATGTATTCCGACGAAATGCTATTGATTTTAGGAGGACTATAATGAGGAGGACGACAGACCCACTCACGATCTACTAAGAAGGAAAGTAGCTTGATATTGGTTCGAATCCAATTCGTGGAAGCGGTTGACGATTGGGGCTAAGTCGTAACAAGGTATTCGTAGGGAAGATGGAGAAATTGTTTTATAACAAGTTCTGTCTAGTTGTGAGGCTATCTTTCTTTGATAACTGAAAGAAAAAAGAATTTTTCCGAAAACTCTTTTTTATCAGTATTCGGGATGAGCTTCGTTCCGGTCTTGAACATCGGATAGTAGGAATCCTCTTTTCGACTCTGACTCTCCCACTCCAGTCATTGCTTTTCTTTATGTTACTTCGAAAGTCTCACACAAGCATAGAAATCGAATCAAGATCGAGAATAACTTGACCACCAGGAGAGGAACTCACCGACCGAAAAACTAGTCTTTCTTTATCCCTGTGTCAGTCGAAGAGAACAATTGCTTGCTATCAAATGAAATGTGAATAACCCGTCCTCCTCTCTTTGAAACAAGGGGTCTTCTGGTTTTGTCGATGCTTGAAAGAGGGAATTTTTGGGTGGTGAAGAAGCCAATTGTATGTTCTTGGGCCTAGAAGAAGCTCCTACAACTAAGGACAGAATTCCGGCTCCGCTTCCACTGGAGGATAGCGATGGACTCACCACGTTACTCTGGTTTGATAATTGCCACCTTAGGGGTCCACTAAACCTCTTCTTTTCAGATTCACTCATCTATAACTCCGGCCTATCGAGGCAGGCAAGGGTTGCTAATCTCTTCGCTGAGGATGGCCAGGCGATTAGGTCAGTGATCGAAAGCTGGGGTTCGCCACTTCCTTCCTTGACTAATGCCTTGGATCGGTTTTGTTGGAGGGAGGATTCGTTCGGTAGGTTTTCGGTTGCCTCGGCCTGGGAGCTTATTAGACGGAAAAAAGATCAAGTCACTTGGCATGGCTTCATTTGGAACAATGCCATTCTGCCTTGTTACTAGCTCAATTTGTGGCTCATCACCAAACGGAGACTACCTACTCAAGCCCTCCTCATGTCCTACGGTAGGATCGAAGCTGCTTACTGCCCATTTTGTAATGATGTGCTTGACTCGGTTAATCACCTCTTTTTTGGTTGTCGGGTTACTTCGGGAGTTGCCTCCTTTTGGGTGACTAGGTGTGGTATTCCTTGGAGGAATAATCCGTGGGAGGAAACAATTATTTGGGTCTCGGCCTTGTTATCTGGCAAAGACTTCCATAATTGCATCGCCCGCTTTTCTTTTGGTGCTTTATGCCACATTGTGTGGAAGAATAGAAATGACATACTCTTCAGGGGTGCGCAGATTTCTACTTCTGCTATGAAGATGCATCTCATGAAGGTGGTCAAAGACAAAGCTTGCACCTTCAAAAATGTGGAGGATTCCCCAAGAAACAGAAGATTACAATGCTCCTGGGAATTGGACCTTGCTATCTTCACAGCTTGATGTGTAGCCTGGGTTCGTGGTCTTAGCGTGTGTTGTTTGTTTTTGTTGTCTTTTGGCTGCTTGGCCTTTGCCCGACTTCCTTTCACTCTTTTGAGACTGTTCTTTTGAGTGAGAGTCTTTGAAGCTACTTCTTTGTATTTTTTGCCCCTTGCTTTTATATTTATATTACTACTTACTTACCAATATATATATATATTGGCTTTGCAAAGATGTTATTTAGCTTTGCCATGATTGTCAACCTACGCTTGAAAAACTCGATGCCTTTGAGGAAATTTGCACTCCCTTGTTTGAAGAGGATGTCTTAGAGATTACAAAAGATTTTTTTTAAAGAAAAAATACTACTCTAGATAGAGGACCGAAGTGGATGAAAGTGGAGAATAGAAGAAAGAAGAAAATGCTTAAGCCATAAGCATATAAAAAAGATGAGGAAGGAAGCAAAAGTGAAACCAAACACCTAAAGGAGTAGAGACAGTAAGTGCTTTTGATTAGGCATTTTAATTTAGCAATTTTTTTAACCTAAGCCCAAAGTAGCACAATAATTCTATTCCATATGGATATCTTTGATACCGATTTCTTTAATACTTCTCGGTTTAATAGTCTCACAAGAGAGTTTGCCACACTTTGCACTATGGATGCAAAATGAATGACAGATTTTGGCATCTCTTGTACATGCAAAGTAAGTGATTAGGAAGAACGTGACATGTGACTGAAAACTTGCAACAAAGAGTGGGGCTGCACTTAAGATATATGATATGGATGTATAATTTGGGCTCTCATATAGGATATCAAAGTCCTTGCCTTCAATTTCAAGTTTTTATCTTCATTTTCAATGAAGGAGCTAACTTTGTCCCTTATATATTAACCTGAAGAAAGAACCGCCCTCCATTGTGGCAATTAAATGTCCTTGAATTGCTAGACATAAGATACATATAGGGATGAGCATATTGGACTATCCAGACCTGATCAGACTAGCCGGTCTGGTCATATCCCGAAGCATCAATCTAGTTCCCAGTTCCATAATAATGAAATTGGTGATTTTTTTTATTATCTAATTCCTTATTCTGGGGGAACCGGACTTGACCGAATCAATGGATTGGACCAAGATTTTTTATTAAATACTTTTAAATTTCTTAAAAATAACAATAAACCCTAAAATTTTTATAACTATAATATATATATTGCTAAGTGGCCGGTTCCATTAGTTCCCTTTTTTTTGGGATTGAGGATCGGATCAGACGAACTAAACTAGTCGGTCCGGTCTGATCTGGTCCTCAATCCCAATAAATGGGAACTAATCACTCCTAGATACAAAGACATGACATACAATAGTTACGAGAATATTGCCTCTAGCTGGTGTCAAAATTCTCCAACTAAAGCCATTTTACAACTTTTAAGTCCCCACAAATTGCATTAAATTGCTTGTCTTAGACATAGACCACGACCCAATAAACACCTTGACAGAGGTAATCTTTAAAGAAACTAAATCATTCTTAAACCATTCCTAAATATCTAATTGAAACTAAACCAATTCTAATTCTAAGACCTAACAACCTAATCAAGGTTTGTTTTTCTAACAATTTTTCCAATTTTTTTTTTTTTTTTTTTTTTTTTTTTTTTTTTTTCAGATTCTTTTAAATTTTTAATTTTTTTTAGTTTCTGAGATTGAGGATTTAGACCGGGCCCTTGGGCTGGGTCCGAAAATGGGCCGCACGCTAATCTATCTGGTTTGGGCTAATGCACAATCCGAGCTTTTATATTTAGGCACACTCTATTTCTAACCTTCTCTCTTCCTTTTTTCACTCCATCATCTTCCTTATGGTGTCACCGACATGCCGCAACTTACGCCATGCCTTCATGAACTTCAAGGTTTAAAAACAAAGATCAATCTAACCTCAAATCTTAAACCATGAATGTATAAAAATTCGTTATTCACTACTTCCGGCCATCGGCGCCGTGGCCGTCCCCTCTGACCACCGTCCAACACTAGAACACCATCGATCATTTGAAGATCTTTGAACTCACAGCGTCACAGATAATAATTCAACACATGAACATCGCGATGAAAACATAAAAAGGATAAAAATATTGAGAAAAGCTCACCTCGGTCATCATTGTCGAAGCGTTACGCAAACTTTAGGCCACTTCTCATGGATAGACCAGCGCTGCAAAGACCGAGAAACGCCTCGACGAAACAGAGTTCCAATCACGATCGATGATTGAGCGAAACCCTGAGACAGCCATGGAAACTCGTCGCCAGTGAGGGTACGCGACGGGTGGTGAAGCTTTAGTCGAGATCGAAATCAATCCGACTTCTCGACCGGGGGAAAACAAAGCAGCGGGTCTCGTGCTCTTCTAGAACTAGAGCTGCGGCGATGAATGACGACGGGCAATTTCGGAGACGATTAACGAGCTTGGAGGATCGATTTCTACTCTCTCGAAGCCTCTTGGCTCTCTGCGTATGGTATCTGTTTCTCTCTCTGAAAAAGGGCTCTTGCAAAGAAGAAAACCGCTGCGGTTAACGAAGGTGGGGAAGATGACCACTGGCGGTGGCGCTGGGACTTGTGATGATCGGCCATGGGGGAGATTCATTCAGCGTAACTTGGGACGCTGTGATGGAAGGCGATATCTAGGATAACCGACGCTCGAGACGATTCTCGTGGATGAAGATGATATCCGAATCCCACTAAAAAAGAGATCTCTAAAATCCAAGCTTCCCTCTTCAAAACGAATTCTGTCAAGGAAAACCCATAATTTAAATACCCCCTCAATTTTAATTTATTGTGCAATGAGATTCCCAAATTTTCGATCTATGTTCAATTTAGCTTATGAACGATATGAAAGTATTTAACTTAAATTGTCAAATTGTTGTCACTTTTGAGAGATTTACTTGATAAAAACACATCACTACTACTTTTAATCACTAGACCAATCTAGCTGTTACACAATTTATCAAAGGCTTGCTATAGAAAACAAGGATTGACGTATAGATTTGAGCACATAATCAGTATCTTCAACCAATAAATTATATTATACCAGATTTGATTGTCTCTTCTGTAGAGTTCTCTCTACCGTTTTTGGTAGTTTTCTAAACCCTCAAACCCAGTTTCACCTCCCTTTTCTTCCATTGTCTTCTTCCTTGCTCGCTTTCATTGGGATGGCTTTCCTTTCTTCGCATTCTATTTTCCAGAGAAATTCCTACTATTTTCACTGATTGCTCGGTTACATCCCGTGTTTTCTACTTCTTCCCCTCAAATTTGGTTGGCTTTCATTCCATCGGCTTCCGAGCTATGCCGTGTCCGCCCAATTCTGTGTCGATTGTCCCTGGTTAGTCATGCATGTCTTCAATTATCATCTCTCTTCACTGAAGATGTAGACTTGTTGTTCGTCTCCACTTGTTGTTCGTTAGTTCTCTGTAATTGCGTATTCCGGTTATCTGGCTTAGTCACACTTGGGATGGCTTCGGACGAAATGGCCTAATCTTCACGTCTTGCAGCTCTCTGTACTAGTTTGGGTCGTCTCACCACCGAACAGATAATCGACAATTGGTATGAAGCTCCGTCATCTGAAACAGTAGAGAATGCCGATTAACCCTTGTCAGTAAAATCCTTTCTGACCCATCTATCAACCTTCTTGCCTTTCAAACCACACTAAGAAAAGCCCGACAGATAGATTTTGTAGAAATATCACAACGTGAGGCATGTTTCTATATTGCAAAATTCAAAACCAACACGGATAAGCAGAGAGTTCTTGAAGGTGGCCCTTGGCTTTTTTCAGGACATTTGGTTATTTTCAAACCCTGGATTCCCAACACTCCATTGCACTGTTACGATTTTTCCACTTGTGATTTTTGGATTCAAGTTGTTAACTTACCTTTAGAATGGTGTTTCGAGCGAATGCTTATAAAAGCAGTACAGCACATCGGCAAGATCATAGAAGTGAAGATGGACTCCAAGGAAGGTCAACTGTCAAAAGCAGGAAGAGTTCGAGTTCAACTTAATGTGCATGAACCTCTCGTAATAGGGAAATTGATCCGGATAAGGGGCAAACATTTTTGGCTGGATTTCCGCTATGAAAGGCTTTCTCATTTTTGCTTCTCCTATGGCAAACTTGGACATTATGCGATGTACTGCAAAGACATTCCATATAATGACGATAAGCATGAAGGCAGAGAAAAGATGGCATATGGGCCATGGCTTCGAGCGGAAGTCAAAACCAATAGTCCTTACTGGAAAATCTTTTATGGCCCACTAGATAAGTCAGAGCAAGCAGAAGATGTGATCCCTGAAACTTCGCCAGAACAATTACCTACAGTTCCCTTATTGCCCCCTCCATCTCCGATTCTGGTAGCAAACCAAATCAGTGTTGTTGATAGTTACTGTGCATTGCCTCCTGCGCCTGCTTCATTGCTCTCACCACCCTCAGTCAGGCACAGTACAACACTTGTCTCTGCTGACACAAATTTGAAGGGAGTTCAGTATGCACCTATGGACACAAATGCATCAAAGAAGCTGACAAATCCCAGATTGAAAACTATTCTAGGGTCGGCCAAAAAACAGTGAATATATAACTCGTATGACACAAAGGGTATACTCATAGCGGAACCTACTGATTTAAATCTGATGGACACCCCTGTTTTCCAAGCAGATGAAGCTGAGGTTTGGGCTTTGGTGGCTGGCCCTAAACAGCCACCCGTTGACCAATGAAGATGATATGTTGGAACTGTCAAGGTTTGGGCAATCCTTTGACATTTCGAGCCCTTAGGGCCATGACGGCCAATGAAATGCCCGATATTGTATTCTTAATGGAAACCAAACCCTAAAGAAAAGCTTCAACGTGTTCAACGAATTCTCAACTTTACTAATTCCTATATACTCAATCCAATTGGTCAGGCGGGAGGTTTAGCAGTGTTTTGGAATGATCCAGTTTTTTTACAGGTGATTAGCTCAACACAACACCTTTTAAACATGAGTTGTACGTTTGGTCAGCAAGGCAGGACTACACGCATTACCTTTCTTCATGCTCCTACGGACTTTCAGTAGCCTCAATTGGTATGGGATGAGCTTCGACACATCCATTCACACAACAGGTTCCCTTGGCTTTGTGCTGGAGACTTTAACGATGTCCTTTACCCTTGGGAAAAGATAGGCAAACAACCTGCCATGTTGCACATAATGCAATCTTTTAGAACTCTGTTAGATGATTGTGCTTTTACTAAGTTAGAAAGCAAGGGTTGTAAATTTACATGGATGAACAATAAGGAAGGGGAGGAACTCGTGAAGGAAAAATTAGATCCGATGGTCTGCTCACTGGATTGGAGGTTACTATTTCCTACGGTTGAAGTTTTCACACTCCCACCTGTGGGATCTGATCACAGTCCTCTTGTGATACATACTTCGCCAACTTTACGAAAACAAAGCAAGCCTTTTCTCTTTGAAGCTTTTTGGAATGAGGATGCTGAATGCAAAGACACTATTTCTACCACATGGAATTCAGGAGACTTACTGAATGCTGATTTTATCACTTGAGTGACGAAAGTCAAAGCAGCCCTGATTAGATGGAGCCGGAAAAAGTTCACCAATGGTCATCGGAAAATTTTAACCTTGCAAGACCAATTATAGAACTTCAAAAACAAGCGGACTTCCCATAATGACAATGTACAGGCACTAAGGTTGAAAGAAGAAATTCGTCAAGCTTGGCAACAAGAAGAACAGTATTGGGCCTTACGTTCCAGGATTAAATGGCTCAAATGGGGGGACAAAAATACACGGTTTTTCCATGCCTCAACAATTCAGCGACAACAACGCAATCGAATTACTATGCTGCAAAACGATGATCAGTAGTGGGTACGCGATATCCCAGCTCTTTAAGACATGACATTCTCATTTTTCTCCAAGTTATATATTACTGAAGGTTACCAAAACTATCAACCGTTAATTGACAAATGCATGACAGTAGTAACCCCCGAGATGAACACCCATATGACAGCTTTACTTACTATGGAGGAGGTTCGGCAAGGCACATTTCAAATGGAAGCTACCAAATCCCCAGGACCAGATGGCTTAATAGGTTTATTTTATCAAGAACATTGGGAAACAATCAAAGAAGACATTTTCTTATTAGTGCAGAATTTTATGATACACGGGGAAATGCCTCCAGGTCTAAATCAGACGATTCTAACCCTCATTCCCAAAACATCTCCTGAAAAACTGGAGCAATTTTGGCCTATCAGTTTGTGTAACTATGCATACAAAGTTATTTCTAAAGTGCTTGCTAATCGCCTCAAATCCTTATTGCCTAAATCTGATTTCAAAGGAACAATAAGCTTTTGTCAAAGGTAGACAGATTCAAGACAATATCCTTATCGTCCAAGAAGTTCTTCACTAGTTTCGAAAACGTAAGCATACTAGCAAGTTCAATGCAATTCTCAAAACAGATATGAAAAAAGCCTATGGCAGAGTGGAATGGGATTTCTTACGTGATTACCTCCTTAAACTAGGTTTTCAGCCAAGATGGGTAGGGTGGATTATGATGTGCGTCACAACTTCATCTTTTAGTGTGAAATTTAATGGAGAACAATTACCTTATTTCTTTCCCTCTCGTGGATTGAGACAGGGTGACCCCTTATCACCTTATCTTTTTATTCTCTTGGCTAATGTTTTATCAACTTTAATTACTCAAGCCGTGAGCATAGGACATATCAAAGGCCTTCGGTTGAACAGATGGTGTCCTACCTTATCACACTTATTTTTTGTTGATGATGCCATATTCTTTTTAGATGGTACTATTTTCGAATGTCATAACTTAGCCAATGTGTTAAATTTATATTGTGTGGCCACAAGACAGTTGATTAATCGAAACAAATCAAGTCTGACCTTTACCAAAAACTGTCTTATCTCTTTACAGCATAATATGGCTGCAGAACTTCGTATTCTAGTTTTACAAAGGACTGGTAAATATTTGGGGCTGCCATCAGATTAGGGAAGATCAAAGAAGGAAGTGTTCTCTTGGATCATAGGAAGAGTTAATGCCAAACTTGAGGGCTGGAAAGAGAAATTCATTTCTAAGGGGGCAAGGAAATCCTTATTAAATATGTTGTTCAAGCTATTCCACAGTATGCGATGACTATATTTTAGTTGCCTATCTCTATTTGTTCATCTATTGAAAAGTGTATTGCCTGATTTGGTGGAGAACTAATCAGAATAAGGGAGGAGTGCATTGGAAAAAATGGGATGTTTTGAAAGACAGAAAGATGCAAGGAGGGTTGGGATTCCGAGACATTCTTACTTTGAATAAAGCGCTACTGGGAAAACATGCTTGGAGAATGCTAAATAATCCTGACTCGTTATGGGGAGCTCTTTTTAAGGGTTTGTATTTTCACTCGACAGATTTCTTATTAGCTGCCAGAGGAACTCGACCATCTTGGGGATGGCAAAGCCTTCTTAGAGGCAGGGATGCTATTTTACCAGATCTCTATTGGTCTGTTGGGAATGGTAGTCATATTCGAATTCGGGGCGATCGTTGGTTACCGATGGGAATTATCTATGGACCTAAAGCTAGAGACGAACCAATTAAAGTGGCAGATCCTATTGACCAGACTCACCATAACTGGAATACACTAGTGATTCAAAGATTCTTTGAAGCACAGGTTGCTACAGAAATTCTTTCTATACCAATTCGACTTCTTTACTCAGAAGACAAACTAGTTTGGTCAGCCACATCTAATGGTACGCATATTGTCAAAAGTAACTACCATTCACTTATACAGTCAAGCATCAAGCATCAAAGTTCAAGTGCCTTAATATCTTATTGGAATTCGCATAATCTCTGGCAACAAATCTGGGCGATGAAAACTGTCCCAAAACTCCAGACTTTCCTCTAGTCATTCTGCCAGAATGCCCTTGCAACCCGAGATAATCTGTTTCACCGTCATATCGTTCCAGATCCCTCGTGCCATCTCTGCCAGCAACCTCTCCCTGAAACCATTGAACACATTTGCCTTCATCTCTTACAGCATCCAGTATCAACTCGTGGCTAACAGAAAAGGTAATTCTACCTGCCCACTCACCTGGATTAGAAGTCGTTGCAAATATACTTTGGCAGATCTAGCGGAGTAGAAACAATTTTGTCTTTTGTAACCAGCATCCGAACCCTTCCCTTGTTGTCGACACGATTAAGGCTCTAACCAAATCTTACAAGCTCTCTGTTGCTGCATCCCAACCACAATATGGATTGGATCTTCTCAATCCGGATCAGCTTTGGCGACCTCTAGGAAAGGGTGCCCTGAAATGCAATATTGATGGCAGTTATATGCCGGGTAAACTTGAGGGCTCCATGGCCTGTATTTGCAGGAATGATCAAGGCCGACTTACTGATGTTTTTTCGCGAAGTTTTCCAGTGAACTCACCCTTTGAATCAGAACTCCAGGCGCTCAATCTCACCCTCCAACATCTACACCAGCAAGGCCTTCAAGACGCTCGACTAGAACTCGATTCTGACTGCCTTCAGCTCGTCGAAATCGTGCATGGTACAAGATCGCCGCCGTGGGAGCTTCGACCTGTGATAGACAAGACCTCCTTTTGGCTGTCCACCTTTCCTCACCTCTGTCTGCGGCACTATCATCGCTCATCTAACCTAGCGGCTGACTGGGCTACGAAAGCCCAATAATATAATTCGGCCCTCAATTGGAACATTTCTCCTCCGTTTGTACTGATGAATTTAGTGTATGCGGACGCTTTATCTGCGGGGTGTAAGGTCCCATTATGATAAATATATAAGTTGGTTTCTGTAATAAAAAAAAAAAAAAAAAAAACCGATAAATTATATTTGTATCTATATAATATATTGAAAACAAAAGCTACCAGAGCATCTCAAGCTTCCTCTAGCAAAAATCGGATTCTATCTGTTTGTTCATTTTGCCCAATTGTTAATATCTACCTATTTTCATGAGACTCGTTTTTCCATCGAGCTTTGCTAGCAAAACAAATTTTGGACTATTGTGAGAATAATAACTTGTTGTAAGTTACAAATTCTTGAAAGAGCCGGTCCCACAATAATTTTGTGATTAAAAATAGATTATTATTTTCACAGTAAATTAAAGATTGAGACACTCAATCATTTTTCTTTTCCATCTTTTTATAACGTACTCTACATTAAAAAAGAAAAACTCGATTAATAATTGTTTGTTGATTAACACTCGAAATTTCCCGATCAAAATGGAATTGAACATAGAAAGATAGATAATAACGCATTAATTATAATATAAAATGCTATTACGTACATAATGAAATTATAACAATCGGAGATAAGTGGGTTTACACGCATCTTCGCACGCACGCTCCACTTTCGAAAAAGACATCACTAGTCGAATCAAAGTATTAGGTCGTGCCAACAAAAATCCAAGGAAAAACAAAATGAGTTTCTGTTTCCAGTGCATGCAGATTTTTTGCAACATAATGGAGGAAGTGAACAACTGCAGAGAAAAGATGCTTATATGAAAACACGTGCTTTGTAGATATGAAGAACTAAAAATTGCTCGAACAAATATTTGCTAAAACTTATGCAGTGGAAGCCATTTATTATGAGCATCTTATAAGGTAATTAGATCAGCCATATATATGGTAACTACGGACAAGCATTTCCCTATTCCACAGACTGACGAAGCATGCAGTTTCCAACTAATGTACTTATCCCAGACGTCTTAATTTGTTTGTAGGGTTTACAAAGATGCAAAGGAAGGGCCGGGGAAGGCATTTCCACCAAAAAAGGGTGTATGTCGCACAATCTACTTGCCTTCCATCTTGACACATGAAACATGAGCAGGCGTACAAAAACTCCCTTCAATCCAAGAAAGATAGAACTAGCTTGAAGAAAAAGAGCTAGCATAAGGAAGATAAAATTCTCATAAATCAGGGTGTCAAACTTCCCACTTCTCCAACTGTTCTCTATTGCTCCAATAGGAACATCTCCAGGCAGGGAAAAAACTACTAGGAATATGAAGCCAAACATACAATCCGTCGAGGACCTTATCTCAGGGCAACATATATTAGATAACCCTCAGCCTCAGGTAACAGTTATGAAGAGAAAATCAAACAGAAGACCCATTTCACCTGTCAAAAGCCTCAGAGAATATCCTCAACTGAAGCAACTGGTCGATTGCGACTTTATGCTTGGAGAGTCCATCCGGAAGGACCCACTCCTCCATCGACTTGGCTGTCACAGCCTCTTCGACGTACAGCATTCGTATCACGTACTTCTTTGCCAGAGGGGGCAGCGACCTGAGGCGCAATAAGAATGAAATTACATTGGCGACTCACGACCCCATGTCAAAATCAATTGCTTTCATTTTATACCACCACAAGTTTAAGTTGCTTCTTTTACAGTGTACACCGGTGCATAGGATGCTCAATGCTCACTAGGCTGCAGTGATGCCATTAAAATGAGAGAAAATATGGCAAAAAAAAGGGCGTTTTGAACTACACTTCCATTGAAGCTAATGCAGCAAACTGTTTGCGATCAGCCAGAAGCGGACGATCTCTCATTCGTTCAAGTTCATCCTCAGCGGACCAAATGACAATTGCGATTGCACAGAGAGAGAGAGAGAGAGAGAGAGAGAGAGAGACCTGAGAATCGCCTTGCAGATGAAGGCATTCTGGTGGAGTTGGTCGAGCTTCATGGCGGGCAGGGCCACGACCATGCCCATGAAGTTCCTGGCGATTATCTTCACCTGAGGCATCTCCACCGCTGCTCGAGTTCGATCCCCAGAGCCCTTCGCGACGGTCATCGGAACCGGAACTGGTCGCCGCCGTGGATCGAAGCTCCGAAGGGTTTCGCGATCCCTAGTCTTACTTAATCGCAGTTAGACTAATTAATGACGATTGGTCTTAATTAATCATGGTTAGTGTAATTAATCACTATTAGCTTCTTCTTTTTTTGTCAGTCCTACTCTAATCCTATTCTAACACTCACTCTCAAACTTTTGCCCTTGCCTCTTTGCAGGGCGTGAGTCGAAACCCACTCTTGAAATGAAATCGTCCCCACCCAATCCCCCCTAAAAAGGTGGGGATTTGAACCCCCAACCTCCCCCTTATGAGTTAGAAGGGTGGCCACTAGGGCGAACCCCCAGTGGTTACTATTAGCTTAATTAGTCGCGTTTATCACTAATTAGGATTAGCTATAAAGTAGAATTTAATGCTTAATTTATTAGGTGAAATTATGCATAATTATGACTGTCTAAGCTTGTAATGTCATGTTGTTGATTGCCCAAATCATGAATTTAAATGTTACTTTCAAAAAATGTTTATTTAAAAAAAATGGCAAACATTGAGGTGTCATGTTTGGATGCCATGTTTTATGTGCTAAATGGGGCAATGTAGTTTTAAAATGAAAGCGTGCAAATTTTGGCAGGTTTATTTTTCATACATGACCACGTGTGATTATTTTACCAGAATTTTAAATGTAAAGATTTTCCAAGATTTGTTATGTAAGCATGAACTCTTTTACTTTGGGCTAATTAATAATAGATAAAAATTGGCTTGAGTGTTGGTATACTTGAGGGGTCACTTAATTGAACCCATCACCTAATGGGGGTCTGGGGACGATGTTTGATGTTTATCGGATGCCAAGTCGCGATTGAGGCCGGATCGGTACTCCTTTATGAAATGCAATCTAGGTGGGGTTCTAGACGATGCCGTGTCCAATGTGGCGGGATGATGCCCAGTCATGCCGGAAGACCACCAATTCGTGTGTTGGTCGTGGCTCAAAGGGTTGTAATAATTGGAACACATGTGAACGATTGTGATGCATTGTGCCTGATTATGGGGTAAAACTATGAGGCATGGTATAGGACGGGTCAAAATGGGTTTTACCTTATAATCAGGATCCGTGTGAATGCTTGGTGCACGAGAATTATGTATTATGGCTATTGATTATGCTTGTTGCATCAGTGTTGGCATATGTGATGCACTAATATGCAGGGATGTATCAAGGCGAGGTAAGATTGTATGCTATTGTTGTGACACCCCAAACCCCCTAGGGTCGCCACAGGCACCTGACGTAACTTCTAATGGAACACTAACTACATCTCTTAGAAGAAGCGTTGTAAATCATAGACACATTTTTTTTTTTGAAAACGGTCCCAGCGCGACTCATTAGCGGAAGCAAAATATAATATCGACATCTCTCCCTCCAACAACCATGATACAATTGCACACCACTAATCATCATGAGAAAAGACAAGCCACGACACATTATTTACATATTTTCAATATGGGTTTCCTTGGGTCGGTACATCAAAAGAAAGGCCAGGACATGAAGCCACACTCAGCCATAAACCCCAAAAAGAAACACTCGACCCACTACTACTAACGTGCAATATCTCCCATCAGCTAGTGTCGGCTAACATCCCCAAAAGTTGCAGCTCCTACTTCTCACACATGGGCCCTCACACCCATCCCGGTGCATTAGGCGGTGGTGGCGGCAACATCCCACGCATCGCTCCGTCTCGACGAATGTGGACAGATATAAACTCCTAAATGACAGGGCCCCCAGCCAGGCCCACGTCGTACATCACTAAGGTGCGCACTCAAATAAAAGTCAGTCCAGGAATAGTGGGACAGTCGATCTTCACACACTTGACCTCTACATCTGAAGGAAGGCCATAAAATACGCCCCGCGTGACAGCAGGGAGCGGCATCCTGCTAATCTGAAATGTTGGTCCCCGAAGAGGTGAGTACAACCACTCAGCAGGTAAATGAATCTAATAACCACTCAATGCATCATACAATACAATCATAACATCATACATGTCACTCATGCATCCAAGCATACTTACCTCAAAGCCATGCATATACCATCATACATATTCATCACAATCATAACACATACATATCATCATGCCATAGGTGATCATCATCATATCATATCATATATACATATCATCATGCCATAAGTGATCATCATCATATCATATCATATATATACATATCATCATGCCATAGATGATCATCATCATATCATATTATATATGCATGTCATCATCATATCATATTATATATGCATATCATCATCATATCTTATATACATGTCATCATGCAACAGGTGATCATCATCATATCATATCATATATGCATAATTCAATTTCCACTTTTAACTTTCAATTCGATCACCACATCACTCTTTCTCGGGATCATCAATTTCATCATATACTTTACACTCGCACCCCATCCTGGCATCGCGAGAAAAACCTCCGGCATTCATCCACTTAAGGCCACCGGGCATCCGGCACCCCCACATTTCGGGCATCTCGCATCCCAATTGGCATCACGAGGCATCCCCTCGGGCAAAGACCTCCGAGGCTTCTGGCACCCAACCATTCCGGGCATCCACGATACTCCCTGTGGCCATCCGGCCATGTATCGTATACATTCCGGGCATCTGACACCCCCCATCCCGGGCATCCTGATACTCCTAGGGCATTATCATCCGCCATAAACATATTCCTCATTTATCATTTATCATGTTTACCAATTTAGGTCTCAACTCAGCATGGCACATGATGTAATGGCAAGCAAAATCACTTTCATCCTTTGATCTATTCATGTACCATCAGTCATCATCATACATGCAGCAAGACGAAATCATTCATAAAAATAAAGTTTATGGAATTCGTACAATTTAAAATATTCCATTTATCATGCCTTTTTAAAAAAATTATTTAAATTCCAGCTTACACCATTTTTGAAAATATTTAAATTAAATATCCATATGATTCTCAAAAATCATGAAATTATGGCATGTGATAAACAAGACAATAAGATAATGATTTCATGAAAAACACATGGCCAATAAAGTTCCACACAAAAGATATCATTCACACAATCACAGCATGCAATTTCGGATAAAAACAGAATGTGCAGTTTTTGAAATAATTCGATTAAAATACCCAAATGACCTCCGAAAATTATGAAATTTTACTAGGTTATAGTTAAGACACTAAAGTAGATTTTTCATGAAAAATTCTAGGCCAGATTCGTTTTAGATAATTTCCTATAGTCGTTCAAAGCTTCTGGTCCTCATACCGAAACGTCCAGTGTAGTCATCTCCGAAATACCGAGTTTTTACCCACTTATTATTCTTCATTTCCTCTGAAATCTGGATATGTTTTACGTCAAGAGGTCCCCTACGACTTTCATGAAGGGATCTAAGTCAACTTTCCAAAGAACAGTCACCATATATGTCCATGAAGTCTCGGGTGTCCAATACCGCGTCTCCAGATTTACCGTCTTCAAGAGTAAGTCGATTCACTAGGCTATACTTGTTCATTTTACTTCAAATTTGAGTATGTTAGTCTTTAAGATGTTCTATACAAGTTTCAACAAGAATTCGAAGAGACATTCTTGATAAAAATCAACATGCAACCACAAATCTACCAAAAGGTCAGCAAAATCGTTCCAGATCTAGTGTCTTCGTAGGATGAGGGTTTGACCCCTTAAATCTCCACCATTTAGTCCCAAATGTTAGTATGTTTTAGTTTAAGATGTTGGCTACAACTTTTATGAAGAAATAAAAGTCAAAATCGAACTCAAAATATGCATGCAAGCTCTCACAAGATTCTGGCTCAGGCGGTTCATGCGAAAACAGCAACACCACTCAAGAACAAGTCATCCTAGCTTCGGTTTCCCCCTCCTAATCACCCAAAATTCGACATTACTCCAAACATACATGCAACACACACATGCAAGAGTAGTAAGAGGATCCTAACTTGCCTCTAAATCGAGCTAGCAACGAACACACGGCGGCGAACGGGCAGCAAACGGGCGGCAAACGGGCGGCGATGGCTCCTCCTCCTCCTCGGTTCCTCTCCTCTCGGCGCCCTTCTCTCTCTCTCTCTCTCTTTCTCACTTGGCCGAATACCACCAACTGGCCACTCTCTCTCCTCCTCTTCCTTTTTATTCCCCCAAATCTCCATCATTGGCAATGATTACTTGCCACTTCCAATGGCCAATGCATGCAAGTCCTCCTTGCCACTTGGCAAGGCCCATGCAATGGGCCGGCCACTCTCCTTCTTGGGCCTCACTTGGGCCGGCGACAGCCCCTCCGTGGGCTTCTATTGGGCCAGCCATTCGGCCCACCAAAAATCCCCCCTTGGGCCTAAGGCCCAAACCTAAATAAAAATCAATTTTTTCCCTTTTATTCTTTCTTCTACAAATTTTAAATTTTAAATTCCACATGGCCAAAGTCTTGTAACATTTTATTTATAGGAATTTAGTCTAGGAGGTGCATAGCCAAGCATAAATTATTCTCATTAATTTATCCTATAATTCTAATTTCAAAAATTCATGAACACAAGCATATATCACTTAGCCTTAAGAGAAAACTAATGGTTAAAGCATAAACCATAGGTAATTTCATTACCTAATTATGGGCTTTAATACACCTTAGAGCTTATCTTGAATTTTTGGGATGCCACAATTGTATATTTAGGCTACCCCTGAGATGAATTTACATCATAATCAAGTTTAGGCCATTAACTCGCTAAGATTTATAACTCACCCTGTTGTTATTTATTATTTTTTAGGCCCGTAATATGGAGAACCGTCGTATTCAATTGAAGGTCCCTGTGAAGACGAGAAGTTGGCCTCTCGTTAAGAGAAGTTCAAGTTAACCTTAAAACCCTGCTAGTTTTTGTGATGGTTTGTAAATATGAACTTCCTAGGGTTAACAAATATATAAAACAAAGTACATCTTAGAAGTGTCACTATTGTACTGCTTTATTATCCCTATTCTTTGCTGGTTGACAGGGTGTTAATATAAATTTCTTCCGCATGTGTTTAATCAGAAGAGAAAAAGAATAGATCAACAACACATCCTAGGACATCACAACTTAATCAAAAGTTGAGGGATGTTTACACGCTTAGGTTTCGAGACATGATAAGTGATGCCCGTTGTTTATCGGATGTCCGATAGGAGTCTGGATGCCAAGTCACAGTTAAGACCGGACCGATACTCCTTAAAGAATGCCGTCTAGGTGGGGTTTATAGATGATGTTGTACCTAATGAGGTGGGACGATGCCCGATTATATCGGAAGATCGCTGACTCATGTATTGGTCGTGGCCCAAGAGATCGTAATAATTGAAACACGTGTGTTTGGTAGTGTGCTCGGATGTCGCGCAATGTGTTATGATCATTGATTATGCTTGTTGCACTAATATTGTCATATGTGACGTGTTAACTTGTGGGGGTATGCTAAGGCAAGGTAAGTTTGTATATAGTGCGTGTTTAAGCTGCCTTCTAAATGAATTCACATCCTAGTCAAGGCTTTGGTTGATAACTCATTGAGATTTTCATCTCAATCCTTGTTGTTAAATAATTTCAAATCATAGTGATGGAGCGCCCTAATCATTTTGGGGTGGGTGGGATATGGCCAAGTACGTCATAAAGGGGACCGAGATGACTGTCTTGAAGCACACCACTACTTTCTAGGTTTAGGAGGGCCTAGACCACTTGGTTCCTTACTGTTTCGTGGCTTGGTTCGTCAAGTTCCACTGGGACCTTGTTGATCCTTTCCCAATGATTGATGGTCTACTGGAGCAGACTAATGTCAATGTGTGGGAATCACTTTTTTGGATGGCTTTCATGTTAGAGGAGTAGGTTAACCCTAACCTTGCTAACCCTTTTTGTATGTTGGTCATTTAGGAAGTGGCCTTCCGGGATAGGCTTGTAAATCACTAACTTCCTAAGGTTAACCGTAACTAAATAAAAGTTGCTTTTGGAATTTTCTGATGCATGTTACTATCCCTATTATTTGTTGGTTGATTGGATGCTTTGTTAAATGCTTCCACTCGCTTTTTATTGAAAGATAAAGAGAATGAGTCGGCAACAAGTCTTGGAAAGTCACAATTAATCGACCGATGAAGGATGCTTGCACGCTTAGGGGTTTGGGGCATGACACAATGCATTGATAAAGTTAACTATTTCATATATTTTGAAATGGGTCAAGTTTCAGGATACAATTGGATTCTCCATTGTCGCAATCCTTTTCACAACACCCTTGCCATTTGCCACGAAATCTTGGATGAAATAATACTTGAAGTCAATAAACTTTGTCCATTTGGGATAAATTGAATGATAAGCGAGATTATCCCACCGTGGTTGTCACAGTATATAACAACACTTTTTTGCTTCCACACAAAGTTCAAGTGCAAGCTTCTTAGTCATATCGGCTCCTTTGCTATGAAGGTCATTTCATGCACTTTGCATCAATCAATGACAAGCCAACATTATCTTGTAAGAGTGTTTTCCAACTCACCACACCACCTACCAGTGCATGTATGTACCCCACTGAAGACCTTCACTTGTTAAGTCAACGGTATGATCTGAATCCACATAACCCCGAGCTATAGTATCATTGTCATCCTTCCTAAACACTATACCAACATTTGTTGTCCCCCCGTAAACATTCGAGGATCTACCTCACAACTTCTCTAGCACCTTTGTTGATCAAAGTTCTTGCCTCCGAGTCTATTATGATAAATTAGGATGCTCTAATTATGACGTGCAAAAGAAATGCAGTGATTAATGTAATTGCATGATCATGCAATGTGAGTGTTCTCAATTAGGGGTCGAATTTCACTCTTATCAATATTCAATCCCTAACCTTTATGAAATGCTTATTTGATACATAACTCTTGACATGGGATCCAAGATACTAAGACTACAATTTCCCTAGTTTCTAATTACAGAGATGGTGTGGGATTGCAGTTTTGCTTTGGGGTCAAATCTTTTCGTTTGATAAAGAATTCAATCCCTAAAAATTTCAAGTGCATGAATAATCTTTTAGGCCACAATTTAACTACTAATAGCCATCCCTCTTTAAAAGGAAGCTCGTAGAGATTCCCTCTTCAAATACAAGTGAAACTTAAATTCCATTAAAAGACTGTGCAATGGATGCAAATGGAAATGTTGAGAGGGAAAAAAAATTTATATGCAGAAGGGATAGAAATCCCTGTGCATACGGATGTTCTGAACTTTTCTGTGACCTTGCCCACATAAAACTATCCTACCAGAGAGCTAGCAACTTAAGTTCCCTCACAATCTCTATGTTTACACCATATATCCAATAAAAGTGCAACAAAAGACTGCATATTCATGCCATTTAATTTGGTGAACACTGAATCCCACGAAAGATGAATTAATAGTGAAAATGCATTTAAGAACTTTATCTTCCTTCAACCGTAGTAATGGTGATGTTATTCATGGACCGGATTCCTTCTTGTGATTGGACTTCGCGAGCCAGCAAACTTTGAAATGTATATATCGGTTGCTTCGGCTGTGAAAGCTTGGACTCTCCATTCAGCATTCGAACCACGGCGGACATGTTGGGTCTATCTGTGGCATGGTCCTGCGTGCAGAGAAGCCCTAACTGAATGCATCTCATTACTTCTGACATCGAAAATGTGTCAGCAATGGCTGCATCCATCAGGTCTAGTCCTCTGCCCTCATACCACAAGTGCCAAGCCTGTAACAATTGGTCGATTATTAGATTATTTCAAGGACTACCCATGGTTAGAAACTGAAATGGAGGTATAATAGTTCGAAGTCAGATCTTGGAGTTACATAAGCCATGAGATTGAGATGCTGCTCGGGGTAATCTAAACTTGTGTTCTTCTTGCTGCTGATAATCTCTAATAACAGTACTCCGAAGCTATAAACATTCGATTTCTCAGAAATTGTCCCACTCATGACATACTCGGGAGACATGTAACCGCTGTAGATAAAATAATATAAGTGAAGGGTTCCCGAAGTACAATTCAAACAAAAAATCATAGACTAAAGGACGATGACATGAGAGGTGAGCAAATTGGAGGGCGATAAACTTCCACCTCGATGAGTACCGTATTTCTCATATCTTTTAGCATTTGCATTGTAGCGCTGGTCTATAATTACTACGGAGAGAACTAACATATTGGAACCATTGGCTGTGCATGGAAGAATTTTATCCGTAATAATAAAGCAACCGTAGGAACATGTATGAATGGATAGGTGAGCGTATAATAATGCTAATCTGCTTCCGAGGTGATATATTGCCTCATGAGTAATTGCTTATAAGAGTGATGATAGAAAGCTTACTGTGTCCCCACAACTTTGTGAGTATTTACCACAACTTGAGATCCTTCAAACATCCGCGCCAGCCCAAAATCAGAAATTTTAGGATTCATCTTTTCATCCAATAGAATGTTGCTCACTTTCAAATCTCGATGTATGACCCTGAAGCCAGAATCGTGGTGGAGGTAGAGCAACCCTCTCGCGACCCCCTGGATAATGTGGAAGCGTATGCTCCAACTAAGTTTTGCCTTCTCTTTTGAATCTAAACGAGGTAGCAAACAGAACTAAAATCTAGTTTTAGTACCGGATTTTGTTGAAAGCATAAATAAGTTATTCAAAGAGTGAGACAAACCAAAAAGGAAGGCGTCCAAGCTCTTGTTCGGCAAGTACTCATACACTAGAATCTTTTCTTCTCTTTCAGTGCAGCAACCGAGGAGTCTCACCATATTTCGGTGTTGAAGTTTGGATATTAGAAGGATCTCATTCTTGAACTCCGTTAAGCCTTGGCCTGAGCAGCTCGAAAGTCTCTTCGCTGCTATCTCCTTACCATCCTTCAGTTTTCCCTGTTTCAAACGAACAGCACTATCAGATCTTCCATGATCTCTTTATTTCCACTGGAGAAGGCTTTTCTTTTACCTTATAAACCGGGCCAAACCCTCCCTGCCCGAGTTTGTTTTTTGTGTCGAAGTTGTCTGTTGCGAGGCATATGGTATCAAAATCATAGGCCACCAATTTAGATGCATCATCTTCCTTCATTTGCTCTTTCCATGCAGTTTCCTTTAGCAATTTTTCTGATTTGATGGCCGCAGCCACTGACCTAAAGTGCCCTGGGATTGTCATTTTCCTAAACTTCCCTGCATTTTACAGACAACGAAATCAACTCAAGATAAGCATTAGAATATCATAAGCAAAGCAGTGTTTCTAGAGTAGTAACTGCTTAGCTTCTGAAGCCATGTTTTTACCAATGATTCAAGACTCTTATATTGTGGTTAGTGCAAAATTACCCTTAAGACAGCAACAAATTGTACATCTTATATTACCTCTCCACTTTGAAAGACCACAGACTAAAATACTGGCTCCAAATAAGATGATGCCAGAAATAGTACTTAGGCTGATGATAAGTTTTGTCCGCATGGGTAAACCTGAACCTGGGAAAATATATTATAAGAACCACAGACAGTGCAAAACCAAACGCATATTAATTCAATCTTTTCAACCTGTATTTGCACCCGCACCCCCATCTGCAAGCCGAATATATAGATCTTGGCCACCCATGGAGAATTGCTGAATATCTAGGAGGTCTTTACTCCAAGCCATACATCCTATAGCATTCACATAAGAAAAGGCCAAGCACGAGCAGTTTTCTAGGCACCAACTTTGACATCGCTCTGCATCATCTATCAATGGGAAATCAGCGGAATCAGGCAACTTGATCTGACTCATTCGTCGAAACATATCTTTTTTGACAGTCGTCGAAGTTGCTGCATTTGCAGGTTTCTGACAATTTAATTCCATTTCCCTAAGGCACCCTCTGGTCCAATTTCCTCTGTTCCATTCTTCATCTGATCTTGGCTTAAAACCTTTTAAGCATCTGCACATGGGTGAATTAAGCAGGTTGCAAACTCCAAAGGAGCCGCAATATCCATATATATCACAAGGGTTAGTTGATTCCGGTGCCCCCCAGTATGTTGACCATCCATTGGCCCAACGAACTGCCATTAAATATCCTTCAGATGAGATGAAATTATATCCAAAGAGATTGTCGTAACTTTTGAGGGAATAATATGTTGTTCCTTGTATATTATCTTGCTGGAGAACGGACCCAGGCCCACTCATGGTCGGTATTCCAATGAACTTGGTTTTATCCCACTGTCCGCTTCTCCAGTAAGGACTTGATCCATTCCAAGTGAAAACCTGAGGCGCTGTTTCTGGTGTCAATCCTACGGCAAAGCTTCCGAATGAGGGATCATCTTCGCCTTTCCAGGAAATCAAGTTCCGTTTCTTTCCTGTTTTCACGTTCACTCCGATCTTCATGTTTGGCAGGAGAGTGTCAGTTGGCTCATCAAAGCTTTCCCACATAATATCCGCGTTCCTGTCTTGAAGAACAAAGTTTCCAAAGTCTGAAAGCAGTGCTACAGAATAGTTAGACTTTGCCATGACATTAGTAGACCACACAGTGTTTTGTTGCCCATCAAGAAGCTTCAGATTTCCATCTTCGCCAATTATTAAACTCGCAGATTGATCTGTGTGTCCAAGTGGCTTGTCCCTGTTGGCCACCCAGACAACTTTGGAGGGAGTCAAGTTCTTGTACCATATTCCTACGTACTGCTTTGCTGATCCTTTAGGCGTGAAGAACCCAAGCTCAAAGATTTGACGACTAGAGACAACGGTTTGGTTCTGAACGAGAGGAGTTGATGCAGTTATACTGTCAATTGTGCTGCTTTGAAGTGCTTGATGGAGGGAAAAGACGAAGCAAAGAACAGTTCAAGAAATATTTGTAAAAAATGCCTTGCTAAACTTCACCTCTTATAAGCAGATCAAAATGGATAAACACCGTATTGTGAGAATGACACAACTAGTGCCACAAATTTTGTACCACATTCACTATGGTGTTGTAAATTTTAAGTTGATCACTTGAGTGCCCTACTTTAAAAGACGCCAAATTTATTTGGGTATTGCCAAAACATCTGATATGGCTTTAATTTAATAAGAAACCATCTGACGTGGTGCACCGGGAAATGATGTCATCTAAAGTGTTCAGAAACGACATCATTTAGCCATTGACTTGACCCAAATTGACCAATTAAGGCTAAATCCAACTCAAACACTAATCCCGAATTAGGTCCAACGGTGATTAGTTTTTATCATGCGGATGCCGCCAAAGGACTGGAATTGGACTGAAATTTGGATGCGACATCGGAGATTTTCTCTAAGGCTACTAGCACTCGGGCCCATGGACAATAGGGTGTTAGGGTGTGTAGCAGGCTCACGATGATGTCCTTCCTCTTGTTTTCTAAGCAACCACATTGGCCGTCAATTTGGGGTCTCACCATAACTGTTGGCACAAAGTTAGCTGAGTCTCACTTTCAACCCGATTCACTACAATCTTTTATGACTCTTTGGACAATTTTCACTTCTAGTTGGGATCAAGTTGATAATTCACAAAATTTTGCTTATTGTTATTAACTCAAAGTAAGGTTATTATTGAATTATATTTTCACTTTAGTTACTTTGACAGCTACCCTTCTTTCTTTCTTTTTTTATCATTTAACTTTAAAATGACTTGTATTGCCGTAGGTTCATCTTAACAAGAGACAATAATCTGAAATAGGGGAAAACGATATTATAAGTGCCATAACTTTTCAATCGATTATTTCAATATAATAATTTTATAAAAAAATGTTTATTTAAGTGATTATGGTAATTTCTCTTGTCAAATAATTTGATGCGGTATTATTTAATATAAAATCATCCGAGGGGACTCGCTGGGTAAGTAATATCATCAAAAGCTTGTAAAAAGGAGGTTGTTTAACCCTTTCTTTGCACCGAATTGACAAGCAGCTGATTGCTCAAGAAATCGAGATGAAAGACATTGCCCTGAACTCACTGCACACCCTATTCCGCATGGCCTTGAGTGCTGCTACTTGAGCTCGCAGCCTCAAAGGGAAAATCGTCAATGTCGATACACATAATACTGGTCCATCCCACGAAGAAAAAGCTATGTTACCACGAATCAAAATGATTTCAATCGTGGCGACCCTTGAGGACCAGTAGCGGCGCCTTTCGCCCCGAGGATGTCCTTTGGCAGCACTTGTAGGATAAAGACTGGCCCCTGTTGAACCTAACTTAAGGATAGGGTTAGGGTTTGAGTTCGATTAAGCCCCAATTCATCAATTTGGGTAAGGGTGTCGGGAATCGAATCAAACCGAACCGAACCGAAAAATTAGGTTTTTTAAGTTCGGTTTTCATTAAAAAACAACATTCTTTATTGGTTCGGTTTTTATCGGTTAACCAAACCAAACCGAACCATAAACCAATTAAATCAAATCATTAAAAATTCGATTTTATTCTTTTCCGACTCCCGTCTCCTCTGACTCTGAGTTCTCCGGTGTCGGGTCGAAGTAGAGCTCGATTGCATAGCCCTGTGACATCGCGTTCGCCCCCCGATGCTCCCTCGCTCGATCGATCGATCCCTGAGGGGCCCGCTCCGAAATGCGGAGACCGAAATGGGAGGAGGCTCCTCGGACGACGGGGGAAATCGGCGGAATCGGAAGGCCTCGGGAAGCGGCAGGCGGGCGGGCGAGCGAGGGGGCTAGTCGGAAAACCCTAGGCGCAGGGCATTTCGGGCTGGAGGCTTTTCTCTTGCGGGTGGCAGCGAGATCTCGCGAATGGCGAGCTCGCTCTGAGCACGACGGAGACGGGGACAGGCGCGGCGAGGAGAGAGAGAGAGAGGGGCGGCGATGGAGACTGTGGAAATTGCGGAGAGATGCGAGCGAGCGAGCGAGGATAGAAGATAGAGAGAGAGACAGCAAGATGGGTTGCTCTCGAAGACCAAAAAGCCAACCCAAGTGGATCGCGTCCGGAATCTTTTTTAAAATAATAATAATAATCTTATAATGATCTTGGTAAAACTAATGTTAACATATTACTAAGATTATAGGACAAGTACCACCAAAAATCTCAAGACTTGCTCATTGTGACATGGGTACCTCCATCTTTTTTACACTTATAAACTCTTTTAGTAATTTATCAATACTGAAAAAATTCTTTCTTTTTTTCAATTGAACAATAGAATTGCCTTTTAGAGAATCATCAAGAGAGATTATGTTAAGCAATTGTTTAAATTGGATATCATTACTTGGCTAATGCTTGAAAAAGGGAATGAAGTATATGATCTAAATTGCAAAATCCTCTAAGCTTGAAGTGCAGTAACAAATTAAATTTAAATTATTTTGAGTTGAATAGAAAAAAAAAAAAAAAAAAGAACCAAACCGAACTAAACCGAACTGAAATTTCGGTTCGGTTCGTATTCAGTTCAGGTCTCATTTGGTTCGGTTCGGAAGTTTTTTCTAACGATTCAGTTCAATTCGGTTTTTCAAAAAAACCGAACTGAACCCAACTATTAACACTCCTAAATTTGGGGGCAAGAAAGGGCTAATGACTCGTTTCTTTATGCTTTTGATAACATCATTTCCTTGGCGAGCCATATCGGATAGCTTTATATTAAATTATTGACAAGTTAGATTTTTCGGCTAGTGAAATTATTGACGTCACTCAATTGGATAATTGATCAATTAAACATTTATGGCATGGTGTACAAGGATTATGGCACTTATCATGTTTTCTTCCCTTTTTTAAAAAAGTTAACTCCCCTTATTCGAACTACAAAGTAGGATTGTAGTTCACCGAAAAAAATAAATAGGACAGATCTTTCTGTTATCGGAAGACAAATAACAAAAACAAATACGTACCGTTACGTCTGGTCACGAGAGCAGGAGGAGATGGAAGGTAGGACGGCGGAGGCACCAGGGCCGCTATGGCCGAGGCATTATAAAATGGGTACAGCTCGAACCTCATGCTGCAGCTCGGAGTGAACATCCTCCCACCTTTCTTTCCCCGTGGGAGGCCCAGGATTGCTGCGCGGAGGCACGTGTTGCACTGCGACACTGTCAAGTCCGGCGTGCACTGTGCGAACGTGTGCAGCTTCTTTAAGCTGGTAAAGTTCGCCTCCGCAATGGCGACTTTCTTCCCCGACTTGCGGACTGAAGCCCTTGCGGTGATGTCGTCCATGGTCTCTTCCAGGACTTGCATGAACCGGGTTGGATCAGTGATGTTCCCAGTGTGGTGCATCGTGAAAGAAGGCACTTGTTCCATGACCGAGGAGATGAACACATCGGAGTACCTCAACATACACTCATCGTACCAGATCACGGAGACTTGCCGGTTCGGGCATCTTTGGAGGATATCCTGTTTTCCAGTGGCCACGCAGTTGCTGCATGTGGTGATGTCAATGTCGCCGCGGCAGAGGAAGAGCCCGTAGACCTGGTCGGGAGGGTTTTGGCCGACAATAGCATTGGCGAAGCCATCAGCGCTGTCGGTGGCGGCAGAGGAGAGGGAAGAGAGGAGGGCGTTGAGGTTGGATTGATAGGTGGAGTTGGGAGTGAAGAGGGTGGTGTTTGGGCAGTAGTGCCGTAGAAACGTAGGTGCTGCTTCGGTAGCTGCAAAATTTATGAAGAAGAAGAGTAGAGAGAGGGAGGTGGTGAAGCAAGAACTGATTTCTACGTTGATGAATCCCTTGGTCTTTCTTTACAGGCATGGAATTAGGGGAAGAAGAAGGAAGAACCGTGGTCTGCTCTCCAATATATTTTTTCGTGGGAACTATTCGGAAAATAAATCTGGTGAATAATTGAAAAGAAGAAAAAAAAAAAAACAAAAGATTGTAATCCAATGGGTACAAATGTAGATGTTGTAATCCAAGGCTAGACCCGTTAAACGGGTGGATCAGGTCGGATTTGGATTGGGTCATAAATGGTTCATCCCAAATCGACTCATTTAACCCGTTTATGACTTGTTTATTGCAATGCAAAAAATTTGACCCATACCCGACCCATTTAACTAAACTTAATTCATTAAATATATTTTTAAAAAATGGTATTGCTAAAATAATTTTATACAACACAAATTTAATGGACAATTTTTATAATTTTTAAAATAATTATTTTAAAAATTTGAATTTGAATTATCTTTTATTTTTAAAAAATATATTTTTAATTATTTTTAAATATATTTTTCTTTTTCTTCTTCTTCTTCTTTGGCCGGCGGCCGGCCACCATGACGGCCGGCGGCCGGCCACGTGGCGAGCCTCGAGCTCCCCCAACTCATTGACGCCGGCAAGCCTCGAGCTCGTCGGATCCGGTGAGGCCGGCGTTGGCGAGGCCTCCGCCTCGCCAGATCCTGGGCGAGCTCGAGGCTCACCGGCGTCGAGCGAGGCTCAAGCCTCGCCGATCTAGCAAGCCTCAAGCTCACCGGGCGTCGGAGCCTCGCCCATTCGGCAAGTTCAAGCTCGCCCGACACCGGTCAACTCAAGCCTCATCGGTGTCGGGCGAGGCGGGTGCAGTGAGCTTGAGGTTCGCCGGGCGTCGGCCGGTCTCGCCAGATCCGGGGTTGCTGGCCATCGCCGTGCCAGCGACCGGAGGAAGAAAGAAAAAAAAAATTAAAAAAAAAAAAATTTAATTATAATTTCGATTTAAAAAATTGTAAAGTTAAAGAGAGAAGAGAGAGATTGTGAGGTTTTGATTTTGGGTGAAAATAAATGGGTTGATAAATGGGTCTTAAATGGGTGTAGAGCTGACCCATTTAAGACCCATATATCTCACTCTCTTTAATTTTAAAACCCATTATGGGTGCTTTAAAAAATAAAGCTTGACCCATTAACGACCCATTTAAATATAAATGGGTCAATGACTCATTTAACAGCTCTATCCAAGGCTATCATACCCTTGATATTCAAACCCGTTGCATTGCCAAAATATCTTTGTTACCGATGTTCAAGTGGTTGTAATCCAACGGCTACAAATGGCAAGCAAGATCCTACTTAGCGGAATCTTCTATTTATCATAGTGCATTCTTAATAATATCGTAGAGAAGTATCGGAATATAGACTCGTTCTACTAATGGCATGTAGTTAGAATTTCTGTTTGTCACTCGGGACTCATTGTTCTTACTGTTTTTTTAATATATATTAATATTATGAATTAGATTATGGCTACGCCATAACTTGTTGTGTATCATGTAGTCTATAGAACCATATGTAAATGATGGATTGGATTTCTTATAGATGATTAATAGACTAGGGGCACCAAAGTGAAATCTGACCAATTTTATGGTCAAATATTTTTTGATAGAAAACACCTTTAAAAAATATACTCAAACCAAAAAGGGAAACTTACTTGACTCTGGTTTCCTTTACAAACTCAAGACGTATTCTGGCCCCATTCAGCTCAGCACTGCAAATGGGTTTTAAGGCTCTAAAGTCTTTTAGGCAAATGCAAATGACGTTTTATTCGTGTTTTGCTCAACTTTGAGGAAATTCAATTGCATTACCAAATGCCTCTAAAGGCCTTTTGGGCTAAGACAGATCCAAAGTACTCTGAAAAATGGCATTCTCGGAATGTAGATAGACTTTTTTTTCATCTAAACTTTCTCCTCGCTCAATTTCATAATTTCAGAAATATCATTAAAAATCCTAACTTGCTGGCAAAGGCCTCAAACTATCGATAAGCCACTGCAAGAGGCTGCCTGCAGCGGTTGAGTTCCCTTGGCAAATAGTTCGAATTTTAAAAAAGAAATTAGCAAAAGTACTCTACAAGGTATAGTTTTTACCAAGCCGCATTTGACTCAAAGTTGATTCCGACGTGTTTTCAAAATACATTTTACCATACACTATTTGCATTTCGGAAGACTTGTTTAGCCCAAATGCACTTGCATTTCCTCAAAGACATTTCTGCAAAGCCCAACCAAACGAGATCTCTAACATGAGCATTTAAAATTTGAAATTTGACATATAAAAGTTATAAAATATATGAAAACGCAAAATATCATATTTACTTTCTCTCGCCCTACTTCTAAATATAGAAAAAGGTTGAGAGACTGACTTTCTTAAATTCTCTCTGCGGGAAGGTTGGAACAATTATTACGAGTCAAGACAAACGAGTCGAAGATCATCCCTAAAGTCAAAAACATTAAAGTCCGTTCATAAAATATTAAAGCGACAGGAGTTGGCATTTTTCTTTGGTTTCAACGCGGTGGCTGGAAGAAGAAAGGTCAAGATGCGTAATTTTCCACTGGGGAGAGAGAGATGAGGATGAAAGTGATTTCGGTGACGCTTGAATTTTCCATTGCAGCAACATATAGTTTTGAATTTTCCGTTGGGGGAACAGAGTAATATGGTAGATTAAATTTGATTGCAACAACACAGCCCAAGGTTCAGACCCCTCCGAAAACGTGTTTTGCTTGAGCTACTGTTTTTTGGAAAGAAAAATGAAATTGATTTTTTTTTTTTTTCACTCGAAGGTATGACCCACTTTAATTCATCATATACCGACTCCATGATTTTGTCTCTAGGAGGCTACCCATCTTGATAGGGTTCTCAAATAGACACGTTTAACATTGAATTTCCAACACTAAATCATATTGTTTTACCAATTGCACCACTTATGTGTTAGTCCAAATTTAGGGGTAGTCTCATAATTCCAAAAATGTCTTGAAAAACCCTAATTTGCCAATGAAGGCCTTAACGATGGGCGAGCCACCCCTAGCCTTGCTTGGGGTGGTTGAGTTCCATTGGCAAATAGTTTGATTTTTTTTAATTAGAAAAATCCTTACGAAGTGTAGCTTTTATTATGTGACATTTAGGTCAAAGTTTCTTTCCATATGTTTTCAAAATATAATTTACCAAACACTATTTGTATTTTGAAAAACCCCTTTAGCCCAAATGCATCTGTATTTCCCCCAAAACCGAACCAAACGAGGCCTCTTACATGAGCATTTAAAATTTGAAATTTGACATATTTAAGGGGAGAAGGATACTAGAAATGCCATAAGTTATGTATGGTGCTCACTTTAGTCCTAAAAGTTTTTCAAATCACTTAAGTGTTATTGTTTTGAAAAAACAATCACTTAAGTGCCAACTCCGATTTGAGTCACTAAAAATCTGACGTTGCCACATTTTATTAATTTCTCGATCTTACGTGGCTTGCTGGCGTGCCTAGTCAGCATATAACCCCTAAACGACGTTGTGTAGCAAATTGAAAAGTGATCACTTCAATGCTAGTCATTATAAAAAAAAATAATCACTTTAGTTCCAATCGTTGTTAAAAAGTGATCACTCCAATATTAATTTTAATGAAAAATTGATCATTTTAGTGCCAAAAATGCCTCCTCGGATAAAAATTTTATTTATAAATGTCACGTAATTTCTTGTTGGAGATACTTAAGTAATCTTTTTTCTCCTAGTTTGGCACTTAAGTGAGCCAACAAAAAATTTTGACACTAAAATAAGCGACGTACACAATTTATGACATTTCTAGTGTCATTCTCCCCATATTTAAGAGTTATATAACATATGAAAATTGATGGTTTAAATAATGTAAAGCTATCTTTCTACGGAAAGGTCATAACAGATTATCACGAGTCAAGTCAAACCGGTCAAAGGTGAGATCATCCCTAAAGTAAAAAACATTAAAGGCAATTCTGAAAAAAATTGGTGTTAGTTAGGCCATCAATGATCAATGGACAGATGATCTCAACGTGGAGGTTGGAAGAAGAAAGTCAAGATATGGATGCCAGTGATGTTGGTGTAGAGAGAGAGAAGAGATGGGGATAAAAGTGATTCTAAAGTCAAAAACATTAAAGGCAATTCCGAAAAAAATTGGTGTTAGTTAGGCCATCAATGATCAATGGACAGACGATCTCAACGTGGAGGTTGGAAGAAGAAAAGTCAAGATATGGATGCCGGTGATGTTGATGTAGAGAGAGAGAGAAGAGATGGGGATGAAAGTGATTTTGGTGACGCTTATAGCTCTGAATTTCCATTAGGCAGGTGAGTAATCTGATAGATAAAATTTGATTCATATGATTTGATGCAACACGGCCTAAGGATCAGAACCCTCCGAGAACGTTTCGTTCGAGTCACTCTTTTTTTATTCGGAGAAAAAAATGAAATTGATGTTTCTTTTTCTAGGTCTCCATGCCACTCTTTGAACTAATTTGCTCAAGGTATTACTCACTTTAATCCATCATATACCGATTTCACGGTTTAGTCTCAGGAGGCTACCCATCTTGATAAGTTTCTCAACTAGACACATTTATCATTGGATTTTCATTGCTAAATCGTATTGCTCTTTCAAAATACACTTGTTGTGAGTTAGTCCAAATTTAGGTGTCGTTTCTTTTTTTATTATTATTAGTCTAACTCTACTCATATTCTAACACTCATTCTTAGCCTTTTGCTCTATCTTCTTGTAGAGTGTGGGAGTCGAAACTCATACTTGAAAATAAATTGTCCTCACATCAACCTCCCTAAGAAGGTGAGGATCTAAAGCCCCACTTCCCCCTTCTCATGTAAGAAAGGTGGCCACTAAGGCAAACCTTAGTGGTTTATTTAAGCGCAGTTCAGAAGCCACTTTTATAATGATATTTCATGTGGCCCATAATCTAAAAGGTCCTTCTATGACCCTCTGTAAGACTAAATCTAAATAAAACTTGACGATCCTAATCTATCATTCACGGATAAATTCGTACAAATTCGGGATTGATTTGTGGAAACGTAAAGATCGACATACCTCCAACCATTGATGAAAATCTACAAATGCAGAAAACCCTTGGACGGATACACAGAGTGTGATCAATCTGCTGAAGGTCTTGTTCCACTAGCCAATACTCCTCAAAACGTGATGGTGTGATTTCTGTAGTAATATGGTTTGGATTAGACGGTCTAGCATTTTATTTCATTTCTTGTGTTACCGACGTCTTCCATCAAGATCATTATGATAACATATTAACAAACAAATATCATGTAATAAATGTGGGTAATAAATTGGATAATAAATCGAAATTAATTGGGAAAAACAATATTGGGATCACATTTAAAATAATAAAATATTATAACATTCTCCTACTTGATCCTAACTTTCCATCAAATGATATATTAACTCAAACCCACATAAACTTCATGCTGAAATAAAACACATGAATCATGGTGACAAGTTCACTTAGAGCAAGTATTATCTTCCATGTGTTATAATGCATTTTATCAGCCCATATGTGATCAAAAAACTTAATGAACAAACCTTATGTTTACTTCAGGTCAAACGTAATTGTTTTTTCTCAAAATAACTGAATGTATACAACTGTATTGAGAAAAACATTACAAATGAATAAAAGTCTCACAAATTCTTCTATATAAAGAAAAGTTTACATGATTGGACCAATGCTCATTCTAAATATTGATTCTTATAACTTATTGGTAAATGTCTTTAGTTAAAGAATTAGCTTAATCAATCCAGTGCTTTCGTGTTTATGACAACTTTCTTCTTTTTAACACGTTCTCTAGTGGCTAAATACTTGATGTCGATGAGCTTGCTTTGACTACCACTTTTGTGGTTCTTAGCCATGAAAACTGTAGTTGAATTGTCGCAAAACATTCTTAATGGCCTAGCAATGGAATCCACAACTGTAAACCCTACTATGAAACTTTTTAACCACACACTATGTGAGGTTGCCTCAAAATAGGAAACGAACTCTACCTCTATAGTGGAAGTGGCAACCAAGATATATTTCACACTCTTCCAAGATACAGTTTCACCAGCAAACATAAAAATATATCCCAATGTTGATTTACAGGATCAACGCAACCAACAAAGTCTGAATCCAATTAACCAGCTACCTCCAAACTATCCATCTGTCTATACATAAGCATGTGTCCCTTTGTACATTGAAGGTACCTCATCACCTTATTTGCAGCTCTCCAGTAATCTATACCTAGATTACTCTGGTATCTTCCCAATAGTCCCAAAGTAAAAGTAATGTCGGGTGGAGTGCAAACCCGATCATACATCAAGCTTCCAATAGCAAAAGCATATAGAATTTTTTTCATTTGTTTCCTTTCAAAATCATTCTTCAGACGCTAGTTTAAATTAAACTTATTGCCCTTCACAATGGGTGTCATACTTGGTGAACAATTTTTCATCTGAAATCTCTTTAAGACCTTAGTGATATAGATTTCTTGAAATAGTCCTAATATACCTCAAGGTCTATCCCTATGGATCTTAATGCCAATGGCATAAGATACCTTGTTCATATCTGTGACATCATGATTTTCAACTCTATTTCAATTAAATGAAATGGGCTTTTCATCGACGCGCCTATGGCATTTTTCTCTAAGCTAATCACTCACAAGATAATTAATCTATCTAGTGAAGCCGTTAAAGAATATAAACGCGATAGACTTGAGAATTCAATCAGAAATCGACTGCTCGACCGTGCTAATTTGCAAGAGTCAATACGGCCCCGTTAAAATCGATTAGAAATCGGAGATAGGTCGATTCGACAGAGGCATGTAATTAAATTGTGAGTGATTACACCTAATTGCAAAATTCACGTTGAATGGCACTAAACCGATTTTTCTGTCGATTTAGTAACTGATGCCCGTAATTGAAATCTTGAGATTTTTATGACAACCGAGAGTCGCCTATGAGTCGGAGATGCACAATGTTGATCGAAAATAATTAACCACGGGTCAAACGTGCTAAAAATTTCTAAAAGCTATTTGATAGGTTAGGTCACGCTAAAATCGCATCTGATTGAAATTAGCCATGAAATTGAACCCGGTTTCAGGAATTGAAAGTTCTAGCGTGTCACGATTTATTTTAGGAACATCGACTAATCCTTTGAAGAATTTTCGTCGAGCCCGAGATTTTTGGCGAAAATTCAAAATTTTGCAAAATTGGATCAAGAAATTCGGATGGCCATTTTTGAGTGGATTTTTGGCCTTCAAAAGGGACTAGTTTGTGAAGGCAAGTGTGGAATGGGCATGGGCTACCTTCTCAACAAATATGGCCATCAATTTGGAGAGAATTGTGAAGAAATTGAACTTGGAAATCTGTAAATTCGTAGGCTAGTGGGGTTGCTAAATTTTGGTCTTCATTTTGGCTTCAATTGGTGAAGGTTGGTGATGAAATTGGCCTTGGGTGACCAATTGATCAATGTTGGCTAAAGATAAGAGTGAAAATCACTCAAGTACCTTGGATATTTTGGGTTGACTTCCTCTCCCCCTTGTCCCCTTGTCCCCTTGCTTCCCTTCCTCTCTCCCCCTTGATTCTCGACCAAGCTCCCTCCTCATTGCTGTCCAGCTTCTGCTTCTTCTTCTTTCTTCTGTCTCTTCCATAATTGTAGCTTTGTGGTTATTTGATGTGTTTTTATCTGAAATAGAGTTTTAGGCCATTCTATATCTTAGCGGATGACGAAAGTGGACTTTTGACTAAGCACGAAGCTTGGGAATATCCCTAGAAGCATTAAGGTCTTTAAGAACTACTTGGTAGACATGCGATAAAGTTGACTCTATGTCAACCATGTTAATTCGCCAAAGTGAATTGAGCATGGAAACCTTCTTGTCTTCAAGAATTTTTAAATGAATCTCAATTTTATTTTCTCCTTCATTCAACCGTTTTAGCTTATCTAGTTTATGAATCAAAGTCATGGCACCGGAAGCACCTTCACTTGTGATTTTATCTAGTGCCCCTTATCTCAAACCCATTCCACTACAAAAGGCAACTTCATATATCGTCTATCCTTCTCAAGTTCTTTAGTAGCTTTTTCGCCTATAGGCATAACTAATATGAAACATGACTTCTCCAAAGGCTGCTTTAGAGAGGCATATGTGAAGCATGGGAAGGCAAGAGTTACTTAAGACACCATGTTGGAACCCTTAGTCGTGTTTAAGATGCTTTTTGGTAGTGACCTATTCGAAGAAGCTAATGTAGGTTGCCAACATAACCTTGAAGTCACTCCCAAAAAGCATCCCAAACATAGCTGAGGGGTCCAACATGGTGTCTTGAGTAATTCTTGCCTTCCCATGCTTGACATATGCCTCTCTAAAGCAGCCTTTGGAGAAGTCATGCTTCATACTATTGGTTATACCTATAGGCGAAAAACTGCTAGAGAACTTAGGAAGAATATATAATATATGAAGCTACCTTTTGTAGGAAAATGGGTTCAAGATAAAAGGCACCAGATAAAATCACAAGTGAAGGTACCTTCTGGTGCCGTGACCATGATTCATAAACTGGATGAGCTGAAACAGTTGAGTGAAGCAGAAAACAAAAGCGAGATTTGTCTAAAAACTCTTGAATACAAGAAAGATGCCATGCTTAATTTATTCTCACGAATTAATGTGGTTGATGTAGAGTCAACTTTATCGCATGTCTGCTAAATACTTCTCAAAGACCCTAATGCTTCTAAGGACTTGAAGCTTCGTCTGTTTTGATGTTACTGTCATGTTCCAAGCTATTCACTTTTTTGTAAGCAGAATTAAAACCTTGAAAGATTGTCCTAAACTTCTTCTGCTTTGATGTTACCGTCATGTTGCAAGCTATTCACTTTTATGTGAGCAAAACCTTGAAAGATTGTCCCAAGTTTCTTCTACTCTGATGTTACCGTCAAATCGCAAGCTATTCACTTTTCTATAAGCAGACTTAGAACCTTGAAAGATTGTCCCAAGCTTCTTCAAAGTTTTAGCACAAAACTTGAGAACATTCCTAGAAATAAGTACTGCTTGACGGACATGCGATAAATGTGACTTTATATCAACCATGTTAATTCGCCATAGTGAATTGAGCAAGGCATCCTTCTTGTCTTCAAGAGTTTTTAGATAAATCTCAATTTTGTTTTCTCCTTCATTCAATTGATTGAGCTCATCCTGTTTATGAATCAAAGTCAGGGCATCGGAAGCTGCCTTCACTTGCGATTTTATCTGGTTCCCTCATCTCGAATCCATTCTGCTACAAAAGGTAACTTCATATGTCGTCTATCCTTCTCACGTTTTCTAGCAACTTTTCGCATGTAGTTATAACTAATAGTATGATGCATGGCTTCTCCAAAAGTTGCTTTAGAGAGGTGTGTTTCTTCTGAATTTGCTCACTTCACAAACTCTACTATTTGACATCCGATGAAAGGCGGAAGATGATCCTTCAAAATATTTATAAGTTTTTCCTCCCTTTCGTTTTGTAGTGCCTTCTTTTTTCCTTGAACTTTTTAACAATGGACTACACGATCTTGAGAATCTTCTTCAGCTTCAATCCTTGTGAGGGAAGCCAATGCAAGTTGCCCAACATAATCTTCGAATAGGTCACTACCAAAAAGCATCTTAAACACGGCTGAGGGGGCTAACATGGTGTCTTCAGTAACTCTTGCCTTTCCATGCTTGACATACGCCTCTCTAGAGTAGCTTTTGGAGAAGTCATGCTCCATACTATTATTTATACCTCTAGGTGAAAAGCTGCTAGATAACTTGGGAAGGATAGACGAAATATGAAGTTACCTTTTGTAGTAGAATAGGGTTCCAGATAAGGGACACAAGATAAAATCACAAGCGAAGGCAACTTCTGGTGGTGCGACTTTGATTCATAAACTAGATTAGCTCAAACAGTTGAATGAAGGAGAAAACAAAAATGAGATTTATCAACCACATTAATTCATTAGAGTGAATTGAGCATGTCATCCTTCTTGTCTTCAAGAGTTTTTAATGAATCTCATTTTTGTTTTCTCCTTCATTCAACTGTTTGAACTCATCCGATTTATGAACCAAAGTCACACCACCAAAAGTTGCCTTCACTTGTGATATTTAGCGAGCCTTACCTCGTACTCATTCTACTACAAAAGGTAACTTCATATGTCGTCTATCCTTCCCAAGTTCTCTAGCAGCTTTTCGCCTAGAAGTATAACTGATAGTAAGAAGCATGGCTTCTCCAAAAGCTGCTTTAGAGAGGCATATGTCAAGCATGAAAAGGCAAGAGTTACTCAAGGCACCATGTTGGACCCCTCAGCCATGCTTGGGATTGTTTTTAGGAGTGACTTATTCGAAGATTATGTTGGGCAACTCACATTGGCTTCTCCCACAAGGATTGAAGCAGAAGAAGATTTTCAAGATCGTGTAGTCCATTGGCAAAAATTTCAGGAAAATAAAGAAGGTGCTACAAAATGAAAGGGAAGAATAGCATACAAATACTTTGAAGGATTGCCTTTGGCCTTTCATCGAAGGTCAAACAAAATAGTTTGTGAAGTGGGCAAATTTAGAAGAAACACGCATCTCTAAAGCAGCTTTTGGAGAAGTCATTATACCTACGTGCAAAAAGCTTCTAGTAAACTTGAGATATGAAGTTACCTTTTGTAGCAGAACAAGTTTTTGAGATAAGGGACACTAGATAAAATCGTAGTGAAATCAACTTTCAGTGCCATGACTTTGATTCATAAACTTATGAGCTCAAAAAATTGAATGTAGGAGAAAACAAAAACGAAATTTATCTAAAAACTCTTGAACACAAAAACGAGCTTGAGCATCGCCTCGCTTGTTGTTGGATGTCGCCTTGCCGGCCACCAGCTAAAGAAAGAGGAAAAAGAAAGAAAAATAGAAATATGAAAAATAATTATAATTTCGAGTTTTTTATAAAATTAAAAAAACATATTTTTATAAAGTTAAAGAGGGAAAGATTGTGTAGGGCTTGGGTTGGGAATTCAGAAATGGGTTTTAAGGTTCCAACCCACTTGATATTTTAAATGGGTCGAAAGTTGGTCACAAGTTTTGACCCATTTTGACTAATGTTTAGCTGGGTTTTTAAAAGCCCCTAACCCATATACAACTCATATAAATAAAATATGAGTCCAAAAATGGGTCCATGACCCATTTTGACACCTCTAAAGTTGATGAGGTGACAATAGGACCAGAGATTCGTATACTTGAGTTAAGCCTAGAAAACCATGTGCTTCGATCCCAATCGAACAAAAGAACTATTTCTTCAATAAAAAAATTGGGCGGCGGAGGGCAACTAAAGTTATCCTGTACTATTATTTACCTTTCACCAAAAAAAGAAGAAGTTATCTTGTACTATTACTCATTTAATGTTAACAAGTACACTCTTGCACATGTTATCCAAATCTGAAGCAAAATCAAAAGGCATGAGATTGTGTTAATAAGTTTTAAAACTTGGTAGAAATTGCAATTTTGGGCAAAATATGGATTCTTTGGTTTAAAACTAGGCTTAATTGGCAAAATCAAAAGATTTATGACTGAATTGACAAAAGTACAATAAACTTAGGACTTTTGAACAATTTTCCTTAAAAAATTTGACTGTCAAATTGGCTTTTTACTCGTCCACAAGCCTTATGGACTCTTTTTTTTTCTTTATATTCTAGTAATGAATAATGATTTTATAGTACAAAAAAGAAGAAGAGTGAGACTAGGTTTCCAATGAATTCAAAATTAAAATTTGTTTATTTATTACATCTTTAATCATTGATAACCTTGTCAAATAAATCATATGTTCATTTCATATATCTTTCTCAAATTTTATACGGGGATTTTGCCTTTAGGGATAAGTTTTTTGTTTTTTGAAAAACAAAAAATATTTTGGCTCTGCGAAGATGTTATTTAGCTTTGCGATGATTGTCAACCTACGCCTGAAAAACTTGATGCCTTTGAGGAAATTTGCACTCCCTTGTCTGAAGAGGATGGCTTCGAGATTAAAAAAGATTTTTTATTTTTTTAAAAGAAAAAATACTACTCTACATAGAGGACCGGTGTGGACGAAAGTGAAGAATAGAAGAAAGAAGAAAATGCTTAAGCCATAAGCATATAAAAAAGATGAGGAAGGAGGCAAAAGTGAAACCAAACACCTAAAGGAGTAGAGATGGTAAGTGCTTTTGATTAGGCATTTTAATTTAGCAATTTTTTAAATCTAAGCTCAAATTAGCACAATAATTCTATTCCATATGGATATCTTCGATCCCAATTTCTTTTATACATCTTGGTTTAATATGGTCATGAGAGGTTTGCCACACTTTGCACTATGGATGCAAAATGAATGACAGTTTTTGGCATCTCTCGTACATGCAGAGTAAGTGATTAGGAAGAACGTGACATGTGACTGAAAACTTGAAACAAAGAGTGGGGCTGCACTTAAGATATATGATATGGATGTATAATTTGGGCTCTCATATTGGATATCAAAGTCCTTGCCTTCAATTTCAAGTTTTTATCTTCATTTTCGGCGAATGAGCTAACTTTGTCCCCTATATATTAACCTAAAGAAAGAATCACCCTCCATTGTGGCAATTGGATGTCCATGAATTGCTAGAGACATAAGATACATATAGGGATGAGCATATTGGACTGTCCAGACCTGATTGAACTGGCCGGTTTGGTCCTGTCCTAGAGGCATCAGTCTAGTTCCCAATTCCATAAAAATGAAATCGGTGAGTTTTTATCTGATTCATTATTCTAGGGGAATCGGACTGGATTGAATTGACGGATTGGATTGAGTTTTTTAATAAATATTTTTAATTTCTTAAAAATAACAAAAAAAAATTATAACTATAATATTTTTATAACTTTTTAAATATTTGTTTGCTAAGTGGTTGGTTCCATCAGTTCCGTTTTTTGGGATTGAGGACTGGATCAGATGAACTAAACTGGACGGTCCGGTCCGACCCAGTCCTCAATCCCAATAAATCGGACCGATCACTCCTAGATACAAAGACATGAGATACAATAGTTACAAGAATATTGCCGCTAGCCAATGTCAAAATACTCCTAATATAGCCATTTTACAACTTTTAAGTCCCCACAAATTGCATTAAATTGCTTGTCTTAGATAGGGACCACGACCCAATAAACACCTTGACATTGGTAATCATTAAAGAAACTAAATCATTCTTAAACCATTCCTAAGTATCTAATTGAAACTAAACCAATTCTAATACTAAGACCTAACAACCTAATCAAGGTTTTATTTTCTAACAATTTTTCCAATTCTTTTATTTTTCAGATTCTTTTAAATTTATATATATTTTTAGTTTCTGAGATTGAGGATTCAGACCGGGCCCTTGGGCCGGGTCCGAAAATGGGCCTCACGCTGATCCATTTGGTCTGGGCTAATGGGCACAATCCGAGCTTTCATATTTAGGCCCACTCTAATTCTAACCTTTTCTCTTCCTTTTTTTCACTCCATCGTCTTCCTCACGATGTCACCGGACATGCCACAACTTACGCCATGCCTTCATGAACTTCAAGCTTTACAAACAAAGATCAATCTACCCTCAAATCTTAAACCACGCATGTATAAAAATTCGCTATTCACTACTTCCGGCCATCAGCACCATGGCCGTCGCCTCCGACCACCATCCATCAATAGAACACTGCCATCGACCGCCACTGATCGTTCGAAGATCTTCAAACTCACGGCATCACAGATAATAATTCAACACATGAACAGCGGGACAAAAATATAAAAGGAGAAAAAGATTGAGAAAAGCTCACCTCGAATTTATTTAGGTAGAGCCGAGGTTAAGAAGGTAGGATGCCAATGCGAGACTGCGACAAGCAAACACCCTCTTAATTTCTCTAAACCTTTTCAATTAGACATCGAGCCACACATATCATACGCATGTCTATGTGCTTGTCATTTTCTTTAAAAGTAAAGTGATTTATTTACTCTCTTTTTTCACTCAGTCTTTTTACTTTATTGGCCCATGTCAATTTAGATTGGTTTCCTAGTTCATATACGATGGGAAGAGACAATATCTAGCTTATCCCCACCCTCAAAGCAAAGTTCTTCATATGGTGGGGTCAACTGGACCAAATTGCCCAAAAGTGCGTGAAAGCCGAAATTGGTCATCTTCTATCATTGTTCCAAACCCCTGTTTATCTTGAAGCTCTATAGGCAATAGCACACTTTTGGTGTCTAAGGACATCCACTTTATGTTTAGTAGGTTTGAGCTAACCCCAACTCTGGAAGAATACAACACCATTATTGGAATGCCCCTCGAGATTAAGCTTGTCAGGCCACCAATAGGTATTAACCCGCTATGTGGGTTAATATGACTTTAAGAACTGAAATTCATGTTATAAGGCAAACTCTAGAAACCAAACATAGTACCTGCCCACTACTGTTTTTGATTGATTGTTTTGAAAATCAACTGATGAACCAATAAAGTGAGATTTTCCTCCTAGCTTTTTTCGAGTTCATCATTTTCCCCCATAAAAAAGATGCCATAAGTCCCTCGATGGCATGCGTGGTTGATCAGGTCTTAAGAGGGAAAGATTATGTCAACATGATTTTAGCCGAAATAATCTCGTTCATTAATCGTTTTAAAGAAAACGCGGAAAAAATCATGCGAGCCTCCCCAAAAATTTTATAGGTCTGGTTCTTTTCTCACCTAAGCAAATTTGGATGCCTCATGCAATTGTCTGAAATAAATGATTTCAAAAATCCACTACAAAGATTCGTGGTTCTAAGACCATACATTTCCAACCAAAGCTGTTTTAACTCGATAGATTCCCTAAATGACCTCGCTACTGAGGCTTCCTATGGTGTGCCAGTTGGTTTCACGAAATGAGAGTTCGCTTTGCTTACAAACATTGTAATCTGATCCTATATCTTGGCCTCATCAGCACCATTGATTTTTTCAAAGTTCTCATGCATTCCGATTGTGTTTGTGAAGTATGTTCTTATACTTGAATCAGCAATAGTATACACTAAATGTAGTTATTTGGTATGAGTTGACGAGGGCTTTGTTGGACAACTTAGAGGTTTTGATGGTCCCCTCGTTTCAACGGTGATGGCTTGTTGATGGGCAAGGTAGTCGATTTCGGTGGACTGGTGTGACGATCTTAGGTGACCTGACCTTTCCTAGCACTATGTATTTTGTTGTGTTTTGCTTAATGTTGTATTAAGTTTGTAGCTACTGATGTTATTATAAAGAAGATGCATATGTATATTTATTAAGCCCGAGCGCTTTCTTATGTGGGGGTGCTGTGAAAATTTTGTTGTGCTTCTACATGCTTATAATAGTAATTGGAAAAGACACGTCTCGTGTCTAACATTCTGGGGCATCACAAAATGCACCCTTAGGTTCACTCGCCTTTTTGCTTATCGGAAGAGAGGTGATGTTGGATTGAATGAGGAACCATTAGTGGCGAGAAAAGGCAACGACCTAAGTTTTCTGAAAGGTGCGGTGAAAATTTAGCTTCAATAAACTTTTTGTGAAAATTCTTGCATGAATATGATAGCGTTTTCTTTGATGAGCTCTAGGAGATGCAACTTTAATAGTTAAAAGGCCACTCTTCACTTGGTTCATCCCCCAAAAGGTGCAAGGCTACACTTTCCGTCGCATACATTTCGGAAAATCACTTCAAGTTAAATATATAAAATGTTTTGTCTATTTTCACAACATTACAATTCTTGATAACAACACTAATATTATTGTGATATAAATTACAGTGAAATTAACTCACTCAATGTATTGCCTAAATAAAAAGAGTAGCCAATGTGATCCATGAGTCTCAAGCAACTAGACAGGGGATGTTCTGAGTTGTAGTTATGTTTAGAATTATAGTTATGTGAAAACAAGAATAATAACCCTGTCCAACGAAGGTGGAGAATGGTCGCCAAGGCCAAAGGGCTTGAACAAGGTGCTGTTTCTAATGGGCTTCTATGATGACGAACAGGGCAGAAATAAGCTGAATTGCACATTGAATTGGGAGAGGGTATATATAAAAACTAAAATTGACTCATGGAGGTATCTTTTGATATAATGAAACTTTTGGAACTCCAAAGTTAAGACCTAGAAGCTATAGCACTATCAAAATTAGTGACTCTACAAAAAGTGCTTGCCTATATGTCAAAGGACAAAACTGTAAGACTCAATATGAGATGGGCTAGTAATTCAGAGGCGTCACATTAGTGATCTAGAACTTCATAGTGTGGTTATTCGATTCTGAGTTGTCCTTGAGGTTTGGTCGTGGAAGATAGGAGTCACTTGATGTAGCGGATACGCAATTTGATTTCTCATCTATGTTTTACTAAATAGTAAGTATCTTAAGCATAAAAAATTCATATTTCATAATTCCACCAACACCTATCTTGATCACGACATATATCACCAGATGGCACGCATTCGTTAATCCCGAAAGGAACATGCGAGTGTCTGGCGAGAACTTCTGCGTGAAAGGCGAAATGAGGTCGAAGAATTTGAGGAGTTTCCCGAATGGAACGAGGAACCGCCCCAAGGCAAGGGCAATAAGAACTTGATTTGGGCCTCCTTTGGTACGGAAACTATATATATTCTGGAGTTCTTTTTATATCGACGACGCCTTCTACCCGTTCGATTTGGGATCACATTTTTCTCCTCGGAAAGAAATGTGGGGTAGCAGAATACACTGTCTCCACGTGAAGTTGAAATTTTGGGCTCTTCATAATATTAACAAATCCTGACCTTTTACCAGAGAATTCATATTTGACGAGGTTGAACTAATTAGCCGGGTTTAACCAATCTGTCAGCCCTTAGATCATGGCGAAAAATGCATCCCTCTTGTCCTTTTATTTATTGAGAGTCAAAACATATGCCACGTGTGATGAACGAGGTCCATAATCAAATTTAGTGAACGTTGCCTAATGCATCCATCGGGTATCCAAAGGATGTCTTTGATTGAATTTGAAAAGGTGGAGTAGCCAATCTCATGGATACAAGAAATTTCATGCGGAGCTCACATGCGGTGATCACATCTCTTACTATTATTTGGTCCAGACATCATCATTTTACGTGCCGCCAATACATGCTTACACAGTTCAAGCAACTAAGGGCGCGTTTAATAACCATTCTATTTCCGAAAATAATTTCTGATAAGAAATATATTTTTTTATTTTTTTTTCGAGAACAATTCTTAAGAATTTTAAATCGTTTGATAACTGTTCAAAATTTTTATTCTTGAAATAGAATTGTGTTTGGTACATTTCTGAAAATTTCTAATCCAAATAATTTTCTTTTCATTTTAAATAATTTTATTATTATTATTTTCTTTTTTTTTTTTCTTTTCTTTTTTTTTCTTTTCTTTCCCTTCTTCTTTTTCAAGGTTTGCCGGTCATTGGTCTTGAGATGACCGGTAACCGGTCAGACAAGGGCTGGCGACCTCTTCGGAGCGTTGCCGGTCGTTGGCAAGGCTCGCCAATGGTCGGGGAGGCCCGCCTGGCCACCAGCAAGCTCGCTGAATCTTGCCTTAGCCTAGCAAGCCTTTGGCGAGCTCATTGAACCCCAACCAGTCGTCGGTGACCGGTGGTGGCGGACGGCAGCGGCGGCGGCAGCAATGGTTGAAGAAGAAGAGAGAGGGAAGAAGAACAAGAAGAAAGAAGAGAAAAGAGAAAAAATAAGTTGGCGTGATTCTAAAATTGTTCACGAGAACAAATAATCAACTTTTTTTTTATTTTTCGATTTTGTTCCAAATCTACTTCCGTGAACAAAAAAAATAAAGATTTGTTCTTAGAAACAAAAATTTTACCAAATTGAATTTTGTTCTAAATCTATTTTCGGGAACAAAAGAATAGAAATTTTCACTGTTTGGCCGGTTGTCAAACGCGCCCTAAGTAGACCAATCTGTGTTGTCTACAAAAGCAATTCCTTAATTTTTGCAGGCACAACTCTTGATAATTGTTCACCACTTCCCACTTTTCTCTTGTCAAATATTGTGATGACTTTGATAATATGGCGTTAATCTACGACTATATGGCTAATGGTAATTGACATATTCATTTGATAGGCTGGTAAACCATCAATATCTACTCAAATTTGTCGCTGTGTCTAAGAAAAACTTAACCATGTGTTCTTATGGTGATCCTAACTAATGTAAACAAATTTTAAGACCAGAAATTCACTAAGAGGGAAGAGGAACCCTAACTAATCACGGTATGAACGGCGAGATAAATGCTCACGCTTGCTAATCACTGCTGTCTCCACAAAGATAGTTCAGAGTTTTTGGAGACGATATAATTGTGCATAATAAGAAAGCAAGTACTTATGCCTCGTCTCTTCGCATTTGAGTTCAACTCCATATAGGATATTCTCAAGGAAAAAAAAGAAAAAAAGAAGAAGAAGCAGGGTGCGTATTCCAGGGGACAATCCAAACGGTCATGACGTCAATCTCGATATATTATATTTAATCTACCAATGGTCGATATGTCGTCAATCGAAAGCAGTCTATTAACGTTTCTTTTGGTTCTTAGACTTTGATACATATTTACGAAGACCTAGCAGCAAGTCTTTTTTTTTTTTTTTTTTTTTTGATACTCAGGGAACCCTGTATAGCCGGAAGCCGACGGGTAAACCCTGGAGCGACGCTAGCAGAGGACCCACCACCCAATGCCTAGCAGCAAGTCTTGGTCTTCTTATAACAACATAAAGTGCAAAAAAGGAAAATCAGGATACAAAATAGTAGATACCGATGGAAATATATTGACCCATAGCCATTAGGATGATGTCAGCCCGTCGTATCGACATTGATATAATGCGAAGCATGCATATAACTTCCTCACATTTGCTCTCTTCGACAATCTCCATTACTCCATGACGATGCAAAGATCAATTACAGCTTTCTCGTTCGCATTGCTTGCTTCTTTAGCTTCAGGAATTTTCGTCGTGGTTCAAGCCAAAGAAAATTCAGGTCTCTCTCTCTCTCTCTCTTCGCTCCGCATTGAGAAAAGTTTCTGAGTTTGCATCTGATGCTGATTTTATCTCGGAGTAGAGTTTCGTGCTTCTCATTACTTTGGAATATTGCGGAATGCTTTTTGAATGTGATAAGAACATCACAAGATTAAATGCCAGCAAAATGTATCGATTCATTCGATATACCAGATATCAAACTTGGGATTTGCAGTCCAAAAAAAAGGCTAATATTTTCAGGCAAGCAGGCATGATATTATTTTTTTTTTAAAATCTGAATTTTATTTTTCATTGTGCTCGAGCCCCAGCTATGGCCAGCACACTAACCATTGGGCGAAGGCCCTTGTCAGCTGCTAGGGAGCGCACCCTTCGCCTAGATCTAAAGAGGGCTTTGTGCCCTTGTCCACAATGGAAAAAAAATATATATATATATATATATATATAAATTTAAAAGATATCTATGAAAACTTAAAAAAATTCAAAAATTGTCTATGTTAGCTGCATCATGTAGAATGGCAAGTGTCTACATTGGCAATTTTTTTTTTTTTTATCAAAATTGGCCAAAATGACTAAAATTAGTAAATTGACTATCGTTTAAAAGTTTATGACTCAATTGGCTAGACTAAAATGTGTTTGAATTGGCATTCGTACAATTGGTTCAGGATTTTTTTTTTTTTTGTTATTATCTCCTTGTAAATCACAATCATTAAGTAAACAAAATGGTTTCTTCTTTTCTTTATAGTCATTCTCATTTGATCTTGGCTTCAAATTGTTGACATGCTAGATAAAATAGTGTGGAATTTTGTGACTGATCGAGATTCACTGAACTTGCTCTAATGGTCCAACAAAAACCGTCGTTCCATTTAACTGAGTTTTTCTTTTCTCTACAATTACAAGGTTTCGTTAACGTTGATTGTGGAGCATCTAATGAATTCACCGGTGACAAGAGTGCAAGGCGCTTTCCTAACGGAACGAGGAACTGTTGCACTTTAAAACACAATCAAGCCAAGAACAACGCCTATTTGATTAGGGCGTCATTTCGGTATAGCAAACAGGATCAGAAGCATCGGACTTCATTCGACCTATACATTGACGTTAATTATTGGGCCACAGTGAGCTCTTCGACATTTATATATAAAGAAATCATGTACGTATCCCAGGCAGATGATGTGAAAGTATGTCTTGTGAACACTGGCAATGGAGTGCCTTTCATTACGGCGTTGGGACGAAGACGTCTTGATGATGACATCTACCGGTTTGAGTACGGATTCTTGCGACTCAATTGGCGGTGCGACATCGGAGGAAGGTTGAATTCTCCTATCAGGTGATCAATTAATTTTTGAAATACAGATGTATAGTTTTTGTAGTAAATAGGAAAAATTCCAAGTAATGATATGAAGTGCTCTTATTTTTTCAAATAAGGGCAAGTGAATTTTATTTCAAATAAGGATATGAAGTGGTTATATTAGTCTCAAAAAATGGCTTGAAGTGGTTATGATTATTTTTAATAAGGGCCTAGCCTTGCTGGCTCATCGGCCAGCAAAATATTCCAACAATCAAGGGTGTTTTTGTCCAAACACAAGTTAAATTTAAATTAAATTAGATTAATTTAAAAAAACTTCAAAAATGGAAAAACATAAGGCCGCCATCCCATCACTAGTGGGGCGGCAACAAAGACCCGGTGGGGTCGTCGGTGCTCGGGCGAGGGTTGGCAACCCTTGCCGGAGCCGTGGCGAGGTGGGTGACCCTCGCCTAGATCTAAGAAAGGTTTGCCACCCTCTCCCATGTAGCTAGGGTAGCTTGCCCTCACCTTAGCCTGGGCGAAGGTCTCGGCCCTCACCTAGGCTGCCCCACCGGCAATGGGTAGCCCGTGTTTTCCTTTATTTTTTTAATGTTTTTTTTTGTTCTTTAAAAGGAAAAACTGAATAAATTAAAAAATTAAAAATTTTAAAAGACAAAATTACCCTCACATCTAGTGAGTTCATTATTTGAGATTGATATACGCACTTCATGCCCTTATTTGAAATAAGATCCATTTCAGGCTTTTATTTGAGAAAATAAGAGCACTTCAGGCCTTTATTTAAAATAATATCTATTTCAAACCCTTATTTGAGAAAATAAGGATATTTCAGACTCTTTTTTGAAATTTTCCCTTGTAAATAAAATAAGCAATAAAGATAATTGAGAAAGTGATAATAGTTGTCAAAGATTGTCACAAAAATCATTAGATGATTAAAAAGAATGAAGAGAGGAACAGAAAAACCATTAGGTTCCAAGAAGAAAAATTATATGAAATATTGAAATTATGATTCAAATCAATCTAAGAATTTCGGATAGGTATCAAAAGCAGCCTAGCATGCTCCATCGTAACAAGCGAACTCATTGATCTATTCTGGAAAAGATTTCAACGCCATTACAAAATTTAGTATTCTTTTGTAATAATTTTCAGCCCCGCTATGTACATAAAAATTAACTAACCTTATATGAATTATATACTATAATAATAATTTGAATTGGGTATTGACAATAATATACAAATTATTTACTATATAACATTAATGTCATAAAAGAAAGTCTGTTTTTATACATAAGTTATAGACATTAAATAAATTTAAGAGTGATTTTGAGTTGCATATAGTATTTGAAGAAAACTCACCATCAGATGATGTGGTTGGGGAAAAATTATTAAGGCAACATTGATAGATAAACTTTAATACAAAGATTTACTGACATTATAAAATGAAATTTTTGTAATATGAGGAAATTCACTTATTGTAGGTATATTGTAATGTCAACAAACGTAATTATGTTCCCTTACCTACCAGCTACCAGGCATGCATGAATTTAATTTTTTCTTAATCACACTCTAATCCAAAAAAGTGACAGTTTCATAACATTACTAATTTATTTTAAGGTAACGTTTGTACATGTATTATATACTAAATCCAAAGGGACTTTTTCGTGTGTCGAATTTGCATACCATGGGATTTGCCTGCTACTAGTTTTGGTAATTTTTAGCTTCTATCAATCAGAGAACACTTGAGGAAAAAAAAAAAAAAACATTGTATAGGTTCACAAGCATTTTCTAGATCTCTACTATTAGTAAAGAGTATCTCATACATATAAAGGATCACAATCCTTTTTTCATCTCCAAGATTGTATAAATATTATATAAAAAGAAAATCTTTAAATTAATGATTTTATCTTATCTCTCGAGTATTTCAAGAAAATTTAAATATTTTATAAGTTGTAAAGAGCCTTGTTTTCTCTTTCCATATATATGCATATATGTATGTTCAATTCCTTTAAGTGGTGTCAATAATTATTTATACTAATAATTAATAATTCAGATATTTCATAATAAGATGATTTTCCAAAATCTCATAAATGTCAATTTTTTTTTGCAGATACACAATACATGTGCACTTTTGCTAGTTAATAGGTGATAACAGTATCTTCCCTCGAGTTGCCTTTTTAGGTTGACACATGATTTCAATTTTCTTGAAAGGGACTGATAATTTTTCTTGGAATGAGTATTTTTTTTTTTTTTTTTTTTTTTTTTTTGCGAACTCCACTCATTTTGCAATCTAATAATAAAACTTGTTCCTCTCCCTCTCTTTTTGTTATTTCTTTATTCTAATTGTACCTCTTTCCTATCAAACGAATTCGAATGTAACCATAATATTTTGTATTAGTATACAAGTACGTTTACTAAAGAAAAAATACTTTAGATTACGTGTACTTGAGACATTGTGCGAATTCTAATTTGTGAGGTTGATCATTCTTCTTAAAAGTGAGCACTTTTCTTTCACTTTCCACTCATTTTGTTACTTATTTATTACTCTTGTCTCTCTCCCTTGTTCTCTCTATGATTCATTTTTATTCCAATTGTACATCTTTCGCACCAAAGTTTCCTACCTTAATGTTAACATAATATTTTATATTAGCATATAAGTAGATATGCAAAATAAAAATACACAAATTACGTGTTCTTCAGACATAGTAAGAACAAATGAAATGAAAAAGGTGAAAACATCATTTGACTATTTCCTTCCTTAAATTCCGAAGAAGCTATGTTAACATTATAGTCTCGTATTATTAATATATAGATGCGATTTCTTTATGCTTAAATGTCTATATATGTTCCTATTATAAATATGTACAAAAATCCGCAGAAAGTGCATATTACATCTAGTACTTAAGAAAAGGGAACTTTCATATATATATGTATATAAGTTCTAAAGAGTACTTCCCGGACACTTGCTAAGGGTAATTAATTATACTTTGAAAATATGAAATTTTTTATTTAAAATAGTCTACTTACTTGAAATATGTTGGCTTTCAATTTGCAAAACATATTGGTGTCCATTTATACTAACTTAGCGGTCTTAAATATTTTCATGGGATAGTCGTTAACAATATATTTTTCTCTGAAGTTTGAAAAATACAGAACTAATAATTATCGCTATTTTGAAGTGTTTAATTTCCATTTAGGATCTGACTAGGAAACATTCCAACAGTGGATAAAGTAGGTCCTGACTCCGTCCAAAACCTGTTTGGCTTGTAAAAAGAAAAAAAATAAAAGAAAAAGAAAACAATATATTTCATCTAATAAATTTCTACGAACCAATAAATTTTTTGTTTAATTACACAAATTGAACTATAAGAAGCTGATGTATGGTATATACATTTACTTCTGTTGAGTATAGTAGCTTCAACATTCCTATTGCAGATCCATATGAATTGGCATTTGCTAGTCACTTAGTCAATTACTTAATAGTTTGCTCTTCAACTATTGTCGAAATGCCGCACACAGGTACCCCGTTGATGTTTACGATCGGATCTGGACAGCTCAAAACTTTAAAAACTGGTTCATACTGAACACCACATCTTCCACTCAATTATCTAACGACATTGATGCGGATAAATACAAGGTTCCCTGGGAAGTTCTCCAAACTGCTCAAAGATCGATGAATGCTAGTTTTCCCTTGCAATTTCAGTGGGCACCTTCGAACTTCTCGCGGAAATGGATTGTATACTTTCATTTCGAAGAGATTGAGAGACTGACGAGTGGCCTACAAAGGGAGTTCACAATTTCCATGAACGGTAATCAATTCACGAAGACGGTAAGCCTTGAATACTTGAAGCCAGTGGTTGTAGTTTCCACTCCAGTTAGCGGGTCGCCCATCATCTTCTCGATTGAATCGACGAATAAATCTGGAAATCCACCTATACTCAATGCCGTGGAGTTCTATACTGTTGGTGATCTTCCGAATGTGCCCACAACACAAGATGATGGTGTGCTTTTATTCTTCTACATGTTTTTATTGTCGACATACACTTTCTATAGTTGTGCTACAGTTGACATCAGTAATAATTGGACAGATATTCCATTGTCAATAAGGAAGATTTAGGGAACCCTATGCTAAATATACTAGTCTCCATTGCGGGTCTTATGTTATTCGTCAATTCTGAGCAATAGTTGCTTTGTTGGAATGACCAGATGTGGCTAGGTATTACTCTGCTATCTGCTTAATTCCCTGCTTTGGCTACTTTTTGATGCTAGCCTTCAAGTCGAAGCCGTGAAATGTTACAAGTCTTTTAGAAACTGAAAGTCTATATAACTCATATCTGATCGCAACCGCGTTTTTCATCTCCTTTCTTCTCTCTAAATAATAGATTTTTTTGTGTGATTTCAAACACAGTGAAAGCTATCAATGACATCAAAGCAGCATACCACATTGAGAGAGAAAGCTGGCAAGGTGATCCGTGCGTACCAAGTGAATACAAATGGGATGGTCTAAGTTGTAGCTATGGAAATCCTCCAAAAATTATATCACTGTGAGTCATCTGACACTGTTTCTTAGATAGTACTGATTTTCTAGATGAAACTTAAAAGAAAATTTTTCTTTCATCATGAAAACCGGAAGTTCTATATATTAGCGAGAAAGAACAGTTAAGATCAATGCAATCATTCAGGCGTGAATTCTCAAATAGACCGAGAAATTCTGTCGTGTAGTTACGTTACACCTATAGTCTCCTTGTGAAATGGGACAGAGCACGTGAGGTGACTAAAAATTTGACACCTGGCCCCAAAAGTCAGCCGCTTGATTAGCCGTTTCGGGCTTCGTCCACGTGGATTTGACTAGGATATTGAAAATCATTATTATACTACGACACCCTCCACTATTCATTTTTGGGCTATCACAAAATAGGAGTGGAGCACTCGTTCTTGAGCACTCGTTCTTGGATACAATAGTATATATTGCAAGTTGGCTTGACCAAGGCAGAGAGTAATTATTAGGCCACTTGCAGGGCTACTAAGATTGCCATGAGAGTTAGACTGGACCAACTCACACGTCGAAAGGGGTAAGAGTGCCGCCAGGCTATGGGGGCATGGTGAGAACTTCAATCTTTTAAAAGGAGGAGTTTTTGACACCCCAAGGCTCCGATGGTATAGAAAGGAGCTTATAAACTCTCATAAACTGATCCCTAAATTGGTACCCACCTTCAAAAGTCACCATCTCCAATATATATATTGGGGGTTGCTTAATACGGATGGGGTCGATCATAACAAGTTTTATACTCATTGATCGGCAATAAATGTTTTGTTCTTTTCCAACATATCGCTAAGTTGTTTGTGCAACTTTTTGCACCAATAACTTACTTTCAAATTTTTGAATAAGTGTTCCAAATTGCATTGTGTATGAGCAAGTATTAGCTCATCCGAAAACAATATTTAGGTACTCTAGGTCTCGTAATAACCAAACTTACAGAACAAGGAGGTAAGAAGATCCACGCATGTAATGAAATTGACGATTATGAATGGTCTTCTAGTACCTCAAACATTTACACCAGGAGGACCTTAATTCTGAAGAATATATTGCACTAACTTTTCTTTCTTGTAGCAAAAAATCTGCCTCTAGAAAGATGGCAATGACAGGATCTCCTATTTTGGTTTATTATGGTCAGGAATTTGAGCTCAAGCAATTTGAGTGGTGACATAATCTCATCATTTTCATATGTATCAACTCTGGAATACTTGTAAGTTTCATCGTCTGTTTACTTAGTTGTGTTTGCACATCACTCTTGATTAAGCAACCCAAGGGAGTCAACTCATGATTGAATGATTAAAGTTGTGCTTTAGGAGACATAAGCTGTTGAAATATTGCCCTAATGTGTGGGAAACATCCTACTTTTGGCTATGGAACTGGTTAACTTGAGATTAGGTGTTCTAAACTTTTTCTTTTCCAGAGATTTATCCAACAATCAGCTTACAGGAGCAATACCAGAAACTCTAGCAGAATTACCAAATCTAAGATTGCTGTAAGTTAATGTGTCTAAGTGAAGCAACAAAGTATTCAAAGTGGACAAATCTCTAATCATGGCTACATTTGCAGAAATTTGAGTGGAAACAACTTGATTGGATTGGTTCCTGAAGCTCTTAAGAAAAGGGTTGCAGACAATGCTTTAAGCATGAGGTGCTCCCTCACTCCCTCCCTCCCTCCCTCCCTCCCTCCCTCCCTCTCGTTACGCAACTTTTACAGGCTCGTGATCAGCATTTGGCAAATGAATCTGGACATATTTTGAGAGGAATATAAGTTCAGCTCCTTCATTCTTTGGCAGTTTGGTGGGAAACCCAAATCTTTTCCTAGCTGATCCTTGCCGGCAGAAGAAGAAACAAAATACCATCCGCATTTTAGTTGTTACATCAGTTTAAGGCTTCTTCATAGTTCTCTTTGGTGCTTTGGCTACTATTTGGTTAATTAAACGAAAACGGACAACAGGTAAGTTTTCTTACCTGTGCTATGCATTACATTTGACGACATTCTTGAATTTGCTTTTCACTTTGGTACAGTTCTATCTGCAACAATGTCTTTTCTAGGATATTTTAGTTGATAATATACAACTCAGCAACTAGGTATCTTTTCTCACCCATCCTAAGAGTGTTCTTTTACAATCTCATCCACATTGCATTAGAAAGTAAAGGTAGCTTTAATCAAAATTTCCTGATGCTAGTAATATGAATTACATAGTAATCACAAATAAATGGAGATGAGAGATACAGGAATCACCGCAGCGTGGTTGCATCAACATCACAAAATGTACATTATTCAGCTTAATTATCGACAATCAAATTTCTGATTCTTTTATCGAAAGTAACCTGCTATGCACGGGAATTACTTATAACAACTTCAGAGTGCAACTTTGGACAACTTTGTCCCTGATATTTCAATGCTCCCTAAGGATGTGTTTGTCTGAGTGAATGAGTTTTCTGCAAATTAGTTTTATAGACTCTCTTTTTTGGTTTGCTGAAAATAATAAGTCAACAAAAAATCATTAACAGTGATAAAAAAAAAAAAAAAAAAAAATCAAGGCTAGAATTAGGAAAGTGAATTCCCTAATTTGAAGAGGTGAAAACATTATTTGAAGCTTCCCAACAAATGTTAATCGGTTACTAAGACAATAGATGCTTTACAGTTGTATGTTAAAAAATATATATATATATTATATACATGTTTCTATCATAACGATAAATTGAGTTCTATATATCTAAATAGTTTTGAGTATTATATAAATTGAGCTTTAATCAGCTAAAGTACCGCTATTTTTTATTTTTTTTTTGGAAGCATTTCTCGCATTTTTACATTTAAGTTTTAGAGCCATTGTGTAATATGTAGTCAGACCTAAACTCACACTCCAAGAATTTCGATTTTGCATTTAGCAATGCGCACAATATTGCGTGCAATTTTGTTACAGACAAATATATATTATGGGTGAGCAATTCTAGTTTTCGTACAAATTTCACCTAAAACCTGCTAGTTGAAACATGTTACTCATTTTTTGGAATCTAAAACCTACCATTCATACCCTTGAAATTAGAATGTGGAACCTACCTTGTCACAAGTTTCAATGTCTACCTAAATTCCACTTGTATTATTAATTGAATTATTGCAATTAAGCGTCACCTTTTATTACCACTACTTGCTTCTACAATCAACTAACTACAACTTGTATTTAAATGCACGAAAAATATAAAACATTAACAAAATAAGAGTCTAAGTCATAAAATGAAAACCCAAATTAGTGATTCCAGATTATACATTTATAATTGGACACCACGGAAACTGTGTGATCACACAAAGACACAAACCAAGAAAAATACAAAAAGTTGTTCTAGGTTCTATGTTCCAAGTTCTACTTACCTAGAACCCAAAACCTATCCGTCGAAATAGGTTCCCTAATTTTTGGAACCTAAAACTTACTCTGCATACCCTGAAACCTAGAACTGGATAGATTTCCATCGGTCCGGTTATCAAGTTGTAGGTTATATTCTAGAACCATGCTCACCCTTAATATATACACGAGAATAACTTTACCTATGAAAATAGTTGTAACTTTTTTTGTGACATGGGGTAATCAATTTTTGTGGTACTCAACTAATCTCATCAGCATTAATTTCTAGGAGAGAAAACCACTTTGGAAAGGCTCCATTGAAATTAATTCTAGAAAATCGAGAGGCACACTATTATGATTTGTTAGTTCAAATGTTAACCGGTTAGATTGACTTTGGAGTAATCTATGAGATTGAAATCATTTTTCAAATGAGATCCAAATCCTCGAACGTTTTCAATTGTCGAGGACGCGGTTGGAGTTATTTACCTTAAAAGTTTGCTATCCAAAGCAATAGTCGCAATACTCATTGGAACCTTTTTGGTACAGAATCTAGTGAAAGGACATTGATATTTAAGAATCGGCCTTTTAAGTATGGAGAGGTTTCAAGAATCACAGGGAACTTTAGACGAGTGATTGGTGAAGGTGGATTTGGAAAGGTATATCATGGTACACTAGATAATGGCACGGTAGTTGCAGTGAAGATGCTCTCTAAATCATCGAAGCAAGGGTACAAGGAATTTCAAGCTGAGGTTAGATAGGGTGATGGAATCACTTCTCCTTTTAAACTCAACTTGTGCTCATTTACACTAATGTAATTTAGAAACATCCTGGTAGATTATTATCAGTATATGTTTTGATAACGCAAACTCATGATAATGCAGGCTCAACTCTTAATGATTGTTCACCATGGAAACCTGGTTTCTTTGTTGGGATATTGTGATGATTCCAAGCACGTGGCACTAATATATGAATACATGGCCAATGGAAATTTAAGGCAACATTTGTCAAGTGCGTATTCATGTTTGTTGTGTTATTTCTTCTGTAAAATAATTCTAAAAAACTCTATTTCTTGTTCATATGTAAAGTTAAGGTGCAGTCGACAGAGGACCATTCGAAAGTCTTGACATGGAATCAGAGACTGAAAATATCTATGGATGTAGCACGGGGTATGTGAACAAGACATCCATAGTTGAACATTTTCTTCCTATCATTGTTTTGGTATTTTTGACACAGTTTTTCTGAGTACTTTAGGTTTGGATTATTTGCATAATGGTTGCAAGCCACCCATCATCCATAGAGACTTGAAGACTACTAACATCTTGTTGAACGAAGATTTCCAAGCCAAAATAGCTGATTTTGGCTTGTCAAGAGCATTTATGACTGAAAAGGACTCTTATGTGTCAACTTCTCTTGCGGGCACTCCTGGCTACGTCGACCTTGAGTAAAGACTAAAACTCAATATTACTATTTTGGTTTAGTTCAGGATCTCAATTTGCATAAAAATGTTGACATAACCAAGGAATTCATCTTTGATATAAAGATCTATATTTTTTTTCCTCCCCCCAGGATCCAATATTCTGGAAAATTTAACAAGAAGAGTGATGTTTATAGTTTTGGAATCGTACTATTCGAGTTGATCACTGGACGACCTGCAATAATGAGAAGTCTTAATGGCAACACTCGCATTCACCTTCTTCAATGGCTGATTCCCATCATCGAAAGTGGTGATATACAGGGAATTATGGATCCAATGTTACAAGGAAAACTGGACATCAACTCGGCTTGGAAAGTAGTGGAGATTGCTATGTCTTGCACACGAGCAACAGCAATTCAAAGGCCGGACATAAATGACGTATTGGTAGAGTTGAAGGGGTCTTCACGGAGCAAATCAAGTGGTTCTTTTGAAATGACCTCCTTGGACCTCCATTCTGACAATGCCCCTATGGCAAGGTAGTAGAGATTTTCCAATGTGAAAATGGTCCCTTCCTTTCTAAATAAGGATTAGTGCATTGAAAGACCTAAAATTTATCATGAAAGTATAATTTAGTCCTAAAACTTTCAAAAATGTAATTAAGTCGTAAAAGTTGTTACGAAAGTGCAATTAAGTTCTAAAATTTTTAAAAGTTCAATTAAGTCTTAAAACTTCTCAAATTGATCTAACCAAGTTCTTTCGTTGATTGCAATTTTTGAAAGTTTTAGGATATTATCGAACTTTTGTGACAAGTTTTAAGATTTAATTGCACTTTTTGAAAGTTTTGATACTTAATTGTTCTTTTGTGGTAAGTCTTAGAACTTCTATTATACTTATCCCTTTTAGATAAAAGATTTACTATTGTCTGCAAATCCACCTTAATAGTTTCTTCCACAAATATTATGAAAATGTTTTGCCTCTTGAGGTTATGTTTGTCTGTTAAATGAACTTTACTAGTATATTATTTCAAAGAGACATTTTTATTTTATGTTTGGTCATATTGTGCAAATGATATTAAAGTCATGCAAAAAAAATAAAAATGAAACGGACTTTAGAGAAAAAGTTTCAAGTACAACTCCAGGTCTGGGAGACTCAAGCTCGAGCATTGGGGCCTTGGTCCTAGCCTCGAGCAAATTGAGGCACCATTGTCACACCCCGAACCCTGGGCACACGCACATCCCTTGGCGGTCGATTTAAAAATGCAACGTCCCAAGACACGTCGCCAACCCATTCTTTTTATCTTTCAATTAAACGCATGCGGAAGCGAATTAAATAAACATCTAGTCAATCAACAGAAATAGGAATAGTAAAAACATGCCAGTGATTTTTCACAAACTACAATTTAATATATATCAAGTTAACCCTACAAGTTCATGTATACAAGTTTGCCTCAAAAAGGAACTCCTAGGCGACCCCAGACCCCTCCGACTCAGGCTTTGGATCCACCACAACACCAACCGGGATGTCAATATCCATGGGGTAACCTACCTACCCATCCTCGGTCCCAATAGGCAGTCCATCAAAACCCCGCAAGGGACCTTCTCAAGCACCGTTGGGCTCATTGATGAACCACACCTTGAAGCGATGAGGCACCACGTTAAAGAAACCCTCATTGACCCAAATTGTGGTCACAACCAACTCGCGAGTTTGGTTGGTCTTGGGGATAGGGAAGAAGGTAGACTCTACCTCCATATCGCACGGAACTCCAAAACAAACTGGACGGATCTCCATACTAAGAACCTGAAAAAGGTTAACCATGATGGAGTAAGATAAATCTCAACGAGTCAACAGCCTAAACCTCGATTATGATGCAAATTCGCCTCGAATGCGGTCTAAGCACGCTCCACACACAACTCACCTCGCCTCAGCACGTCCCTGCATATTAGCGCATCACATATGTCATTATAAATACAACAAGCATAGTTAATAACCATAACACATAATTCTTTCCCTTCAAACATTCACATGGGTCCCGATTATAAGGTAAAACCATTATGACATGTCTCATACCATGCTTAACAATTTTACCCCATAATCAGACGCAAAGTATCACAATCATTCAAGCGTGTTCCAATTATTACGACCACTTGGTCATGGCCAACTCAAAAGTCGGCGGTCATCCGGTGTAATCAGGCATTGTCCTGCCCCATCGGGCACAGCAACGTCTAGCATCCTTCACCTAGACGGCATTCCACAAAAGAGCTTTGTCCCAAAATCCATCTGTGAACGGCATCCCGTTGATTTGGGGGCATCCGAACTTAATTAGGCATCGTCCCGCGTAAACACATCAAGATGGGTTCCAATAAGTGACCACACAAGCACATATTTAGCCAAGAACGCCATGCTTTGAGTTCAAATGCCTTGTTTTCAAATAATGAACTTGGCTAATTTTTCTTCTTATTGAAAATCCTGGTAAAATAATTATGCGTGATCACGTGTTCAGAATCAAACCGTCAAACTTAATACACTCTCATTTCAAAACTCTACGATTTTATATAGTACATAAAAGTTGGCGTCAAAACCTTACACCTCGGATTTTTCTATTTAAATGCCTATAAAACCAAGTTTTGTACTAAAAATCAATAACTACCATCAAGCAATCAATTGCACATCATAGCACATATAAGCCATCAAAAACACACATAATTTCATTCAAGAGAAGGGGCATAAAATTCTATGAAATGGCTAATCCGTCACTAATTACACTAATTGTGATTAATTAAGTAAATCGCGATTAATTAAGCTAATCCAACTTAATTAACATAACCATGATTAACTTACCTAATAATGATTAATTAACTTAACCATGGTTAACTAACCTAACATAGGTTAACTAATCTAACCAAGCTTAATTAACACTAATCCTTCTTAGCAATAATCTAACCATGATTAAAACTAATCTAAACACCCCATAAGCACAATTAATGGATTAATCAATGATTAAGGAGTTAACTCACGGTTTTCGACAGTAGTGGGCTCACGGCAATGGCAACGCGATGGCAACAAGAACATGAAACAACCACGGCTTGCACAGAGGCTTGACGGTGGTTGTGGCTGCCCTACAAGTGCTCGGTGGAGGTGGGCGATTTAGCTTGGGCTGGTGGAGGTGACAAACGCTAGGGCTGCTGGTGGCAAAGCTAGCTATTGGCAGTGGCATGAGACAGACGAGGACAGAAGGATGGTGATGCTGGACGGTTGGACAGAGTTGCTGGCGTTGGGAGTGGTAGCGGGCGCTGGGATGCGGACGGTGTGTCGGGCTGTGGAGTTGGGACGGGCGGAGAGCTGCGGCTACTGGAGTTGCTGGTGGATGTTGAGGGCGTGAAGAGCTGGGCGTGAGGTGGACACGGGGTGGTGGTGGCTGGGCGTACGGCAGCAAAGAAGTGGAAGAAGAGAAGAAAAAGGGAATGGAGCAAGGGGCTAACGTAGAGTTGGGTGTCTGCCTATGGGAAGAGAAATGGAGGAGAGAAAAGTTGAAGAAGAAAGGGAACGTGGGCAGGAAGGAGGGTCGGCAGAAGCGGGGGGAAATCTTGCACGCATGAAAGGAAGGAAAAAAGAGTGGGGAGAGAGAGAGAGAGAGGAAGTCAATAGCACGACCAATGAGAAACTTAGGAAAATATTTACACCATCATCACCTAAGCCCCCAAAGTCTTCATCCAATCACAAAATTACCTCAATTTCCCAAAATTAAACCATTTTTGGGGTAAAAAAACATATTTTCTCTACCCATCCGAATTTAACTTTTTATTTTCTTTTTGTCCGAAAATCATTTTTCCGCAAAATTTCGGACTCCACAAAAATTCGCCGAAAAATGAGACGATATCCAATAAATGAATCGTGACACAATCAAACATTCGATTCCCGAAACCAAATTCAATTTCATGGTTAAAATTAACCAAACGCGACTTTAGTACGACCTCACCTATTGGATATTTGGGGGATTTTTGCGCATTTGACCCATGGTCGATAATTTTTTATCCACGTGTGTGCATCTCCGAATCGTAGACAACTCTCGGTTGTCATAAAATTGTGATGGTTCAATCACATGTCCCAAATATAATATCAATAGAAAATCGGGTTAATACCGTTCGACGCGAATATTGTAATCATGCGGAATTACCCGCAATTCGACTACATGCATCCATCGAATCGACTTATATTCATCCGCTAATCGGTTTATAATGGTGTCATATTGATTATTACCGATTATTATGGTCAAGCAGTCGAAATCTAATCGAATTCTTTAGTTTGTCGTGTTTATATCCCTTAATGGCATCACCTAATAGATTAGTTAACTTGTGAGTGGCCAGTTCCAAGTAAAACAAACATAAGCACGTCGACGAAACAACCATTTCATATATCGGGATGTCACAACTCTTCCCCTCTTATAAAAACTTTGTCCTTGAAATTTAAACTATTACAATCCTTTCTAAAAAAAATGCGGGGGTATTGACGTCTCATCGACTCTTCACTTTCCGACGTGGCTCCCTCCGTTCCGTGGTGTTGCCAAACCACTTTAACCAAAGGAATCGTCTTGCTGCCAACACTTGCTCGATCCACTATCCGAATCGGTATCTCCATGTATGACACTCTCTCGTCCACGTCTATTTCCTCGAAATTCAGCACGTGGATTGGATCAGGTTCGTACTTTCTCAATATCGACACATGGAAGACATCATGCACTTGTGCAAGTCTCAGTGGCAACACAAGACGATACGCCAAAATCCCAATTCGCTCCAAAATTTCAAAGGGACTGACGTACCTCGGGCTTAACTTTTCTTTCTTGCCAAAGCGTGAAGTACCCCTCATCGGTGACACTTTGAGGAATACATATTCACCAACTTGGAATTACAATGGTCACCGCTTATCTACAAAACTCTTCTGACGACTCTAAGTAGTATTGAGTCTATCTCGAATGACTTTGACGGCATCAACTGATTGCTGAACCAACTCAAGGCCCGTAATCTTACGTTCTCCAACTTCGTCCCAACAAATAGGAGTTCTGCAGGCTCTGCCATACAACGCTTCAAATGGTGCAATCTGGATATTCTGTTGATAGTTGTTGTTGTAGGCAAACTCAACTAGATGAAGCCGTTCCTCCCAGCTTCCTTTGAAGTCCAATAGCAAGCTCACAACATGTCCTTGAGGGTTTGATCACTTGGCTAATATTTATGGATGTTCTGCTTTCCAATTGACTTATTCAATTCTTCCACAAATTGTTTCGCGGAAAATAGGAGAATATTATTGGACTCAAAGAATATTATTTTATTACTAGAGTCTAAACAAAGAAGAGCCCATAGGGCTTATATAATGCTATTATTAAAAAAAAAAAAAAAGAGAGGGCAAGACCGAAATTTTCCAACTTAAGTTGGTCAAAGTGTAGAATGGCCATAAATATCAACCATATGATCACAGCAACACCGACTATTTCAAATGACACGGTGGTTTTACTATAGGGGTAAAATACCAATGTACAAATTGTGTACGTGACCACTGCTAGTATGATGGTGACCCCTTCATCAAGACCATCAGGTTTGTGAATATCCACCCTTTTTGTTGAAGACTACTAGTAACAATTAAGGTTACACCTCAAGACGCCATTAAACTAATATTATTATATGTAATTAAAAAATTCATATGCGATGGGAGACTGGTCAATTCTTGAGGTGGATTTAGCCTCGTCTAGAACACTATTGTTGCAAGCACCACGGCGACTACCACAACAATGGCCGTTTGGGCGAGGGTCATGGGTGAAGTAGCCTCCTCCAAAAATTGGGCAAAGCCGCCTTCACCTAAATTTTTTAATGGAAAATTGTTTAAAAGTCTTTTGGTTCTATAAAAGCATTATTTCATTTGTAGAGTCTCAACAAAGAAGAGCCCATAAGGCTTGTGGAGGAGTAAAAAGCCAATTCAATAGTCAAATTTTAAGGAAAATTTGTTCAAAAAGTCCTAAACCTATAGTATTTTTTTCAATTTGATCATAAATCTTTCAATTTTCTCAATTGAGACCAATTTTAAACAAAACATCCAAATATTGCCCAAAATTGCAATTTCAGTCCGGTTTTAAAATAATCAACACAATCTCACACTATTTGGTTTTGCTTCAAATCTAGACTCCATGGACAAGAATTCACTCGTTAATACTACATCAATAGCAGTACAAGATAACTTCAGCTATCCTCCATCATCCAATATTTTATCGAAGGAATAGTTCTTTTGTTCGATCGGGATCAAAGTAGAGAGAGAGAGAGAGAGATTAAGAGGAACACGACATATGACTAATAACTTGCGAGAGAGAGTGGGGCTACACTTAAGATATATGATATGGATGTATATTTTGGGCTTTCAAACACAATATCAAAGTCCTTACCTTCAATTTCAAGTTTTTATCTTCATTTTTGGCAAAGGAGCTAACTTTGTGCCCTATAGATTAATCTGAAGAAAGAATCGCTCTCCATTGTGGCAATTAGATGTCCTTGAATTGCTAGAAACATGAGATTCATATAAGAGCGAGCATATCATACCGTTTGGATTAAAAATCACCTAGACCTAATCGGACTAGCCGGTTTGGTTCGGTTTCCAAAGGCATTGGTCTAGTTTCTAGTTCCATAAAAATGGAATTGGTGATTTTCAATATGGTTGCTAATTTTAGGAGGAACCGGACTGAACCGAACCAACTCTTTTTAAAAATATATAAATATATAAATATATATTTTTTAATTTCTTAAAATAATGATCCCTAAAATTGTAATAACTCTTGTATTTTTTAAATTTGTCATCTTTTTGGCTAAGTGGTCGATTCCACTAGATGAAACTAGACCAATCATGATCCTAAGACAATCCAGTTCGATCCTCGTTTCAAAAATGGGAACCGATCTCTCCTAGATATAGAGACATGAGATACAATAGTTATGAGAATGTTGTCACTAGGTAGTGTGAAAATACTTCAAATAAAGCTATTTTAGAACTTTTTAAGTCCCCACAAATTTGAGGAAAAAAAAAATCCCCACAAATTGCATAATTTGCTTGTTTTGGACAGAGACCACCACTTAATAAACACCTTGATAAGGGTAATCATTAAAGAGATTAAAACATTTCTAACTATCTAATTGAAACTAAACCAATTCTAACACTAAGATGTGACAACCTAATCAATGCCTATTTTTCTAACTATTAATCCAATTTTTTTATTTTTCAGATTCTATTAATTTTTATGTTTTTTTAGTTTCTGAAAATAAGGATTCAGACCGGGCCCTTGGGCTTGGTCCAAAAATGGGCCGCACGCTGATCTCTCTGGACTGGGCTTATGGGCGCAATCCGGGCTTTTGTATTCAGGCCCACTCTAACTCTTAACTTTTTATCTCCCTTTCCACTCCGTCTTCATCACGGTGTCACCCGACATGCCAGAACTTACGCCATGCCTTCATGAACTTCAAGATTTATGAACAGAGATCAATCTACCCTCAAATCCTAAACCATGAATGTATAAAACTTTGCTATTCACTACTTCCGGCCATCGGCACGATGGCGGTAGCCTCCACTAGGGGTGTCAAGAAGAACCGAAAACTGAACCGGAACCGAACCGAAAAATCGGTTTTCGGTTCGGTTATTCATTCGGTTCTCATTAAAAACCGAAATCTCTTTTATCGGTTCGGTTTTTATCGGTTAACCGAACCGAACCGAACCATCTTTTATCGGTTCGGTTTATTCTTTCCCGTCCCGTCAGTCCCGACAGTAGGTTTTACTCAGTCTCGACTCTGGCCCTTTCCTCTCGTCTCGTGTCTCCTCTTGGTCGGCTTGGAGGTGCAACGGCGACAAGGCGAGGACGGCGACGGCGACGGCGGGGACTGCGACGGCGACGCCAACCGATTGAGGGACAGAGCCCCTCTTCCTTCTGCGACGGCGCGCGCTCTGTTCTGGACTGGGGGTGGCCAAAGTCTCTCCTTCATCACTTTACACGCTGTTTGGCTAAGACCAAACAAAAACTCCTCCTCCTCGTCTTTTGCTACCTCGGGAAACCGCAGCGCAACCCCACCCTCTCTCTCTTTCTCTCGTAAAGGTGACTGCTTTTCTCTCGAATCTTGGTTGATGGTGATTCTTGCGTGCAATTCTTGCGCATCGGGTGTGTCAGAGGGTCGTCAGATTGATGAATTTTGTGGGTGGAGTTCAGCTTGACATTCAGCTGGACTAATCATATGAACTGGGCTCTACTTTCGTTTTGTAAAAATTGCTTTTTGTCCCCTGGGCAGGGAGTTGATTTTGGAATTATGGGATTTGAGTATGCTGGCTATGCTTGTGGTTTCATCCGGTGTCGATCTCTTGCTTGCTCTGTCCACTTTATTGCAGGCTTATATGCCAAAGTCCCCTACAGATTAAAGAGTTTAGGGAAACTTTTGTTTGATGACGAGAGGCTCTTGTACATTTGATGGACAGAACATCATGAGCAAATTCAGGCTTTAGATGGAAGTTCTAATGATGGCGGTGGATTTTTACAGCTTTTGGGCAGTTCCTTCTAATTCTTGAATCATCGACTGCATAAATTGGTTTTTTTTTTTTTTTTTATTCTGTTTGCCCCTCAAAGCAGCTTGGCAATGTAAATATTAGGGGATCAACTATACTTGTTTGAGGAGTGGCAATGCAAATATTAGGGAATTTTTAGTGGATCATTCTTATGTGTTTCTCCTGTAAGGGCTCATATATACTTCAAAGGCTCCTGTATATAGCCTCGTCTGGGTACTTGTTATTCCTTTGGTAACAGAAGCTCCAGAGGTAGACGGAGGCAGTATCATATAGCGAAACATTCTTACTATCTGTGATTATAGCAGTGCCAACCTCACACTTAGTGGGATAAGGCATAGATGGTGGTGGTTGTTCTGGTGGTAATAGCAGTCTATATGAAAAGCGTTTGATTATATAGTTTGTGACATGATTGTCATTGTCTGTAGTGATTTCTAAGCTGTTTAGAGCGGAGTAAGGAAATTGTTCCTTAGGAGGCTAACAATGAATTTTCTCTCATTCTTGGCCATTATTGACTATCTTGTAGGGTCATTCGGTGACAAGGAAGCTTGGCTCAGATGGCAAGGTGGACGCAGTGCAAACCTTGCACAATCATCCTTTGGTACTTTGCTTGGATCTGATTTATCCAGTTGCCCATGAAATCCAGAAAGTCAAAAGTGAAGCTTTCGCTTCCTTTTGAAACCCAACTAGATTGGAAGCAATGCAAAACTCGAGCCATTTCCAGGCTCAACTGGGACAAGCCCACAAAAGAAACCACATCTCGGGACGCCATCTTCCTTCCAAAGAATTCTCACACAACATTCGAGTTCCCGTCCTCATCGTCGCTTCTTATCCTCCCTGGTTTCTTCTTGCTTGACTTCTCTTCGAAGAGAAGTCATCTCGCTTCTCATGATGTGATAATTTCAGGAGAGTGAAAGGGTTGTAACAAGGGAAGAAGGAAGAGATCTAGCTCAAAAGACATAGATGTTCGTTTCTTGAATATAGCACAAAAACTAGAGAGAACGTCAATCAATGCTTCAAGGAGCTTATATAGAAGGTAAGCTGTCCTGAAAAAAAAAAAAAAAAAAAAAAAAAAAAAAAAAAAAAAACGAAAACCGAAACCCAAAATTTGAAAACCGAAAAACCGGGCCGAACCGAACGGTTCGGTTCGGTTCAGAAAATTTTCTCTAACGGTTCGGTTTGGTTCGGTTTTCAAAAAAACCGAACCGAACCGAACCGTTTACACCCCTAGCCTCCACCGTCCATCACTAGAACACCACCATCAACCGCCACCGATCATTTGAAGATCTTTGAACTCACAGTGTCACAGAATAATAATTCAACACATGAACAGTGCGATGAGAATACAAACAAGAAAAAGGATCAAGAAAAGCTTATCTCCGGTCATCGTCGTCAAGCGTTACATGAACTCCGGGCCATTTCTCACGGATCAACCACCATAGAGTCACCGCCCACACCTTGACGGAAAAGAGTACAACTCGGAGACAGCCATGGAACCTCGTCGCCAACGAGGATATGCGCCGGGTTGTTGAAGCTTCAGTCGAGACCGGGATCAATCAGACTTCTTGGCCGGGGGAGAAACAGAGCAGCAGGTCCTGTGCACTTCCAGAACCGGAGCCCGGCGGCGATCGATGAATGATGACGGGCGATTTCGGAGACGATCGACGAACCCGGAGGATTGATTTTTCACTCTCTCGAAGGCTCTTGGCTCTCTGCGTATGGTATCCGTTTCTCTCTCTGAAAAACGGCGCCTCCGAAGAAGAAAACCGCTGTGGTTAACTTGAGACCCCGTGATGGAAGACAATGTCTATGATCTCCGACACTCGAGACGGTTTTCGCGGATGAAGAAGACCTCCGGATTCCCAAAAGGACACCTCTAAAATCCCACTAACTTTGTTGGATAAAATTGCATAATTGATCCATTAACTTTAAATTTATTTCATATAGTTCCTAAATTCTAATTTATTATACAACAAGGTCCCTGGATTTTCGATATATATTCAATTTAGTCCATGAATTACATTAAAATATTTAATGCTGTCCCCAAATTTAAATTGTCATATTATTGTCACTTTTGAGATATTAACTTGACAAAACGCGTAAAAACTACTTGTTATTGTTAGACTAATCTAGCCCTTAGATAATTTATCAAAGGTTGGTTTTGGAAAACAAAAATGAGCGTGTAGATTTGAGGAATCAATTACGACTTTGAACTTATTAAATTATATTTCAATCTATATTATATATTGAAAACCAAAATCATTGGAGCATCTTGAGCTTACTCTAATCAAAATTAGATTCTATTCATTCATTCGTTATGCTCGGTCATTGATATCTATCTACTTTTATAATACTCATTTTTCACATGTCATAACCTACTCCACAAAAAAGCATCGGTTAATAATTCAATGTCGATTAGCACTTGAAATTTTCCATATTAAAATGGAATTGAACATAGAAAAATACATAATGTCGCATTAGTTATAATATAATATGATATCGTGTACATAATAAAAATTTCGCCGAGGGGAGATAAGTGGGTTTACACGCAGGACGCACGCTCCACCCTGGAAAAAGACATCGCTAGTTGAATCAAAGTACATGGTCGTGCCAATAGAAAAGAAATAATAATTTCCCGTCCCCTGATCGACTACAAAATATTTTATCAAATTGCTCTGTGGAATCTTACACGTGGCACGGTACGGTTGAATCTATCAAAGGCCCGAGCCCACCGCGCTCCAGTGCCACATGGCATCGTGCCATTGGTCGGCGGGTAAAATATTCTTTCACGGCCACGCTGCTCCCGTGGAATGGAATCTCGAGCCATATCCTTTACACCGAAAAATCAAAATATTCAGGAGAGAGAGAGGGAAGGAAAAACGACAAGAGGGAGCTGACTCTGATAGCGCTCCGCGACTCGCGAGGGAGCGCGAATTTCTGCGAAGCTCTCTCTCTCCTCTCTGCGTCATCGAGATTCTAGAGAGAGAGAGAGAGAGAGAGAGAGAGAGAGAGAAGGGATGGAGCATCTGCAATGGCGGATCCTGCCAGCGCTGATCCTGCTGGCTTTCTTCGCCGCATATCTCTACGTGAAGGAGCCGTCGAAGGTCAGCTCTCGCGTCACTCTCGCGCCTTTTCCTTTCCTTTTATCATCTCTTCAACCGGTCGTCTCCATCGTCGTCTTCCTCGCGAGTTCATCATTTCCGAGAGACGATTACGTTCCTTTTTTTTTAATGAGATCGTGCAACGAAGCAATCGGTTCAGTGTCGAAGACAAACAGAGCGTCTATTCACAGCATCCCGATGCTGGATCGCGCGCTCGCTTCGAACATGCAGCGTCACGGATTTAGCGAACGGAAAATGGACTTTCTGGTTGCGATTAAGGTCTCCAGGATTGACGCGTCGGTTGCTTTGCCAGTAACTCAGGGAGACGATATGCGTTTCGGTGTAGAAGTTCCTGCTCGGCCTTTGTTAGACAAACGGAGCGTTGTCCAGCACTCCGATGCTCCGTCACGCGCTCGCTTTGAACATGCGGTGTCACGGATTTAGTGAACGGAAATGGTGTTTCCGATTGCGATTGAGTTTTCTAGTCATGGGGATGCTCGCAAAAGTGGCATTCCGGACGGAGCTAAATCCACTCCACTTTAAAAAAATGGCACAATCTCTCATCACTTGTAATTTTTTATGATATGTAATTAGATTAGTTTAGTGGCGTCCATAAGTCCAACCTTAATTCTTATCAGCAGCTTTCAACAAAAAGCGAGTGTTCACTAGACTAACAATCATGATGACATGGGTCACCATTATCCTAGCGATGGCCACATACACAAGTCATACACAAGTACTCCACCCGTATAGTAAAATCAATGTGTCATTTGAAATAATCGACATTACTATGATCACATGGCTAATGTTTATGGCCGTTCTACTTTTCAACCAACTCATTCAATTCTTCCACAAATTATTTCGCGGAAAGTCGGAGAATATTATTGGACTCGCAAATTATTATTTTATTACTCAAGTCTAAACAAAGAGCCCGTGGAGCTTATATAATGTTTTTATATAAAATAAAAAAGAAAAAAAATCCTAATTAAGTTGGTAGAAGAGTAGATGGCCATAAATATCAGCCATATGATCACAGAAATATTGACTATTTCAAATGACGCATTGGTTTTACTCTAGGGGTAAAATTTCAATGTAGAAATTGTGCATGTGGTTGCTGCTAGGATGATTGTGACCCCTGTCATCAGGATCATCAATTCAGTTACCCACTTTTTTTGTTGAAGATTGCTAATCATATTTAAGGTTATACTTGGGGACGCCACTAAATTGATAGTATTGCATGTAATAAAAAAACTCATATGCAATGGGAAATTGGGCCACTTCTTTAGGTGGATTTAGCCTTATCTGGAACACCATTGTCGTGAGCACCACCGCGACTACCACGGCATAGGCTGTTTGGGTGAAGGTCATGGGTGAAGTAGCCTCACCAAAATTTTTTAAGGAAAAATTGTTTAAAAATTTTATTTGCCATAACTTTATTTCACTAGGAGGGTCTAAACAAAGAATAGCCCATAAGGCTTGTGAAGGAGTAAAAAGCCAATTCAACTGTTAAATTATTCTCCAAGTCTATCATAAATATTTTGATTTTGCCAATTGAGCCTAGTTTTAAACCAAAGAATCCACATTTTGCCAAAATTACAATTTCAGCTGAGTTTTAAAACTTATGTGCATAATCTCATGCCATTTGATTTTGCTTCAGATTTGGACCGCATGTACAAGAGTTCACTAATTAATATTACATGAGCAACAATTTAAGATAACTGTGGCTACCTTCTGCTACGAAACATTTCATCAGAGGAGTAGCTCCATTGTTCAATTGGGGTAGAGAGAGAGAGAGAGGGAGACCAACAATGGTAGTTTCAAACACAACCTAGCAATGAACCGCATCTAGCAATGTTGGAAAAATTCAAAATGGTAGAAGCTTATTAGGGCAAAGGCGGCCTCTCCCAGTTTTTGGGCGAGGCTGCTTCACCCACAATCTTCGCCATCGCAGTGGTAGTCACTTTGATGCTCGCAACAATGCCGTTCCAAACTAAGCTAAATCCACCTTAAAAAAATGGCTCAGTCTCTCATCACATATAAATTTGTTATGATATGTATTAGTATTAATTTAGTGGCGTCCATAAGTGCAACTTTAATTCTTATTAGTGCCCTTCAACAAAAAGGACAAGTATTCACGAAATTCATCATTTTTATGACATGGGTTGTCATTATCCTAGCAAGGGCTGCTTACGCAAGTCCTACACTTATTCCACCCATATAGCGAAACCAACGCGCCATTTGAAATAATCGACATTGCTGTGATCACATGGCTAAGTATTCATGGCCATTCTATTTTTCAACCAACTTATTCAATTCTTTCACAAGTTGTTTGCTTTGCCAAAAGTGGGAGAATATTATTGGACTCCAAGAATATTATCTTATCACAAGTCTAAACAAAGAAGAGCCCATAGAACTTATATAATGCTTTTATAAAAATAAAAATAAAAAAAGAAAAAAGAGGCTAAGACCATATTTTCCTATTTAAGTTGGTAGAAGAGTAGAATAGCCATAAACACTAGCCATATGATCACAGCAACACCTATTGTTTCAAATGATGCATTGGTTTTACTATAGAGGTAAGGTACCAGTGTAGAAATTGTGTACGTGACCACAGCTGGGATGATGGTGACCCCTGTCATCAGAACCATTAGTTCAATGATTACCCACCCTTTTTGTTGAAGGCTGCTAATAACAATTAAGGCTACACTTAAGGACGCCACTAAATTAAATATTATTATATGTAATCAAAAATTTACATGCGATGGGAGACTAGGCCATTTCTAGAGGTGGATACAGCCCCATTTGGAACACCATTGTTGCGAGCACCATCACGACTACCATCACGATGGCCATTTGGGCGAGGGTTACGGGTAAAGCAACCTCACCCAAAAACTAGGCAAAGTCTCCTCCCCCAAATTATTTAAGGGAAAATTGTTTAAATTTTTTTTTTTACAATAACATTATTTCATTAATAGTCTACACGAAGAATAGCCCATAATGCTGTGGAGGAGTAAAAAGTCAATTTAACTGTCAAATTGTTTAAGGGTAAATTGTTCAAAAAGTCCTAAATTTATTGTACCTTTACCAAGTCTATCCTAAATATCAAGTTTGCCAATTGAGCCCAATTATAAACCAAAGAATCCACATTTTGCCAAAAATCGCAATTTCATCCCAGTTTTATAACTTATCCGCACAATCTCACGCCTTTTGATTTTGCTTCGGATTTGGACCGCATGCACATGAGTGCACTCATTAATATTACAAGAGTAACGGTACAAGATAACTTTAGCTATCCTCTGCCGCCCAACATTTCATCAAGGGAATAGTTCCATTGTTCGATTTGGGTAGAGAGAGAGAGAGAGAGAGAGAGAGAGAGAAAGAGAGGAGACCAACAAGGGTAGTTTCAAAGGCAGCTAACGATGAACCACATCTTGCAATGTTGGAAAAATAAAAAATGAAAGAAGAAAATTTGGGCAAAGGCAACATATCCTAGTTTTTGGGTGAGGCTGCTTCACCCACAACCTTTGCCATCGCAGTGGTAGTCACGACGATGCTCGCAATAGTGGCGATCTAGATGAAGCTATACCACTTTAAAAAATGGCCTAGTCTCTCATCGCATGTAATTTTTATGATGTGTAATTGTATTAATTTAGTGGCATCTTAGTGGCATCCATTAGTGCAACCTAAATTCTTACTAAGGGCCTTCAACAAAAAAGGGCGAGTATTTACTGAACTCGTAATCTGATGATGTGGATCATCATTATCCTAGCGATGGTCACGTACGCAAGTCATACACTGGTATTTCACCCGTATAGTAAAACCAATGCGTCATTTGAAATAATCAGCATTGCTATGAGCACATATCTTATATTTAGGGCCGTTCTACTTTTCAATCAACATATTCAGTTCTTCCACAAATTGTTTCGCGGAAAATGGGAAAATATTATTGGGCTCAGAGACTATTATTTTATTACTAGAGTCTAAACAAAGAAGAGCCCATAAGGCTTATATAATGCTTTTATTATATTAAAAAAAAAAAAGAGGCAAGACCAGATTTTCCTAATTAAGTTGGGAGATAAGTAGAGTGGCCATAAATATCAACCATATGATTACAACAACACCGACAATTTCAAAAGCTGCGGTTCTTTTACTGTGGGGGTAAAATACCAATGTAGAAATTGCGTACGTGGCCACCGATGGGATGAAAGTGACTCCTGTCATTAGGACCATAAGTAATTACCCCATTGTTTTTGTTGATGGTTTCTAGTCACAATTAAAATTACACTTAAGGATGCCATTAAATTAATATTATTACATGTAATAAAAATTTATTTGCAATGGGAGACTAGTCCATTTCTTAAGGTGGATTTAGCCCCGTCTGGAATACCGTTGTCGCGAGCACCCCCGCGACTACCACAACGAGGGCCATTTGGGCAAGGGTCACGGTAAAAGCAACCTCGCCCAAAAACTAGGCGAGGCTGCCTCCCCAAAGTTTTTAAAAGAAAATTGTTTAAAAAATAATTTTTTTCTTTTTACAATAACATTATTTCATTAGTAGAGTCTAAACAAAGAACAGCCTATAAGGCTTGTGGAGGAGTAAAAAGTCAATTCAGCTGTCAAATTTTTTAAGGGTAAATTGCTCAAAATTCCTAAACCTATCGTCCTTCTACCAAGTCTATCCTAAATATTTCAATTTTGCCAATTAAGCCCAATTTTAAACCAAAGAAATACTTCAGTCTCTCATAAAAAATTTATGAGGTGTAATTGTATTAATTTAGTAGCATCCATAAGTGCAACCTTAATTCTTATTAGCAACTTTCAACAAAAGGGGTTGGTATTCACAAAACCAGTAATCCTAATGACGTGGGTCGCTATTACATACACAAGTCCTACCACGATATCCCACCCATATAATAAACAAACGCATCATTTGAAATAATCAGCATTGCTATGATCACATGGCTAATATTTATGGCTATTCTGCTTTTCAACCAACTTATTCAATTCTTCCATTAAATTGTTTCGCAGAAAATTGGAGAATATTATTGGACTCAAAGAATATTATTTTATTTCTAGAGTCTTTCATAGGGCTTATATAATGCCTTTATAAATATAAAATAAAAATAAAAATAAAGGAAAGGAGAGGGCAAGACCAAATTTTCCTAATTAAGTTGGTAGAAGAATGGAATGGCCACAAATATCAATCATACGATCACAGCAACACCGGCTATTTCGAATGACGCATTGGTTTTACTATAAGGGTAAAATACCAGTGTAAAAATTGTGTACATGGCCACTGCTGGGATGATTGTGACCCCCATCATCAAGACCATCACGTCAGTGATTATCCACCTTTTTTGTTGAAGATTGCTGGTAACAATTAAATTACACCTACAGATGCCATTAAATTAATATCGTTACATGTAACTGAAAAATTTATATGCAATGGGAAACTGAGTCATTTCTTGAAGTAGATTTTCGCCCCATCTAGAACACCATTGTTGTGAGCATCACTGCAACTCCCATGGCGATCGCCATTTGGGTGAGGGTCATGGGTGAAGTAGCCTTGCCCAAAAACTGGGCGAGGCTACCTTCACCCAAATTTTTTAATGGAAAATTGTTTAAAAGCTTTTTGGTTCTATAAAAGCATTATTTCATTTGTAGAGTATCAACAAAGAAGTGCCTGTAAGGCTTGTGGAGCAGTAAAAAGCCAATTCGATAGTCAAATTTTTTAAGGGAAAATTCTTCAAAAAATCCTAAATCTATAACACTTTTTTCAATTCGATCATAACTTTAGCTACCCTCCGCCATCCAACATTTTATCGAAGGAACAGTTCTTTTGTTCAATTGGGGTCGAAGGAGAGAGAGAGAGATTAAGAGGAACGCAACATGTGACTAATAACTTGCGACAGAGAGTGAGTCTACACTTGAGATATATGATATGGATGTATATTTTGGGCTCTCAGACACAATATCAAAGTCCTTACCTTCAATTTCAAGTTTTTATCTTCATTTTCGGCAAATGAGATACTTTGTACCCTATAGATTAACCTGAAGAAAGAACCGTTCTCCATTGTGGCAATTAGATGTCCATAAATTGCTAAAGACATGAGATTCGAGATAAGAGTGCGCATATCGGTATCCGGACGAGAATCACCTAGATCTAATCGGACCAATAGATTTGATCCGGTTCCCAAGAATGTCGGTCCGGTTTTTGATTCCAAAAAAATGGAATCGGTGATTTTCAGTCTAGTTGCCAATTTCAAGGGGAACCAGACCCAACCGAACCAACACTTTTTAAAAAAAAATATTTTTTTTCTAATATCTTAAAATAATAATAATAAGCCCTAAAATTGTAATAACTCTAGTATTTTTTTAAAAAATCATCTTTTACTAAGTGGTTGATTCCATTGGACCGAACTAGACTATCCTAATCCTAAGACCATCCGGTCCTCAGTTCCAAAAATGGGAACTTATCACTACTAGATATAGAGACATGAGATACAATAGTTACGAGAATGTTGCCGCTAGCCGATGTGAAAATACTAGCTTTTAGAACTATTTAAGTCCCCACAAACTACATGAATTTGCTTGTCTTGGACAGAGACCACCACCCAGTAAACACTTTGATAGAGACAATCATTAAAGAGACAAAACCATTTCTAACTATCTAATTGAAACTAAACCAATTCTAATACTAAGATGTAACAACCTAATCAATTCCTATTTTTCTAACTATTAATCCTTTTTTATTTTTTATTTTTCAAATTCTATTAAATTTTTATGTTATTTTAGTTTCTGAAAATGAGGATTCAGACCGGGCCCTTGGCCCTGGTCCAAAAAGGGGCCGCACTCTGATCTCTCTGGATTGGGCTAATGGGCGCAATCCGGGCTTCTGTATTCAGGCCCGCTCTAACTCTTAACTTTTTATCTCCCTTTCCGCTCCATCGTCTTCCTCACGGTGTCACCCGACATGCCAGAACTTACGCCATGCCTTCATGAACTTCAAGGTTTACAGAGATCAATCTACCCTCAAATCCTAAATCGTGATTGTATAAAACTTTGCTATTCACTACTTCCGGCCATCAGCACGATGATGGCCGTCGCCTCCACCGTCCATCACTAGAACACCACCATCAACCGCCACCGATCATTTGAAGATCTTTGAACTCACAGCATCACAGATAATAATTCAACACATGAACAGCACGATGAGAATACAAAGGAGAAAAAGGATTGAGAAAAGCTTATCTCCGGTCATCGTCGTCAAGCGTTACAGGAACTCCGGACCATTTCTCATGGATCAACCACCATAGAGTCACCGCCCGCACCTTGACGAAAAGGAGTAAAACTCCGAGACAGCCATGGAACCTCGTCGCCAACGAGGATACGCCCCGGGTGGTTGAAGCCCGGTGGCAATGAATGACGACGGGCGATTTCGGAGACGATCAACGAACCCGGAGGATCGATTTTTCACTCTCTCGACGGCTCTGAGGAAGAAAACCGCTGCGGTTAACTTGAGACGCCGTGATGGAAGGCGATATCTATGAAAACCGACGCTGGAGACGGTTTTCGTGGATGAAGAAGACCTCCGGATCCCGAAAAGACGGCTTTAAAATCCCCGCGCTTCCCTCCTCAAAACTACCTTTGTTAGATAAAATTGCATAATTGATCCATTAACTTTAAATTTATTTCATATATTCCCTAAATTCGAATTTATTGTACAACAAGGTCTTTACAATTTCGGTATATATTCAATTTAGTCCATAAATTAAGTTAAAAATATTTAATGCTGTCTCCAAATTTAAATTGTCATATTATTGTCACTTTTGAGATATTAACTTGATAAAAGCCCATAAAAACTACTTTTTATTGTTAGACCAATCTGGCTGTTATAGAACTTATCAAAGGTTCGTTAAACAAAAATTGATGCGTAGATTTGAGGAATCAATTACGACTTTCAACCTATTAAATTATATTTCTAATTATATATTGAAAACCAAAGCTATTAGAACATCTTGAGCCTCCTCTAGGCAAAATTAGATTCTATTCATTCGTTCGTTATGCCCGATCATTGATATCTACCTATTTATAATACTCGTTTTCCACCTATGTTATAACCTACTCCACAAAAAAGCCTCGGTTAATAATTCAATGTCAATTAACACTTGACATTTTTCAGATTAAAATGGAATCGAACATACAAAAATACATAATATCGGATTAGTTAGAATATAAAATGATATCGTGTACATAATAAAAAATTCGCCAATGGGAGACAAGTGGGCTCACACGCATGCACGCACGCTCCACTAAAGACATCGCTTTGGAAAAATCAAAGTATTTGGTCGTGCCCAGAAGAAGAAATATTTTTTCCCCTTATCGATTACAAAAACCTTTATTAAATTGCCTCGGTGGATCCTACACGTGGCGTGGAACGACTGGATAGATCACAGGCCCACAGCCGAGCGACAAGCGTCAGAGTTCCATTGGTCGGTAGGTAAATATTCTTTACGCCGCCAGAGCCACGCACGCTGCTCCCGTGGAATGGAATCTCGAGCCATATCCTTGACACCGAAAAATCAAAATATTCAGGAGAGAGAGAGGGAAGGAAAAACGACAAGAGGGAGCTGACTCTGAAAGCGCTTCGCGACTCGTGAGGGAGCGCAAATTTCTGCGAAGCGCTCTCTCTCCTTTCTGCGTCATCGAGATTCTAGAGAGAGAGGGAGGGAGGAATGAAGCATCTGCAATGGCGGATCCTGCCGGCGCTGATCCTGCTGGCTTCCTTCGCCGCCTATCTCTACGTGAAGGAGCCGTCGAAGGTCAGCTCTCGCGTCGCTCTCGCGCCTTTTCCTTTCCTTTTATCATCTCTTCGACGGGTCGACTCCGTCGTCATCTTCCTCGCGAGTTCATCGTTTCGAGAGACGATTACGTTCTTCTTCTTTTTTTCTTAATGAGATCGTGCAACGAAGCAATCGGTTCGGTGTAGTAGACCAACAGAGTGTTTGTTCGGCATCCTGATGCTCGATCGCGCGCTCGCTTCGAACATGCAGCGTCACGGATTTAGCGAACGGAAAATGGCCTTTCTGGTTGCGATTGAGGTCTCAAGGATTCACGCGTCGGTTGCTTTGCCAGTAACTCAGGGAGACGATATGCGGTTCGGTGTAGAAGTTTCTACTCGGCCTTTGCTAGACAAACAGAGCGTTGTCCAGCACTCTGATGCTCGGTCACGCGGTCGCTTTGATCATGCAGTGTCACGGAAATGGTGTTTCCTGTTGCGATTGAGTTTTCTAGGGTTTACGCGTCGGCTGCTTTGCTGGGAAATTGGTGAAACGATATGCCCATGGGAGTTTTGGTGATGTGTTTTGGAATGAGATTGTGCGAGGAAGCGAGCGGTTTGGTGTAGTAGTTTCTACTCGGCCTTTCTTAGAGAAACAGAACGTTGTTCAGCGTTCTGATGCTTGATCGCGTGCTCGCTTTGAACGTGCAGAGCCACGGATTTAGCGAATGAAAAATGGACGTTCTTATTGCGATTGTGGTTTCTAGGACTTGTGCGACGGCCGCTTTGCCAGTAAATTGGCGAAACGTTATGCAGATGGAAATTTCGGTGATGTGTTTTGGAATGAGATAGTGCAAGGAAGCGAGCGGTTTGGTGTAGAAGTTTCTACTCGGCCTTTGCTGGACAAACAGAGCGTTTGTTCAGCGTTCTGATGCTTGCGCTTGCTTTGAACATGCAGCGTCACAGAGTAGCGAACAGAAATGGGCTTTCTTGTCGCCATTGAGGTTTCTAGGACTTTGCATCAACTCCTTTGCCGGTAAATCAGTGAAATGATATGCTGATGGACGGTTTTGGTGATTTGTTTTGGAATGAGATTGTGCAATGAAGCAATCGGTTTAGTGTAGAAGTTTCTACTCTGCCTTTGCTAGACAAACAGAGCGTCGTTCGGCAATCTGATGCTCGATCGCACGCTTGCTTTGAATGTGCAGCATCACAGATTAGCGAACGAAAAATGGACTTTCTTGTTTTGATTGAGGTTTCTAGGACTATGCGTATCGGCTGCTTTGCTGGTAAATTGGCAAAACGATATGCTGATGGAAGTTTATGGTGATGCGTATTGCAGGTTCGCGATGATTGCAGCCTTTTGCCAGACCATCATTATTGGATAAAGAGCAAACGCATAGTGACGCCAGATGGGATCATTTGCGGGGCAGGTTTGTTGCTCCATGTGTGACCGCTTTATAGTCTTTCGTAGCTGTATTATTTGCCCTAAAATGGTGTCGAACTAATCTGCAACTCAAAGTGAGCGGCAAAGTTTGCTTTTTGCGAGATAGAAGGAAATGTAACTGCCTCATCAACTTTGTGCTATTTAGAAAAAAAAAAAAAACTTTAATTGGCTGTTATTGTAGATTGATAACAAAGGTTTTGGTTTAACCTTTGACTTATTCGTGTTTCTAATGTATGTTTATGAGCAGTCGGGTGAAGGGGAAATTCATTACCTCTGTTGTAACGGAGAATGATTGGCGAGGGGCTTCCAAAGGAGAGCAAGTAATTGATTATGGAGAGGCTGTTGTCATGCCTGGCTTGGTTGATGTGTAAGATGCATCTCTGCTCCAAATAATGGTTATATCTCATCACTTTCAACCGAAAAAAAGGTTTTAGGAGATAGTATAACATTGGATGATAAACAGAGGGACCAATAAAAGCAACATGACCATGGTACTTCCTTTACCTCCACACTTCTAGTCTTGCCGTCATCTTCAGAAGGTTGGAAGGGTGAATGATAACTGGATGACTGAAATATTGATCAAATTTAAATTAAGTAGAGGGTGCTCATTTTTCAGTAATTTGGTCTTTACTTAGATATCTACTGCCAAATTATGCTTCAGACATCCCTCTATAAACTAATGTAATTATGCTTAAGAGTTGAGCAATCATATCCTTTTTAGAAAAACTTACACTCATATACATTTTATAAAATGTCTGAGGCAGGCATGCACATCTTGATGACCCTGGAAGAGCTGATTGGGAAGGATTTCCTTCAGGGACTAAAGCAGCAGCTGCTGGTAAATTAGACTCTCTTCAAGTTTCTGCCCTTCAATGACACCTTAGTTAATGAATTTCCTGAAATGCTAGTGAGGGGCAGCCGACATTCCATTCACTAGATCATCTTTCTTTAGGAGAAAAAGTCGCTTAAATTTCACATAGATTGCTTTCTCTTGCTAAATCTGTGGTGGATGAGATTAGCATAACATTCTGAGACTTATATAAACAGAAAATGAAGCATGAGTCTACTTTTCTGTATCATTGTATTTTGTCAGTGATTGTGCTGTAAAACATCTAATGTGAAAACTAGAAGTACTGAACTGTGATCATTTTTATATGTTGAGCTTTACTTGAGTGATTACTTTTTTTTCTCATGCAGGTGGAATAACAACATTGATTGATATGCCCTCAATAGTGATCCCTCAACTACTTCCACAGAAACCCTGGAATTGAAGGTACGAGAAGTAGGGAGGTTAATTTGCGTTTTTATCTGGCAAGTAACCATTTGTTTCTGAAAACCACGCACTGCATTTTTTAAGTCCCTCCAGTCTGGATTTTTTTCTTCATAGCCCTTATCCTGGCCAAATACATAGAAATATGAGCCTTGCGTCTCCAATTTCTGTTCTCTTTATAAAATGTAAGTTCATGGTTTCTATTCATGATTTTCCACCTTCCTTGGCAGATTAAGGCTGCAGAGAAGAACATTTATGTCGATGTCGGTATGAACTGAAAATGACACATGAGCAGGCTAGATATCCTTTATGAGTTGCACGTAAATTCTCACCTTGGTTTCCACAGGTTTCTGGGGAGGTTTAGTTCCTGGAAATGCATTCAATTCAAGCACGCTGGAAGCTCTCCTAGAGGCTGGTGTTCTTGGTCTGAAGGTAATAATTACCAGAATCTCGGTGTCATCAATTACTTCTTTATCAAATTTTTGCCAGTGTCTCCTTACAATAAGTTTTTGAAAGTCCCAAGTTACAGAGATTTGATGTGAAAATTCAACTGGACCTGGACTTATTTTGTCTGATGCACTACGTCATTATTTGCATGGTTTTGGATATGTGTGCTGCAAGTACTATTAAACAGAAAGTTTCTAAGTTCTCAAGGAAATAGTAAATTGAGGCAATGAAGTAAAAGAAGTGAAAACTTTTCTTTGGGCCGATTTTTGCTATCTGACAATTTCACTGTCCTTGTTTGTAGTCCTTTATGTGTCCCTCAGGAATCGACGACTTTCCCATGACAAATGCTGATCATATCAAGGTTCGTCATGTGACACTCATTTTTACTTTTGAGCCCCAATATTATAGCAGAGGACTCAAACTGCTCGTTACAACTTTGATTTTCGTGTCAACTAAGAATTTGCGGTATGCATTGATAGAGCAATGCTTTATTGTCCTTTAACCCGACCTGAAATCAAAACAATCACATGAATTAGTTATATTGTTTGCTAAAATTTAGCAAAGTTCTCTGTTCTCGTGCAATATCATCTTTTCACTATAGTCATGGGTCAATGATTAATTATCGATTATTTATGCAGGAAGGATTGTCAGTGTTAGCAAAATATAGAAGACCATTGCTCGTTCATGCAGAACTCCAACTAGACTCGGAAGCCACTTGGATCTAAATACAGAAGATGCCCGATCTTATTCCACCTATCTGAAGACAAGGCCACCTGCTTGGCAAGATTTCCTTACAAATTGATTAGAAATATCACAACTATCTATTTAGGACATTTGGTGTTAGCTTTTTAATGTTCTTATGGAGGCGATTGGCATATAGTGTAATGGAGTAGCTGATGTTCCTTTAAGAACGTTAAGTTATCTGGATCTATGATCTAGCTAATTGCTCTCCAAAATATTCCCTCAGATTCATAGCTGCCGGCTTCCAATCCTCATAATTCTAGATTTTTGTTGCTTTAATCAATGTGTTTACTTATGAGAGATGCAATGGTAGCATGAAAATATTTTTCAAATTCCAAAGAGTAGGTTATCTTCCATAATAGGAATCCAGAAAATGCTTTTTCACGTTTAGTTTCTGTACTTTCGAATTTAGCCAATTACAGGCACAAAATTAAGGAGAAAAGCTTTGCTTGAATAAGATAGAGGAGTCTCTTTGAAAATTACTGCTTGATATGTTTGCAAAGTTTTGCCAGCCTACTATAAGAGGAAGGATAATCATGTCAAGGTCTTCACCAATCAAGTTGAATTATGAGCTCATCTTCCTCTTATCTCTAGCAGATCTCTTGCGGCAATGTTAAATAGACTTGGAAATTCATATCAATTAATTTTTTGTAAACAGGGAGGAGGCAGCTATTCGTGAGCTTTTAACTGTGACAAAGGACACAAGGATCGGTGGCTCTGCTGAAGGAGCTCATCTTCATATTGTTCATTTGTCTGATGCAAGTTCATCCTTGGATCTGATAAAGGTATATCATCTTTATCACCTCTTGTTAATAAGATCTCCTGGGAAGTTTCTCATCCAGTGGATATACAAATAATACCAGAAGCATGTAAAATTTTTAGAAAATTTCTTTATGCTTTGCTGGACATTGATGTGACTTGCTTAAAAGGAGATCATATACCTTCCCATATTGCATTCCGAGTTCAGTTGGAGGTTCCTAATACACATTGTTGAATTCAGCTGGTTTTGGGATTGTGACTTCCTATGATGAAAAGTTTGATGATTAGGTACAGGCACCTCTTGACCAAAACTAGTTTCTTGAACCCTTTTTCTGTCTCTTATTTGAAGAAAAAATGTTCATAAATCAACTTTATAGAATGGATATGCAAGATTTTTTCAGTGAAAGATCAGTAGTAATTATTTCTGAGTCAGTTGTGATAGTCTGCTATAATTGTTATTAGTCGTGGTAATGTTTTATGGATGCAGCACTAGTGTTTCCTATCCTATGCAAAAGAACTAAACCTAATTTTATTTTCTGTTTTGCACAGGAAGCAAAAGTTAATGGTGACAGTTTAAGTGTTGAGACTTGTCCCCATTACCTAGCCTTCACAGCAGAAGAAATTCAGGATGGAGATACACGCTTTAAATGTGCTCCCCCCATCCGTGATGCACCTAATAGAGAAAAGTTGTGGGAGGCTTTAATGGTACTTCTAATTTTTTGGATTCTCTATGTGCCACATGCCCCATTCTTTTAATTTGTTTGCTCTATATATCAGGATGGCCACATTGACATGCTGAGTTCTGACCATTCCCCAACAGTTCCAGAGCTGAAACTGCTGGGTGAAGGCAATTTTTTGAGAGCTTGGGGTGGAATTTCTGGCTTGCAGGTTGGTCTATCTTTGTAATGTACTTTGACTGATGTAAGCATGTATTCTCATTATGTCCTATACCTGATAAAGCTTGCCTGACTCAGCTGTGATTATTTGATTAATGAGAATCTGTAATACCATTGGCTCAGATGTGCCGAAATCTGTAATACCATTGCCACATAAGAAACTACTGACAAATACTAATTTTTTGGTTGATGGAGGAGGTTAGGTATTACAACTGAGAGTTGAATTTTATTACTTATTTCAGATTCAGGGTTCTGACATTAACCACTATAGCATTGCAAAAGCACTTTGTTGCAGAGTCATGTGGCACTTTCACACCAGGACCGCTTTATCACTTATTGTTGTAGGCATTATCAGAGGGTTCTATGTCCGCACATTATGGTTTTATTTCCTACTCAAATTGTTTAAGCAGATGACATTTAGCATTAAATAAATTAAGCATGCGCATGCACAATTAGCTGTAGAGAGTTATAAGGTTATGGCATTCTTTTTTACGATGTTCAGTCATGAGGTTCATTCTTCCTCTGGGTAGTTTGTTTGTAGAGCATTTACTTAAGAGGCAATGGCAGTTGATCTACTCTCTAAGTTGTGTTCTGGAGGTGCATAGAATTGCAGATGATATGTCATTAAGTTAGCTCCTTTGGTTGAACCGTTAAATGCTTTTTTTCAATATTGAGAAATCATGTATCTCCTCTCTGAATGTCATCTAAAAGTAATTTGTGAAAATCTGCAGTTTGTTCTTCCTGTCACCTGGTCATATGGCAAAAAATATGGGGTTACTTTGGAACAGCTAGCTTTATGGTGGAGCGAGAGGCCTGCGAAAATCGCTGGACTTAAGTTAAAGGTGATTGCTTTCAGCATCATCAGTTTCCCTTCTAATTTAAGATTATGAAATTATCATGTCACATTTTAGGAGAACTTTTCACAGAGTAGACTTGTTTCAAAGATCTTACTGTATGACTGACTACCTTTTCTTGGTAAAAACTGATCAAAGTAGTTATTCTCAGAAAAGCAACCCTTATTTAATATGTCTCCTAAAATGACTATTTTTTTTATTTATTTAAACAAATGGAACTTTGGTTTATTTTAACATGGTGCCAATCAGATCAGGTTTCTCCATCTCCATATGCTCTTAAAGAACAGGCAATGAATAGAATAGGCTCCTGCTTTCGGCTTACAGTCTTCATGATGAAAAGAGTGACAATTCTATTTGCAGGGAGCCATTGCAAGTGGAAACTTTGCGGATATTGTAGTATGGGATCCCAGTGCGGAGTTTGAACTCACCGATGAGTACCCTGTATATATTAAACACCCGGTAAGTAGGCTGGTTTACCATTGAAAATATACCTATTCTATAATGCACAATCAGCACCTCATTTTTCTTCAAAAGCATCAGTTGAAGATAATATTTCAGAGGTTTAAATAGATCAAGAAACCGGTGGTCAACAATTTTTCAGATGACTTGCTGCAGCTTGGGTCTCCCCATCTCTGCAGAAGTCGCAAAACAAAGCATTTTTTTGGGGGCTCTTTGGGAGTAGAGTTACAGACCTAATGTATTACTTAGAACATCCAGATGACATTTATTTTGAATCTACATATAGGGTGAACCTATTTCCTTCCCTTAACTACAAAGCATGGATGCATTATCGTTTTGTCTAATGCTTTACAAGGTTTGTCTGTTTAGTAAATTGACATGTGAACAATCTTGTGAGCAGTCTATCTCAGCCTACATGGGAAAAAGATTAGCTGGGAAAGTTTTTGCTACTTTTGTTGGAGGAAATCTTGTGTATAAAGAGGGAAAGCATGCTCCCACTGCCTGTGGTGTTCAGATCCTTGCCAAAAGATGAACAAATCAACAGGTAATCCCATTGTTCTTCCCCCAAATAATCTTCTTTCGACTTCTTCCCTTTCAGATATGTATTTTACTGTAACTTTCACTTTTCTTTACATCATTATACCTGTTTATTCTTCTCTAGATATATTCATAGTTGTGGGCCAAAGGCTCGATTAGCTGAAACGCGATAGTTTCTTCAGCAGGGAGGGTTGTGTACTAAGATTGCATCTTTGAAATGAAAAGATTTGCATCCTGATTTCACGCTCAAGTGGAGCCGCAGGGTTTTAAGGACACAGTGGTCTATAACTAGTAATGGTAGGTTGAAAACTGATCGTACTAAGAGGACATGTGCTTGATTAATCCTGCTGAAAATTGATGCTTAGTGATACCAATAGAGCAAATTTGCATTTAGAGCATCAGTGTAGACATCAGCGGAAATTCCTAATTGGCAATGTCATGTCCTTGTCTTTGGTGAACATGTGAATAGACAACTTTGCGCTAATATTGTTGGAGCCATGGTGCCAAAGTTTTAGAAGAACATCTCATTCTTCAAAAAGGGACCACCTGCTATATAAATGGGGGTAACCATGTTCTTTGACTTGATGAATCGCATATTATGTCGGTGGTATATCTTGAACAGGCCTATCCATCCAACAACCTTTGCACATTTTGTGAAGCATCGATTACCCATCTAAGCAAAAGGCAAAGCGAGGAAATTTCGCTCGGCCAGGAGATTTGTGGTTTGGAACTGAAGAGAACTTGCGACGAGGATAGAAGAGAGATTGCTATGCAAATGGAATGAAGAGATAAGATGATGCTACTTTAGCATCACTATTTGGCCCCGATTCTGTATAGTTCATGCTTTGAAGTCTGCAATGTCCAACGCTTTTATTATCAAGCTTATTTTCAGTTAACTCAAAATATTTCATGTCAATCTGATACTGACAATCTCTCTCTCTCTCTCTCTCTCTCTCTCTCTCTCTAAATGGATGGAATTAATTGAACAAATATCGGTAGATGTTTCTAACGTTTGCAAGGAAGAACAAATACGTGACAACTTCTTTTACCAAAAAAAATAAAATAAAACAAATACGTGACAACTTGAGCTAGCGTAGGAAATGTCCTTATCTTGTGCATGCGGGTGATGTACCATTGGATCAATGCTCAGATTTGGTGATAATTTGCTTGTCATCAAACTAAATCGAGACTAATGGCTGAGTTTTTGTGTCGATGACGAAGCAATGGCTGGTTTCTCAAACTCTCCCAGAAGAGAAGAACGAGGCTAAATGCTATGCATCTTGATGATCAAGTTCTCTTGTATGCTGATGATGGCCATGGAGCTGGCGAAAGGAATTCTCCCTAAGCTCTATTTATTGGTGGGTATATGCAGAAGATTATGTTTGTTTCACGAGGAATTTAGGAACCTCCAATCATTTAATTACATTTAAGAGATAAGATCGTATATCCGTTTCTTCGCTTATCCTGATAACGTGTATTGAATTTGTTATGGTTGGATGTTAGGGTTTGCAGCATTGGGCATACATCGGTGAGTCACTCGAGTACGCGACACGTCCTCGGTTTGGCGTCATGGATTATGATCTCACTCTTCGCGAGAGAGCAAGTCTGGAAAATGTTCTGCTTCAATTCCTCTAGTTTTCCTGAGATTGCTCTTCCATTTCATTTTCTTGGACGACTTCTCGGTTTCTCGATATGATCTGCGGAGAAATCAGTGGGGAAAAAAGATGGCAGCAATTGGTTTTAAGTCATGGAGGAATTGCATCTGATCTCGGTGATGGAGTTCTCACCACTGCGCTACAACATGAGTGATAGAGCGTGGGCAAGAACATGGCATACAACAAACGCGATATCTGAGGTACTACAAACAGAAATATTCCCATTCTGTGGGTGGTTTCTGTTCTTTCTGTTGGGGCATGAAAGGTTTGTGTCTATTTCGACTGGGACCACTGTCAGGAAAGCGAGAAAACGCCCGTACAAATTTGGTTTAGGAGTGACATGGAACTAGTGTATTTCAGTGGATATGAGCCCTATGAATGAAATCTTGTAACGTACTTGGTTTGGTTAGGCCTATTATGCTTAATTTATATATATATATGAACAAGTGCCCTTAGGATATTGATTAAGCAACCAATTAATGAAATTTTACGATCTTCAGTGTACTGATCACCCTTATCTTATGAGCGATTAAATGCCTTAAATTGAGTTGTTCAAAGTAAAATATACTTAATCAATGTTATAGGGGCACTCTTTAACAGTACCCTTAATACAATACTTGCTTGTCAGAAATGCTCTCTCACGATCTCTGTCATCGAAATGCGGCCTTATCAGTATCGCAGCCATCATTTCCTCTAAATCGTCGTGGCCACAAAGAAGCTTAGCCATCATTGCATACCTGGTCGCCACTTTAATTACAACGACTGTTCATCTCGCCCAACGATTGCTAATAATTCGTAGCAAGATTGCATTATCTTAATTAAGAAGGCTGTGTTATTTAATCTTGTCAACCAATGGTCTATGTACAGAAGGCATTTTAAGTGATTTTTTTTTTTAATGCAGTCAGATTTATTTATTTATTTTATGTTCGTGCATCTTAATCCGGTGAAAACTCAAGGCCAACACAAGCTGCTTTGCATCTACGCTCAAAATTACAAAAAGAGGACGTAATTATAGCTTACACATCACAATCAAATTCACTTCCATTGATTGCGTTTTGACGTGAGATAAGATCCATCATGGATCAAGGCAATCACGATCGCCTAGTATGTGTAAATGCTTCTCTCCAATAAAGCATCCGAAGATTGATGACTTCTCAGGAAGAATTTGAACTACCATCCCTTTCAGCTAACGCGATTTTTGCTTTTGGAAGCTGCTGACAGATTTGAGGTTTACCCAATGAAGAAGTTCCCCTTTCAACCACCCATGAGAAGTTCTTCCAGCTTCAGCTATTGATGGATAAAAAATCGTTTTCAATGGCCCAAAGGGCAAAAATAATCTTTAATCAACGACTTTGGAGAGTCGACCTGCAGGCGAAAGCGACGACCTCCAATTGGAATCTGGCCCTAGAAAACCTCCACTGGAAGTTAATGATGCTTGGAAGCTACCAGGGCATGTCTTAAGTTTCAGGAAAGCAGCGCTTTTCCTTGCTAAAATTTGAAATCTTATTCGAATTTCAAAAAAATTAGGGGTGAATTAACGTATAAAAAATTCGGGAATTGTGGGCTAAGAAAGAGTCCAAGACCCCAATTGCATCCATCGCAAGTTTCAAATGAGCAGAAAGGTTAAAGTAAAAGGCCATGTGATTTGACGGATTTCATGACTTCTCGTGACATTATTCACGACACGAGACGAGGCAAATCTCTCAAAATCTCTCAAAATCTCTTATTTGTCACTGTAGAAATTATTTTATGAGCTTAAAACTTGAAATCATTATTCCAGTTTATGAATTAAAAATGAGAAGAGGGAGGTGGAGATTCAAATCTCTATCTTTTTAGAGATTAGAATGGAGATTATTTAGTATTAGGTATGGGTTTTGACTTTTACACCTTATAAAAAAGTAAGATAAAAGTTTGAAAATGAGAGTTAAAATTAGAATAAAAATATAATAGAATCAACCAGAAAATAAATTATTAAGTTATGTTTTCATCCCGTATCTTAAATTTTTAAAACTGTTGAAATTTGTCTCACAAGATATTCTTAATATGATGTTCTTAAAGCAACCAATAATCTTAGATATGACAAGATTCCACTCACTTTACTTTTCTTGCGCCGACCTTCCCATTCACTTCCTTAGAAAACTTATTTCCTTTGCTTTTCGCAGTTCAATTGATGAATTAATTAATCTACCCTTTATAAATTAATCTCTGTGTCTAGGAACGAAGAGAAATGGGAGAGGGCCAAAAATTGAATGGAAATGAGAAAAATTTTAAATTTTGTGAGGAGAAATTTTTTTAATGTTTTTTGCACTATTTGCCTCTGCTACCCTATTTTTGTAGTGTCCCAAACAGAGGCTAAGTTTATAAGATGTTACTAATGATCGAGCTCGAGCATCAAGTTGTAATCGAGCCCAACCCAAAGCATTGAAGTGTATCGACTCGACTTAGCACGATCATATGTCCTTGCACGGGGCCTTTGATATGTGATTGAATCATTAAACTAACGAGTTCAGCAAAGAATTGTCAAATAGACTAAAATGAGAGAAAAAAAAAATGTACATCTATCACGTTGAAAACGAATTATTTATGAAACATTTTTTTGAAAAATGATAGGATATATTGCAAATATTAATAATAAGATGGGAAGGAGCAATCATCATTCAACAACCTCCTCTGAGCATCACCACAAGAGTTTTACATCCTTGACAGGATGTTTATTTTAGATCCTAACTAATGCTCATTTTGAGCAAGTCTCTCATTTGCGCCCTAATGGTGGCATTAGTAGGAATATATCCAGAGTTATTTTACGCCATGACATGGCCTCAAATTTATGCCACAAACAAACCAAAGTTTCTTAAGGCTGGGAGCGATCGCTTAAAATCTAACTCGTGACCAAGGAACCTTAGATCGATTGAGAGAGAGCCTTGAACCCTAGGCCGTCCATTGCTATCACTCAATAGTAGTGTATTCCTTACCTATATATTTATCAAGGATGATAATCAATATGTCTTTTTTGTTTATTATTTTTGTAGGATCGTTTTTCAATTTCATGAGGCTCAATATCATGAAAAGGCCAAATTGATATGCTCGTAATGATTTTGCTCCTTCTAAGGTTTCCACTTCTCTTTAAAAAAGATAATATGACTCACTTCAAATTAACATTTTGGCTACCAAAAGCCTTAAATTGGAATACATGTGAAAAGCTTATCATTCATTAGTTTTCACCAAATTTTACCTTCAAATTATTAATTGGATGACGGTTTGTGCTTTTTTTTTCTTTTGTGATATTAATACAATAACATAACTAAGAGAGATTTTACCAAAAAAAAAAAAAAACATAAATAAGAGAGATATTAACTTTATTATAAATGTATCGGTTTGAGCTTTTTTTTTGTGATAAAAATTAGTTTTTGGTGTACCCTCCACGCCCAGGAAGAGTTCGAAAAAATTCAACGCGCGACTTTTGATTAGTGGGCCCCGCGAATTTATCCATACATGTCACAAAAAAAAAAAAAAAAAAAAAAAAAATTAGTTTGATTAAATTTATTACGTGTCGCTTTAGCGTGGATTAAAAAATTTAATTTGGAGATAGGTGCACTGGTTTGAGATTTTTCATGAGTTTGCATGAATAATTTTCCAAATCGTTTCGGGATAAAAAAAAAAAAAAGGAAAAAGAGGAGGAAAAGCTTGCGAGAGAGAAGGTACGGCGGGGATGGTTTTAGAGGAATAAAAATAAACAAAAAACAAAAAAACAAAAAAAAAGCGCCCTCCACCAAGAGCGCGCCCCACTGCCTCTCTCTCTCTCTCTCTCTCTCTCTCTCATCGGTCAATCCATCGTTGACCATCGCCGTCTCTTTCTATATAAACGCCCGCAGCCGATCGCAATCGTCTCTCGCACACCGAGAATCCGCGCGATTGCCCACTGCTGACTGCTCCTCCTCCTTCGCCACCATTGCCTCCTCTCTCTCTCTCTCTCGCTCTCGCTCGCCGCCGGCGAGAGGGCGAAGCGCGGAGGCATTTCCGGCCGAGCAGCCGCCGTCCCGAGCCGCCGCGGCTCCGCCCTCCTCCGACCCTTCCGAGGTGCCCCCCTCCTTCCCACCTCTCTCTCTCTCTCTCTCTCTCTCCCCGTCTCTCTCTGTGGTTTGTATAATAGTCAGTTTCGTGCTGTTTTTCACTGCTTGATTGGACCGTGGGGTTTCTGCCGCCCCGCCGGCGGCGGCTGCTCCGTCGCATTGCGCGTGGCGTGATCGTTCGTGGGCGCGCTTAAATGTCTCGACTTTTTCGCCGCATTGCCGGGATTGGTTTCGGCTCCTCTCTCTCGTGTCGTCGAAATGTTGGGTTTGCAGCGTGTTTCTCCAGTGAAAGTGTCCTTTGTCATTGCCGGGTACCCAGAAAAGCTGATTGTGAGTTAGAATTATTTTTCCTTCTTGTTATTCTAGACCGGTTCTTTTCTTTGGTGTCAAGGCTTCTTTTGCCAGGATCATCTTGCCTGTCGCACGGTGCAAATGATTCTGTTGAGGTGTGGTGTCGACTTTACTCGATTCAGTTGGTACAGTTCATTTGGTGGTGTTCTCTTGCTGGAGAAGTGTTCAGTAGACTAACACTCTGACGGCCAGAATTTTGATTATATGACGAACGGATGTGTCTGCACTGAATGTCTTTAAGCCTTTCAGGTTAAAGGACCATGTTTATGGGACAATGGCAAAATTTCTGCTTTCAGAATAGATCTGCATTGACCTGTCTAGTGCAAGGTATGGTGCGGATGGATGATACTTGCTGGCTACAAAAGATTCAAAAGAGAAAAAAAGGCAAAAATTCCTTCCCAGCTAGTTGTGGTTATTAAAGTGCTCTTCTAGTGTGGCACTAAGTTAGCTTCATGTTGTGGATTCTCACTCACTTCCTCCTCAGTACTCAGTGGGAACTTGGTCTTGATTATGTTAAAGAAGAGCTAAAGGAAAACTCATGATAAATGGTGAGGTGAGCGGGAATTCAGATGTATTATCAAGTTGTTGGATAGCAATTGAGATAATGCTCCATTTAGAATGTGAGAGTAAGATCGATGTTTTGAAGGCCTGATCGGGCCGTTCAATCCAACTTTCAGACTGCAATGAGGTCTAAGGTTTCCAACTGAGATCATTAAATCTTGTATGGTAAAAACACCTAACCAAACTGTTGGTTACCCATTTGACCTGGTTCTATTGGAAAGAGAATGAAAAAGGAAAGAAAAGGCAACATATCCAGGCGTCTTAGACCGCGGTTCTGTTCTTGGAAAATGCAACTGTCACACTTCCTCATAGTTATAATTATGAATTAAAACATTAAACAGAAACCAAGCTATAAAATATGGAATACACAGATAAAACTGGGGTTACGGAAGCACATTTGATGGCTGCGAGAAAGGAACTGCTCATTTAAGCTTTCTCATGTGTAGCAGCTTAGAGATATATCCACTGTATTTGAGTCGGCAATGTTACTTTGGAAAATCTTAAATCTAACATGAAGTCTGATGCAATGGAGATTGATATGGCAATATAATTTCATGAGTAGCATTTTTAATTTAGCTTAAGAGCATCCCCCAAAATGTAGCATACAGTAAAGAGAGCTAAGTAGTAATGATGATTAATAAGGGATACTCATATTGCGGTCACACACAACATGGGGTTTATAGTATGCAGGGCAGAGGATGATCCCGTCCCTTTCTGTGGTCCGCACTGGGCAACAAGCTAATTTCTGTCCCTACCCCAACTCCGTCATTGGTAGGGCAGTCCCACCCCACGTGGAGAGGGTTTGATGGGTCACTACTAGTGTAGTTTTTTCCCTCATTCTTAAGTTCACTTAAGCAGTCCATCATTGGTCAGGGTAAATAACCATTAGCAGTTTGGGAAAGTTGGGTAAAAGCGTGGGGAAGGAAATTTCGGTGAGTTCATTGATGTTGGAAATGTTTTCATTTATTCTTTTAATAGCCAACCGTGATGGATGTTGATCTTTATGTAACCATAGTAACATCTACCAATAATGTATGCTTTATTTCCCCATTTTTGCTTGTCATAATTGTATGCTTTATTGACTTGAAACTGACTATTGTCTCTTCTTAGTAGATTCAGGATGGATTCATCCAGCTTAATGGTACAGAAATGTGATGATGACCAGAAAGGATTGAAGGTTCTACTGGATGCATTTGGTTCTTTTTTTTTCTCTGAAGAGATTGCTTCTGCTTACTGCAATGCGGGCAGGAATGCAGATGATGCAGGTTATGTGTTGAGTGACATGAAGGGAAGCTCCTCTGCATCTACCACCAATAGTACTAATTGTGTTGGAGAAAGTGAATCGTCTGAAGAACTTTCCTGTGGCCCTTTTTCTGAGAAGTTGATTCCGGCTGATGGAAATCCCAGATCTTCAAAACAGAAGTGGCGTACTATTTCTGTTGGTACTGTTTCAAGTGTTATTGGTAAAGATTATGTCAGGTCTACATCCTTGGCAAATGGTTCTTGTATGGCAGCACAACCTTCGAAACTGGACTCCAAGGTGTTGCCAGCATCCGAGCTTTTAGGCCAAAATTCCAAAATGGATGCTTCTAAGGATGATCAAATGCACCAGGACGTGGAAGATTTTCTGTTCAAAATGCTAGGAGATGGCTTTCAGCTCGATAGGGATGTCATTCGAGAAGTTCTTGGTAAGCATTGTCTTGGGTAATGCCATACAAGTGATCTTCAGTTGCCTTCAAACTTTAATAATTTATCATTTCTTGATATACCTAATAAGCTCATATGTAACTTACATTGAGTTGAGGAAAATGGGAAGAGAACTAGGAAACAAGCACATAGGTTTATTTGATTAGATGTCGATGGAGAGATTGGTAAAATTTCACTTGTGCTGCTATTGTCATGGAATGAATTCAGCTTGAGCTTTCAATGGTCTGTTGGAAGAAGCCCTTGCGTGACTAATACTGGAGCAAAACCTCTGTAACTAGGTGACATGATGCAGCTGCAGCTTAGTCTCTTAAGTGCCAGAAGTTTCCTAATGAAATAGCAAAAATAGAGATGCGTGAGGAATATAGTTTGACCTTTGCCATATAAGTTCAAAATGGAATTATGCTTCATCAATGGTAGCATCAACCTGCTACCTCCTGGCTCTCTCTCTCTCTTTTCTCCTTTCCTTCCCTCAATTGAGCTCCCAGTTGTGCAAACTTTAAAATAATTATTAGCTTGAGTAAGGAAGTTTTAGTTTTACAAAGGAATAATTGAGACACTCCTCTATTTAGAAATTAGCGTTTATGCTGACTTAGTTTGATTATGAGTTTTGCCTTTGTGAACTCTTAGATTGTGTACTGACAAACCTTGCCTTGGATGCAGGTAATTGTGGATATAATATGGGAAAGGTATGCATGATTTGATTTTTACTTTAAAAAAAATGCATGAATACCATCTTTTAAGAAAAAAGCTCTCTTGTGCTATATAGCATTCTCTGTCCCTCATGATATTTATTATGATGAATTATAGGAGATTAATTACTTCCTATTTCTTGTTGGGTCATTTAGAGCATGGACAAGCTAATTGATTTGTCAGCTGCATTTCAAGGAGAGGAAACAACTTTCTCGGCGAGTCTAAGAAGGTTGGTCTGATGGTTTGTCTGATAATAATGCTTCTCACACGAGTGAATTCATAATATGTTTTATCAATAAATTAAGTGATTCCATGTTTAGGTATATGCTTTGTTTAAGGGTTAATCAGTCTGCGATGAGAACCATTTGTTTGTGATAGTAAGTAATGGATTCCACTGAGTATGAGTTCTCAATTACACTTTTGAGTAAGTGTCCTAAATTGCATAACATTCTTGCAACAGTATAGACCAAAAGGTAGCTTTGCTTGGATTTTATTGTTGTGGATTTTCTGTCTGATGCAATAGTATGTGTTCTCATAAATGGCTTGATATAAAAATTTGCTCTACACATATTATTCTCTATGGGATGCATATTCAGCTGGGGCCCTTCCCTTTTGCTTGATGATAAGCATGAGCCTCAAATTCTCTAACTCTTGGGAGCAGTTGATACAAGGTCTGAGTGGAATAGCTGTTACATCCATATTAAAGCTTTTGGAAATATTCTGGCAGTATTTATCATGATGCTTTGCCAGATTTCAATTTCAAATGTTGCATCTTTTTGTATGCCTTCATCTGGCAAAGTAGAGTTGACGATGCTATATGAAACCATGTGTCTGGCATAGTCATTTTTCCCTGCCCTTCTGGCAAAAGAAGACAAGGTATGCAGTAACTGCATTTTCTGCAAGCTCGTTTGGAACAAACACTTGGTTATTGGCTTTGTGGAATTTACTTGATTTTCTTTTTCCAATTGAGCCATGTGTAAAATGGGCTTGTCTGCATTGCCTTCTGGGAATATAGATCACTTGGGATGATAATGGATATAGTCCTCAAGTCCTATTGATAGCTAGATGATATGCAACCCATAGGTTTTATATTTTTTGTCAAATATACATTCCTAATTGGTTGGCTTACACATAGTCCTTCATGTCCTTCTCTGGCTTAATTTTGCAGGAGGAACTTCAAAAAGTCAAAAAGAGAAGCAAAGTGTAGATAATTCAGAAGGGTGTGTTTATTTCTCTTCTCCTCCACTCCTTTTTGTTTAATTGAATGAATAGAACAGTTTTATGGCAGAGAAGGGTCAATGCATATCACAAATTTTTTTTTTTTTCCATAGTGTTCCAGGTACATCTGGAGGTAAATTAAATAGACAGCAGAGACAGAGAAACAATCTTGAAGAAGAAGTTCTGGCTGCATTATTCAATAATTCCGAAGACAGACGAAATCGTCTAGGGTAAAAGCTGTCAAGAGGTCTAAAGCATATGGTCAAGTGGTGGCTACACCTCTTCCAGATTCTTTTCTACTTGACAGGAATGAAATAGTAGATTTTCAACAAGATAATAATGAGGATGGTATGCACTTTTCTCCAGATAGCGTGGAAAAGTTCCTTATGCTATCATTATTATATAAATTCCAAAGTCTACCTATTTGTTGAAACTTTGAAGCAAATATGGACAGGCTCTAAAATTCTTTTTGACATATTAAATTTTGTTTTGATCTTGCACCCTGCCTTCTTGTGATGGGCTTGTGACTGGACAGTTGTATCTCAGAACAAAGGATTTCATTATGTCATATTTTTCTTAATTGTTTACCCAAAATATTGATAGGCAGATATTTGTTCAATATATGTAACCTTCCTTTCTCGCCGTTTGATTTATGTACACTTTTTTCTCCAGTAGAAAAGCTAGATGAAGAGGGTAGCTACGAGGCTCTTCGTAAAGCTGTAGAGGAATATAGGGCTACAATGAAGGAGTATTATAAGGCGGTGAGTTCTTTGTTCAGGATACCTTCACTTCATTATGTAATGGTTGTATCTCCTGATATGGTCATGCTAGTCTGCTTAAAGTTTGGTACCTCCTCTTGTTAGGCCGTTGAAGCATTTGCTAAGGGCGATCGTGCTCGGGCAAGCAAACTTTTAGAACAGGTAAGCAAAGTTGAAATTTCCTGCTGAGACTTTTCCTCTCTCATAATAATTTGGATGTGATGTTTTAACAAGTTCAGTGAAGTCAAATGCTTGCAACGTGTAAACTCAGAACCAATATCCTTTTATTATGGTAATAGAAATGGATGGCATTATTAGTTTCATGAGCAAAGCTTATAACATCTTCTAACGTCTCTAACCATCATCACCAATTATTTTGGTATGATCCTATATTAATTGTTCCTATGAACAAGAGAAAGATGTGTTCTTCCTAGTTTTTCTGAACTGAGATAATTCATTACTATCCCTTTAGCTAGAAAGTTGTGTCTCTGATAGAAAGTGCCGCACAGGATATTCAGCTACTAAAAAGGATTTCTCCAATGACAGGGACGCTTCTTCTGCAAAAGGCTCGTGAAGTTGATGAAGAGTCCTATCAGAAGATATTTGAAACAACGTTAGTGCCCCATCAAACATGACAAGTGTCTATATATATATATATATAAGTGGCAGTGTCAGTATCTTTATAATACTCAGTAGTTTTCTTTTAATATGAGAGGTGGAGTTGGCTCCCTCCCCTCCCCTATGTCCAGTTTGTGTAACGCCTTGTACTGCTCTTCACAATGATGTGCAGAAACAAGGATACAGCAGACTTTGTGTCGCTTGACTTGCATAACCATGATGCCGAAGAGGCACACGTCTGCTTAAGCGCCACCTCTTGTCTCTGGCTGGCATCCCAAGTATGTATCTGTTCTGCAGGTTAAACCTTGCTTTTGATTTTCTACATAGTAAATGATCTTTTGTGTTTTGAAATCAGCATTCAACTATCTTAAAGTAATCATCGAAACAAATGAAGAAGATGCCTCGAAAGTGACGTAAGCGGCGGCTGGTAAGATATGCTGCTCTGTTTGTGTGACTCAATTCTACAGAGTGAAAATTCTAACGAGGCTAGTCTTTTCAATAGCTACAAACTCCTCTATCTACATGGTCAATATTAATAAATCCCAGTAGAACTATGATCTTTCAGATGAAAACATTGCTTGCTCGCCTCCTTTTCCATCTTGTACCCCAGCTTTTTAGATGTGAGACAGTTTTAAATATTACTTAGCCCAAGGATTTTCTTTATGTTGAAACAGGTTATGAAATTATTGAGAGGGGATCAATTCAGTGGACTGAAGAAGGAAATGCTGGAGTAATACTTATTCCCTGACTAATATAAATCCAAAACTCTTGAGTTTTGCCAAAAAATAGATTTCTGCTTGGACTTCAGTTGGTTGCAGAAACACGTGATGAAGTAATTATATAAGTGAAAGAGGACTATGGCCCTCTATTTTACCAAGGCCTCTCATTAAGAGGGATTAAAGTTGAAATTCTTAAGCGTCATTGGCGGCTGGCACTTAATTTTGGTCCTGTTTTCTAGGACACTGATTGCTGTTTGTATGTGTTGGTAGAAACCGAGTTAAAGAGGTCTGCCATTCACTTTTGTTTTCTTTTTTCTAAGTTAAGGGAATTGGAGGATTAGAGTTCAAATGAAGATATTGAGGATGATGTTGAAGTTTATTCATGTCACACGGTTCAATCAAGGAAAAAGAAAGGCATTCTTCGTTTGCTATCTTTCATGTAGATGATCTTTTATTTTCTGGTGAAAAATCTCGTGTTGATGACTCGTGCCGTGCTCTCTATATGGAGCTTTATGTAGTCCCTTTTTTAAGTGAACGTGTCACGACTAATTACTCCTTGCCCAATCATTCCGGATAAGGCTTGCATTCTTGTATTATCACTGCTGCTGGTGGCTCAGATTTACACTATCTATTTATAACTATTCTATCAATATAAAAAATAATAATAAATAAAATCGAAGGTTAATGTAAATAGGATTCAATTGATCAATGAACTTTCCATTCCACATGCTTGGAAACCAAACCAATATTTTGGGCTTTTTCTTTTTGGTCTAACTCACTTCCTTATTTCTTTGCAAGTTTTGGGAATATCCCCATTCATAGGTTGGAGATTCACGTCTATGAATTCAGAGGTCCGAATGATCAACTCTGTCCCGGATCGACTTCCAGATCATAATTGCTCTAGTGAATAACTAAATAAAATAAGTGTCCATAGGTGGCCTTTTTAACTCCACTGTCAAATTCCAGGGCTTGATTAAATGATAAATTTTAGATTTTTGGCTTCCAATGCATTGCGCACAAGAAATGAGTTGAGAAAGGGAAAGAAATGTAGTAAAATACAACGTCTGAACCGGAGCTCCATGGAATGCAGTGAGTTGCCATGTGCTCATGACATTGTTAAGGAATGGAAATCATAAACAAAATAGCTAGGAGCTAATCGCGAATTCAAAAAACCCTGTTATCTGTTGCTAGTAAACTTGCATTTCATCTTAGTTTGAGTCCGAGATATGTACTGGGAATTGGGATGCTCAAATGAGACTCCATTATTTAGCTAAGCCTGTGCATCTTCAATGTTGCTCCACTGTTGGCCTGTTCCTATGCATCGTCAATGTAATAAAGGGACAGGTTGGTCTTGCAATTCTACACGTTCAAGGAGGGTTGCCCCGTTAGTCATTCTAGTCAGCCAATTATCATTGCCTTAGTCTGCCCCTTGATCTTGTGGTCACTTCTGAACTTGGAGAATGGGGAAGTCATTGAACCTACAATTTGTGTAGTTACGCTGACGTGCGCGAGCGAGTCCACCGGCTCGTAAGCCATCGGGTTCTGCTGTCTGTTCGAGCTCAAATCGAGATCGAGATCTTGCCAGACTAATTGGGTACTTCCATTTTAGTTGTATCTTCAGAGCAGCCTGTATATTTTAGGCTCTACTATTTTCCGATTCCAACACGACCAGACCGCACATAGAAATAGGTCTGATTCTCATTCCAATGGCAACGGTCCAGTTCCTGATTCCAACTTTTGAAATCTATTATGCAGGTAAGTTCCATGGTCTGGTGTTGAACCTACCCACCCACCCAAACCAGTTAGAACTCGTTTTTTGAAATTGGAAGAAGATGATTAAGTATTGTTAAATGAGCTTAACTTCACTATTGCTTTATATTTCTGTTTATTTTTTGTTGCTCATATAATTTTCCTATAATTGCTATTTATCCTGATTTTTTTAATGAAGCAAAAAAAAATAAAATAAAAAAAGAAATCGTATCCCGAATGGACCTTGAAACTAGACCAGATAAACCTAATATATTTGAAATTGTTGCTTCATCTACAATAATATCGCTTGTTGTAGGTTTATCCTTTTATTCTTGCCAAAACAACTAAGAAACGAACATAGCTTCTTTTCGGAAAATCGTATTCTTTTTCTTTGTGCTTCTAGTTTCATCTCAGATGCTGAACTATGGCCTTCTCTTTTGACGACTTCTTTATTCCTTTCCTTTGTTGTTCCGTGCTCTCGTCAATCTCGAATAAACTTTAGGGTGTGTCTCTTTCTCTATCTTCTGTTCTGTGAATTGGTAGGAGCCGTCGAAGATGCAGATCACTAATCGCTTTGCTTCGTCGATGTGAATGAGACCGACCGTAAGTGGATATTCGAATATATCGATCATGTTAAATCACCAAATTAGTATATCACATCGATTAATATATGAATTTTACAGATTAATCATATTATAGCCAGCATTATTCAATTTTTGTGAACTTTTCTTTCCATACATTTGCTCATACCGGATGGATATTCCAACATGCTTGGATGCCCAGGACGTGCTGATCAGGGCCTAATTCACGAAATCTCACCTGATGTTTCCGAATATAATATTTTCAAGTAGGTTTGAAATGGATTGGACACCCTAACAAGCCGGTAAAAGATTCAATAATAGAGGATCATAAGCATTATTTACCTTTGCTTTTATTCTGGATTTTTTTTTATATATAATCATTTTGTGTTAAGGTGATCAGAAAACTTTGGCTTGGTAAAGCAATCAACTTTAGATTCTGTGCGAGGAGTAGTCTCTGTGTTTTCTTGAGCTTCATGTCCGGCTACACACGTCCGGCTTCCGAGCCGAGCATGCTATTTTTCTTGATGATTGGGAGGGAACTCACGTCTGCAGAGTCTTACAGTTCAATAAAATCTTGCGTGCAAGCCGTCCGTGGTCGACCCCTCTTCCGAGATTAGAAACCCGAACCTCGCGGGAGCTACTACACATCGGCGAGCCGAGCATAATGCGCGCTAATTTGGCTTAGGTTTGACACAAGATCAGGTCATCTTCCTTCAGCAATGGAATCCTGGAGCTCCCCATGATTGAAGAGGATAAGATTTACATTAGGAAAGGCGATCAACGACTAGACCATGCATCAACTAAGACCGTCTGAAGAAAGCGACTGAGCACTTTAAGGGAGAGACGGGCAGAACAATTCCCAGGACAAGCTGGCTCCAACAACCAAAAGCATAGATGATGATATGTAATTTGACACCTTGATATAGACAAAGGGCAGAAGGGCATATCAAAAGTGAGATGCTGAATCGAGCACGTCCACCGCTAGTGCATCTCACACCGATTTCTTTGGATAGGAGGCGAGCAAAAAGTGGTCAAAAGGCAAGCATTTCGAGGTTGCTTCTTCGCGGAAAAATTGATTCAGAAAACGACAGTTTGGATCGAAATGCTTGTCGAGTTCAGCTCACCTGGCCTAGTAGGCAAGGCCAACCCTCGCCACGAGGACTCTCCCTTGCCTGGCCAAGCTTGACTTGTGGTGGGTGAGGCCAGCTTGACCTACCATGACTCGTGACTAGTGGCCGTCACCAGCAAAAGGAAGAAAAAATGAAAAATGTTAATAAATTTTTGAGAAATATTGAAATATTATAAAAAAATAATCTATATCAATATCGGCCACATAGAATGACCAACGTTATACTCAATTAACAAAATTTGAAAATGTTTTAGCATCGAATTGACAATATTGAAAGGTTTAGAACTTAATTGACAAAAGTGTTATGAATTTAAAAAAATTTGGATAATTTTTCCTAGATTTCTTTGGACTAGAGGCAAGCAAAAGTGGTCAAAAGGCAAGCATTTCGAGGTTGCTTCTCTGTGGAAAATGATGCAGGAGGACAATTTGGATGGAAATGCTCGTTGAG
>CM024721.1:43680438-43869264 GCA_014182545.1 Eucalyptus globulus
GCCAATTTCACTTTTACACCATCAATTTCCTATAATTTTTCAGATTGGTTCACGAACTTGACAAAATTGTATTTTTGACCCATAATTGGACAGCAACACAATTCTCATTTTGGCTTGGGTTTTTAGTAAATCAAACTCATTAGATTGATTCCTCGACACCTCAAGATCATAATTAAACCTTGATATCAACTTTTGACGGTTGATTAAAATTTCGTTATTGGATCATTTGGCGGTTGAGATTGCTCAATTTGGGGTGATATATATATATATACCAATTTTCCCTTCATTTTAGGGAGGCTCTCATTTCTACACATACACTATCTCTCTTCAAATATTTTCTCTCTCTTCTCTGGTTTTTCCCACCTCTCTCTTCTCTCTTTTCTCTCTCAACCGAATCGGCCCTTTGCGAGGTCATCTTGGCGACCGCGGCCAGAGTGGCCCGCAAATCGGCCCCCTCGGTAGCCATCTCCTCTTGCTCAATCTTCCTCGGGAGATCGCAAAATAGGCTCAACCTTACAGTGAAGCTATTCCAGTCCCGGGTAAAGCTCCATCATCGCCGGCTGGTCCACTCTTGAGTGCACAGTTGCGATTTGGAAGATCGATGATCGGTGGCTATCAAGCCAATGTCGGACCAAGTCCAGCTCCATTCTGGCTTTATCCTTGACCTCTTGGTGGTAGGGATTTCCCAATCCAGCCATAGGAGCAGGTTCCGGTGGCCAGTGATCTACCGGCGACTCAAGGTGGTCCAATCGGACTAATCTCGTCTTCAGCTCCTGGCGCGGTCGATGGAGGACTAGTTGCCATTGGATCTGATCCGATTTGGTCCTAAACTATTCCCGAGCCAAGGCATGAGTCGGGATCAAGAAGATCGGTTGCCAGGATCATCTCTAAAGGCTCTTATTCCCTCCGGTGCCTAAACCAGTCCATCTTTGGATCGGTTTTTGCTGAATACTCAAGCTAGTGATGCATTTTGGATCGAGCTAGTTCCGGTGATCTAATGTGCATCCTTAGGGTCTGATCAACGCTCGGTGAAGTCTTCGTCCTATTGCAGATCAGGAAACCAACAAAAAATCGCATAAAAAGGCAACTTCTAAAAGTTGGAATCCCATGAAGCGAGGTTGGATTGTCCAACTAGGGCTGGGATTCACCTTTGATCGATGAAATAGTCTTAAATCTAAAGATTATATACTTATTGATGATTTTCTGAAGTGTGAATATGATTGATTGAATGATCATGGATGATTGAACTTGATTGGCTTCAAATCTATGAATTTCGTATCTCTGGATTAGGTTGCTTTTTTGGCTGAAAGTTGTTTGTCATTGTTTGGTAAATATCCTATAATTTTTTTTTTTTTTTTTGGAATTTTAAGTCAGATTTTAGCTATGTTGAAAATGCTTAGATCTGAGAGCTAAGGTCAATCTGCCACATTTTGGTTCGAGATGAATTTAGGTAGATTTGAATATGAAATTGACCTTCTTCAACCTCAAGACCTTCATGATGAATGAACTACATGTTTGTATATGTTCAATTGATGCAAAATTTGCAAAGTTTTGATTTTGTTTAGTGCATCAATTGCATGTATCAATGTTAAAGGTGTTGCAGCAACATAAAAATTGAAGATGCATGTCTGTTTTGTCATTTTTGTCACAACTTGCATGATCTCAATTTGGTTTCAAGTTCTCAACAAAAAATATTCCTCATCATGTGTTCTGCATGTGAGATTTTTTGTCAGATTTTTACATGATCTTAGGTGAACAAAATAATGCTTGTTCTGTGGTATTAAGGTTAGAATGAGATCTTATGACGTATATGTTTTTGCCATGCCTGTTTGAGTCTTTTAGAGTCAAATCTTGCAATAATGCTTTTTTTTGACATTTGAATGACATATTACAAGCTTTTGTGTACATATTTAGGTCATTACATTTCAGTGTCATTTAGCATGTTAAATTTGTGTCATGAAAGTGATTTACACTTAAAAAACCTCCAAGCACGTCATTATGAATCTTTGAATCATCTCGTATTGTCATTGAATTATATAACATTTTCACATGCCGACTTAGGGTTAGATGATTACCCAAATTATTTTTCGTATTTGATTCTAAGTGTGTGTGATTTTTCATGCCTTTGAACATTACTTTGAATGATTTTGAGGTCTAAATGATGTATGCTTATGTTCTGGTTTTTAATTACTGATATGCGCACTTTTAGAAACCATGGTCTTAGAACACACCAAGTTGACCTTGTTTAGACTCGAGCCCTTCTAGGAATTATTAAAGCACACTTAGAGCTTTCTACTGCCGTTGATTTCATGTCATTTGCCCATCGTTCAATCTATTTTCTATTTTTCCTAATATAGGATAGAATCTGGACCTATGGTCAAAATTCGGACCCCTGTTTTTTACTCCTGTTTGAACAGACATTCACTATTTTTGTACCACTTTTTCTGTAAGTATTCTTGATTTAGTCCCTTAATGAAGTTTATTTTTCATTATGTTGGCTATGATGTGTGAAAATTTCATAATTTTTAAACTTCATTTGGTAGGTTAAATCTCGGTGATAATGACCAAGTGTTTTGCTATTTTGACAATTTCCTGATGCATTGTAGCTTGTTATCTGATTTTTAAAAAATCATGCCTAGCTCATTTAGGAAAACTTTCTTCATGAAAGTTGTTTGTTATCATGTCATACATGTTAGGGAATTTTTTTATGAATAAATTTTCAATGGGTACCATCCAATTTTGCTGATTTGTCATGCTTGGTCTGAAATTTCCTGACATGAATTTATTGTTGCAATTGTTTAGCTAAACCACTTAGGTTGGTTTGCGCATGAAATAAGATCATGTCATCTTCACGAAAGTTGTTCTAAATGCCTTGATTTTCATTGTCAAATAACTTTTAGTAAATTGGCCTTCTAAATCATATCTTGAAATCACTTTGGTACATGTGATGTTTCTGAAAATAATTTCTTAGAAATTCTTTTTCAAAGCTTGATTTGGTTTAAGGAAGGTCATGGTTTAGGCCATATTCAAAATATCTGCGACGCTTGCTGTAACATCTCGATTTTCACCTTATGAGAAATGGCTATAAGTTCAGTGTGCCAACGATAAGAATTGCTCATGGATTGTTCCGAGGATCGACCATGGACTAATTGGCTCGACTAGAAGGGAGGTAAATGATTGGCCATGGATTGATCAAGGGATCGGCTTTGAACCAATCGGTGACCATGCAAGTGGACCCGAGCCATTTGGCCATAGAAAGGCTCCTCAACCATAAGGGTTGATTGTTGGAAGTCACGTACCACCGCGGATTGATGGATGATCATGGATTGATCTAGAACAGTCATGTTCTAGTTGCGGGTGATTTTGCTTGGTTATGTACCAACCGTGGATGACCATGAGTCGATTCGGTGTGACTGTGCATTTGTCACGGATTGACCACTCCCATGCAACCACATAACAATCGAGAGCCAACCATGGACTAGGTATGCTTGACCATGGACCAGTCATGGATTGGCCATGGACATGCCATGGACCCCTTATGATGGATCTTGGATCTGACTAAGAACCCTGCTATATGCTAAGTTCTGCGCCCTATATTACCCCAAGCTCCAAGTTGGTCACGAGCTTGGTATGCATGGTTAGAGTCGATCCAAGGGTGCCATTGAGCCACACCTTAGGTCACCAACTTGCCGAAAGTAGGCACTTTGCCTACAATAACTACACCGAGGATGGCTTGGCCACAAACATCGGATGTGTTGAAATGGTTGTTTTCGGATGTACACGAAAAGCCCTTGCCCAGTCCTGGTTGCATTTCTAATGGCCTATTTCCCATGGTTGCTATATTGCTTGGAAATTGACAAAATAGAACCTTCTAACATATCCTAGGTTCTTCTTGAAGAAGGATGACTCACCATTTTAGATAGATATTTCTAGATTTGGTAATGATTGCAAAGATCCACCATTGGGAATTAAGTAATAGACTCTTGGACAAGTGAGCTAATCAAGAGAAGACATAATAGAAGATTCTATAATACCTCTTTAAATGCAAGGATGAGTCACCTCGCTTAGGTGTCCCTTGAAGATTTGGTAATGATTACCCAAGATTTTTCCATGGAGAAGAAGCAAAGGACTCAAGATCTTAAGTGGACCAATTAAAAGGGAATTTGGTGGAATATTCTAGATGGGCAAAACATAGAAAGCAACTTATATAATTTAGGCATGTGCTAAATATTCAAATATCATGATTAACCAAATTTAGGCATTTAATGAGAATGATGAGTCATTAGCTTAGGTGTCCACATGAAGATTTTGTAATGATGGCCAAAAAATTTACCTTGGAGAAAGTTGGTGACTCATTGGCTTAGGTCTCCATGAAAGATATGGTCATCATTACCATAAAATTTTCCTTGGAAAACAAATAGACTAAGTCATGATGGCATGTAATAGGTGGTCCAATAAGAAGATGACAAGTGTTCTCCTAGGACTCTAAGCATGCCACCTCGAAGTTATAGCCACGCGACTTCAAGAAAAATGATTGGGCCACTTGGAAAGGTAATAATAAGGTTTGAGCCTATAAATAGGGGAACTACCCCATTCATTCTCACCTGAACCATACTCTCATCTATTGCTTTTTACACGCCATTTTTCCCCTTTCTCTCGACCTTGCACTATTGCCCCTCATCAAGTCGCTCTAGCTAGTTCTAAAGGTTCATCCAAGTAAGTAAGGTCCCTATTTCTTCTCTAGGGTGGTATACTCCATTGTTGAGTCTAGTTAGGTGCTCACCCGTCAAGCCGTGGGTAGGATGTTAGATTTTTTGTATGGTTTTGCTCATATTTGTGCTTGAACGTGTGCTTAGGTTGTTCACGCCTAAAATGAGGTTGAAGTTAGCTTGGGTTGAGTTTTATTCAAGGTGAGGTCGCTTAAGGCCACAAGGCCTTAGATCGGCATTCAAGCATGCTAATTCTAAGTCTCATTCGATGCGGGATCACCCAAGGGCGCAAGCTTTTAAATCGGCATTGAGGCATGCTAGTTCGAAGTCTTGATCGGTACGGGGATCACCCGAGCCCACGAGGTTGTGATAAGGCACTAAAGCATGCCAATTATATGCCTTGGTTGGTGTGGGGACTTTGTGCTTGGCATTTGAATCAAGCCATGACCTAAGGGTCATTCATGGCATGAAGTGTGTTCACGTCGGGTTGAAGTAGAGGTCCGTCGAGCTTAGGATTTGTGAAGGCGAGGTATACCTAAGCCTCAAGGTCTTGGATCGGCATTGAGACGTGCCATTTCTGAGCCTTGTTCAATGCGGGGATCAATGCTATGTGTTCGGCTCAAGTTATGGACTAAGGGTCGTTCGACATGTTGTATAGTGCAATATTAGGATTCATGGCGTACGCATATGAATGAGCATGCCTTCGAGTGAGGTATGAGTTGGCTAAGAAGAAATAATGAGAATCAGTTTGTGTGATGCACTTGTGTATGCACATAAAGAGGAAAAAGCGCTTGTCACCACACAACTTAAATAGCAGCAGCCATATGAACTGAGCTGAGAAGCTTTTGTCGTTACATTTTGATGGATTGCTCGGGTCAAGGATATATATATATTTGTTTTTGTTTTAGTCACTGACATCTGCATCATCCAGTTCAATGCATCATATTATGAGGTATATGGCTACTTGCTCTTTTTTTTTGTCTTCTTCTTTTTGCGGTGCAGTTGGCGTGCGGAAAGCTCGAAAAATTGCTGGGCTCTTCGGCAAGTCTATTGTTCGCGTCCACTACACGGAGGCCCATGCTTTAATTGCAAGGTTAAAAGAGAAGAGGTAAATGTTAATACTAAGGAATTTCACGTAGTTGGCGGAAATATGTATATTAGACATGTCAAAGGACAACAACAATTATTACTTTTTTATTTTATTTATCGAGTTGAGTATTTTACTGAATTAGTGACAGCAAGCAATATAGGACTACTTGAATTTTTTCTCTTTCTGCTTTGCGGTTACGATGTTTCTTTTTATTCAAGTGCGCTCAAAAAAACAAATTAAGGAGGATATGCTTAGCGATAATAAATTTAATTCCCTCCTGCTGCAGGTTAGTCCAACAAGATCTGCAGTTTCCTTTCTTGGCCCTTCTCATTGCTGGTAAATATTTGTAATCTTTATACATTAGTAGTATTCTGGGCATTTCTGGTAAATGCTTCAATTGGGATTTGAGAAAAAGCATTCTTGAATTGCTTCATAGAGATTAGAAGCAAGCATATCCCTCAAACTGTGATCTAGGCATCTTGAATGGGTGATTTTTTTTTTTTTTTTTTTTTTTGGTTAGTCCTACTCTAATCCTACTTTACACTCACTCTTAGACTTTTGCCCTGCCTCTTGCAGGATATGGGAGTTGAAACCCACTCCTGAAACTTACGCATCCCCACCCCATCCCTCCCTAAGATGGTGGGGATTTGTATATATTGAATGCGTATTTGATTTATATTTATCTTGAACCCGATTTCTCTTTCATCATTAATTGATTGGAGTTGGTGATTAAATAGTGACGATATTGTGGTATTATCCGTAATGTAAATTCGTTGAGATTGCTTTACGTGCATAATGCAACCATCTAGTAATAGAGAGATGCCTGAGTTATACGAAAATCAGCAGGGTACCACTGCCATGCCACCCCAACAAAATTCCCTCAACTCAAAACTCATCATTGTCTCTCTATGTGATCACAACGTCTCTCTTCTATCATTTTTTTTTATTTGCAGGTAAAATGAAACGTTATTACGAAGAGAGTATGCTGGAACTGGGCGCTTCGTTTGCCATCGCCTGTAACTGCAGTCCATCCATTAGGCCACATTCTATCACGCTAACCTCCGACTAGGAAATTGTCAGACGGGTGAATTTCGAGAAAGGGTCATTTAGTGAAAGCAAATATAATTCGAGAGAAGACCACAAACAAATTATCCGAAAGAAAACCTACATTAATCATCGGTTCGATAGTCCATGTCTGTCCAGCCTTCCATCACCCCAACAGCTTTATTTCCTGCACATTTCAAGGTGTTAGAGAATCAAGATCACAACCAAGTTTGCTAAATCGAGAAGCCAAGTCTGCAATATCGAGAAATCAACCACAAGAGGTGAGGTCCTCGACTATGGTAGATGTGGATCACCAGAAGGCAATCAAGAAGTAAAAGAGCTGAAGAAATTGATAACTCATGGATAACGAGTTTCATCAACGGTGGAGATCATACAAATGTCAAAGACATGGATTGCCAAGTCTCAAGATTACTGTTCTGTTATATTCAGCTGTAAAGTTTGTTAGTTGAAGTTAGTTAGTTCGTTTTTCCAGTAGTTAGTCTTTCGTTTTCTGTCCATATATAGAGAGGTATTGTAATCGGTTCAAGGCTAAGAAGAACATAATGATTCAGAGAGTTTCTGCTGTATCTTTCTATCTCTTCAAATGAATGGAAATACAGTATCGAAAACTTCTTCACAGATCATCTGGTATCGTTCTTCATCCTCATCTTCTGTATTCTTGATTTCATAAGTTCTCATGGTATCAGAGCATGAAGATCAGAGCAGGAAGATCGATGTGCATCAGAACAGAATCTATCGAGTAACCAGTTCGTGCATCAAGTCAGAAGAAGTAAACGAACTTTGAAGCTCTCGGATCAAGGTAAACTCATACAGGCCTAGAGCTCATAAGCACTACTGTTATCATCTTCTTCAAAGAATCATAATAATGGCGATTAGAACTCCAAAATATCCTTTTCCGATACATGTGAATATCACAAACTTCGTCACAATCAAACTTGCTAAAGACAACTTCCTATTGTGGCAAGCTCAGATCCAAAGGTTTTTGAAAAACCAAGATCTGTTTGGTTTTGTTAATGGAGATATTACTTCACCCTCTCGAATGCTGCAAACAGAGGATGAAGGTTGTGAAACCGATCTTATTAATCCAGATCACACCGATCGGACTAGAACAGATCAGTTGATTTCATCATGGATCTCTGGAGCTGTTATTGAAAATATTTCCGAGCCTAATAATTGGATTAGAAACATCATCCGAAGTATGGCAAACTCTTCTGAAAAGATTTACACAAAAATCAATTGCTAGAGAGTTCGAATTAAGGGGAAACCGCAAACATGTCACAAGCATGAACAAACCCTTGCTGATTATCTCGGGAATACAAATCCATATGTGATCGTTGAATGCAATAGGCAAACCCGTGGATGATATAACCAAGATGTTTGGTGTATTGGAAGGTTTAGGTCCTGAGTGTGAGAACTTTCGGACTACCATATATTGTTTGAAGCCTCGAGCAGTATGATGAGGTTATTGCTCAATTACAAAGGTTTGAATCAAGACTCAAAAACTTTTCCAGGAGTCGTTCAACCCGAATTTGGCGTATTTTGGACAAAGACAGTTTCGGAGTTCGATCTAAAGATATCACAAATGAAAACTACTTTTCTCAAGATTCTGGATTTGTATCGAAAGAGGAGGATACTAGGTGGTCGAGAAGTTATGGTCGTGCGAGGGCGGTAACAATAGGGGTCGTGGTTTTGAAAGATATCAGAATTACAGTAACAGATATCTCCAGGCAAGGAAATCAACACCCTAGGACAGAGAAATGTTATCCCTACAACAAACCAAGGGTTTAGACCCTATACCACTTACTCACAAAGGTACCAAAATGTCAAGACTTATCCTTCTGCAAACTCGAGTAAAAATTTGCAGAATGAAAAAAGAAACAAGTAGCATTCGTTTAGAGTGTCAAATATGTAAAAAGTCTGGACATGATGCTCTTCGCTGCTGGTATCGGTTTGACAATTCTTATCAAGCAGAAGATATTCCAACAGCCTTGACAGCAATGCATATTGAAGACTCAACAGGCAATGAGTGGTATCCCGACTGGAGCTATAGCTCACATTAGTGCTGATCCCGGTATGCTCCATACTCTTTCTAAATATCAAGGACATGATACCGTTATGATAGGCAATGGATCATGTTTACCTCGTAACTCACATTGGCAACACGGCTCAAAACAAAGAACAATACATTACCGAACGATGTTCTAATTGTCCCAGAGATAAAGAAGAATCTCCTTTTAGTATCTAAACTCACAGATGACTTCCCTTGTTCCTTTATTTTTGACAAAACTGGTGTTTATGTAAAGGACAACAATACCAACACAATGGTGAAGCTCGGAAGGAAAATTATAGGTCTTTATCAAGCTAATCCACAAACCACAGAAGCCTTCTTTACTCAGCGGCAAAAGACAGTCGGTGAAGACATATGGCATCAGCGTTTGGCTCATACAAATGCTCAAGTAGTTAAGCATCTGCAAAAACAAAAGCTTATACAATTTGTTTCATCATCTCAAGTTGTTTGCAGCAGCTGTCAAATAGCTAAAAGTTCAGCTCTATCGTTTCCTTTTTCGGATTCTACATCAAGTTCTCCATTAGAAAGAATTCATTATGACATATGGGGACCATCACATTCCTTTCAAAAGTTTAGATATTATGTGATTTTTGTTGACAATTTCTCTCGATATTGCTGGCTATATCCCATGAAGTTGAAATCTGAGTTTTATGATATATTTGTTCAATTTCAGAAGTTAGTTGAACGACAAAGTATAATCATCGATTAAAATCTTCGAGTGATGGAGGAGGAGATTTTGTAAGCATTAGATTTCAAAAATTTCTGAGTCACCATGGAATAAGACAGTTCATATCATGTCCTCACACTCCAGAACAGAATGGGGTCTCCGAAAGAAAGCATCGACACATCGTTGAACTTGGATTAGCTATGCTCTATCACTCAAAAGTTCCACTGAAATTTTGGGTGGATGCATTTGTGACAGCTAATTACATCATCAACATTCTTCCCACACCAAAGTTGCGGATGGACACACCTTATAACAAACTTCATAATAGACAGCCAAGGTATGATCATTTAAGAGTATTTGGCTGTACATGCTATCCTTGCTTAAGACCGTATGCAAGTCATAAACTTGATCCTCGATCTCTCCCCTGTATCTTCTTGGGTTATAGCAATCAGCACAAAGGGTATCGATGTTTGGTCCCAACTAATAATCGTGTATACATCAGTAGGCATGTTGTCTTTGATGAGTATTCCTATCCTTTTACAAAGAAGCTGATCAATGAATATGGACATTATACAAACTTATACAAACAATGGAGTGAAGGAATACATTTTCTCGAGTCATCAAGTACCGAGTCACCAGCTATTGGATCCACTCATCAATCAGCCACAAACCAGATCCATCCTGATTTCCATGATTGCTATACTTATCATCCATGTCACGACAACAATCTCAGATCATTTCCTCGAGGAATATGCAAGATGAGACAATGACAGAAGAACAATCTATAGATGCTATGTCTCAAGATTATTCTATTTCTCAAGGACAACATACTACCAGTTCTTTATCTTCACACAATGATCTACTAGCTGAAGGTAGTTCTAATGAAAGGCACTCCAATTCCAATTCCATTCTGTCTTCCTCTCAAGGTACAAGTAATAATCATCATATGCGGACCGACTAAAGTCTGGAATTCGAAAAACCAAATCCAAGGTATGCTTATTTAGCTGATTATCCAGTTCCTATGGAACCAAAGTCCATCCAAGTCAAGCCGCCTTTAGCTAATCAAGCCTGGTATAGGGCTATGAAAGAAGAGATGGATGCGCTTGCTGAAAATCAAACATGGACATTGATTCCTAGAACTAACCAGATGAATGTAATAGGCTGCGAGTGGGTCTATAAGACCAAACTCACACAAGATGGCGGTCTTGAGGACTCAAAGCTCGTCTAGTCGCCAAAGGCTTTCACCGGGGAAGAATTTGGACTTCACCGAGACTTTCAGTCCGGTTGTAGAAACACACAACAATTCGAATAGTGTTATCTCTTGCTATGATAAGGCACCGGCCAATACACCAGCTTGATGTTAAGAATGCTTTTTTCTTCATGGAGATTTGAACGAGACTGTACATGGAATAGCCACCGGCTTTATCAATCCTTATCAGCCAAGCCATGTCCTTTGCTTCACAAGTCTCTATATGGCCTTCGACAAGCACCAAGAGCTTGGTTTGATAAATTCAGCAAATTTTTAATCGAAAATGGTTTCTTCTTCGCAAAGACAGCCGATCCATCGTTATTTGTTTTGCATACAAACTCACATACGTTCTATTGCTCCTATATGTTGATGATATCATCTTGACTGGGAGTTCACCACATCTCTTAACTGCCCTTATTCAGAAACTTAGTCTTCAGTTTCATATGAAGGACCTTGGGTATATTCACTATTTTTTGGGCATTGAGGCCAAACGAACTTCACAGAATCTCTTTCTGTGTCAAACTAAATATGCTACTGACTTGTTGAAACGAGCTTATATGGCCGACTGTAAACCAGTCTCAACACCTCTGCCTCTTCGATCAATCTCCATGGCTGACACTGCAAATCTACTTACAGATCTTATGGAGTACAGAAGCTTAGTTGGTGCTCTTCAATACTTAACCATCACTCGACCAGACCTGGCATTTGCTACTAATCTTCTCTGTCAAAAAATGCAACAGCCTACTGTAGGAGATTTTCATCAATTAAAAAGAGTACTTCGATATGTCAAAGGTACTATACATCTTGGAATCTACATCCATTCTCAAAGTTCAGTACATCTCTATGGTTTCTCTGATGCGGATTGGGCTGGTTGTCCAACAACACGACGTTCCACAACAGGATTTTGCACGTTTCTTGGATCCAATCTACTATCCTGGTCTGCCAAGAAACAACCTACTGTTTCTAGATCCTCAACTGAAGCAAGAGTATCGTGCACTTGCTTCGACCACTGCTGAACTCACCTGGATCACGTTTGTGCTACGAGATATAGGGATTTCTCTTCAGCCACCTACCACTATATATTGTGACAACAAATCAGCAATTTCTCTCACCGCCAATCCAATATTACATGCTCGAACCAAGCACATTGAAGTTGATTTTCACTTTGTCCGTGAGAAAGTCTCTTCTGGATCTATTCGTATTCAGTATATCTCTACTCATCTACAATTAGCTGATATATTTACTAAGTCACTATCCCGCTTATCTCATCTTACTCTCCGAACCAAATTGGGAATCAAATCCTTTACTCTTCCCAATTTGAGGGGGAATGTTAGAGAATCAAGATCACAACCAAGTTTGCTAAATCGAGAAGCCAAGTCTGCAATATCGAGAAATCAACCACAAGAGGTGAGGTCCTCGACTATGGTAGATGTGGATCACCAGAAGGCAATCAAGAAGTAAAAGAGCTGAAGAAATTGATAACTCATGGATAACGAGTTTCATCAATGGTGGAGATCATACAAATGTCAAAGATACGGATTGCCAAGTCTCAAGATTACTGTTCTGTTATATTCAGCTGTAAAGTTTGTTAGTTGAAGTTAGTTAGTTCGTTTTTCCAGTAGTTAGTCTTTCGTTTTCTGTCCATATATAGAGAGGTATTGTAATCGGTTCAAGGCTAAGAAGAACATAATGATTCAGAGAGTTTCTGCTGTATCTTTCTATCTCTTCAAATGAATGGAAATACAGTATCGAAAACTTCTTCACAGATCATCTGGTATCGTTCTTCATCCTCATCTTCTGTATTCTTGATTTCATAAGTTCTCACAAGGAACATAGAGGAATATGACCATTGATTGCAATTACCCGCAAACTAATTGTATCCCATATCCATTTATTGTCGAGATAGCTAAATACTAAGTACATATGTGGAGTCGAAGAGCAGCCATAAGAAGGATACTTCCACACTGAGGAATATTTGTTGGCGCACAATGAAATAGCTTTCCAATACCATGACCATTTTTTTTTATGAAGAATGTACATTATACTATTAGAAATTGGAACGATAGTGTATTTGACTTTTCTTATACGTGGAGAATTGACTAATGGTTTCATTACGAAACAGCAAAGAAGGAGAAAAAGTTAGTAACGCGTTGTTGACACGTTCGTATGTGTTCTTGCAGTCTAACGGATGTGGACTAGTATTGGACAGCGGTTCAGAGCCACCGTTAAGGGAATGAACCGGCAATCCAGCTATGAATGTACTGACTAGGCCCATTGGAATTGCAAGTCAAATCGATTGGCTCACGATCTGCTCATGAGCTTTTAATAAGAGCTAGTATTGGCAATTGGCATGTCTTTATGCAACGATTTGTGCAAAAGGATCAGTTGGGATCGACTATCAGCCCCTCAAGTGCTAGCGGATGAGGAGGGCTAACAGTGGTCGTAGATCTTGAGTTTTGCAAATCAGGCATCGCCGGTTAGTGGCACCTCGATTCCTAGGATCTTCATAAATCCTAAGCAAGGATTGTCTATGAGATGCAAAAGTGATCATGAACATAAATACAGAAATAGATTTTTTTGGGTAGATACTGAACAAGAGTTACCAGCTATCATTTTGGAAAATTCTAGATCAATTGGACACCTAATGCTCAGATAATAATGGAAAAGTTAGCTACCTAAGTGCACGTATGAAGGAACTAGTGATAGGAAACCTAGAGATCTTAGGTTCAAGGATTTGTTTCCGTATAGAATGCATTAGCGTCCTGTGGCACTCTTTCGGTACCACCGCCCTATTTAGTTTAAGTTCTAGTCATCCATTATTTAATTCATGCTTGATGCATTATTTCAAATGTTACAAAACACTTAATTGATGTTGTTATAACAAGGCCATATTTCTCATAAGTAGTGGGTCAACTCTTTTTGTGCGAAAGTGTGCATGTAAATTTCAATTTAGATGCAACATTTAATCATTATTTGAGAAAATGACATGACTTGACAATGACATGGCAACTTCGAAATTCATACAGAGAAAAAAATACATGACATGGAAAATATATGTTTGGGAACATATTGAGAAAATGATATGACATGATAATGAGGACATGAAAATTTTGAATTCAAAATGCGATGAGAAAATGCAATGACATGATAATAATTACATGTATGGAAATTCATAATACAAACATGATGAGAATATAACTTGGAGATGGCATAGCATGGCAATAGCTACATGATACATGACATAAAACATTAATGATTCAAATTTATCACTAGGTTCGATGTTGTCGTTCCATCAATTAGACTAATAGAAATTGCTAATGCAGTGTCCACTATCGTGAATCGATCATTAAATGTTCAGGTACAATTTGACGCATGTGATCATTAAAGGGGTCCATTGGGTGAGGTGGCTCATAAGGTGTTCGTGTTGGCGGTCCATATAAGCAAAAGCTCGTGATTTGGCATTGCATCTCACTGAATATTGCATTATTAAGATTTTGAATAGTTTAGGGACTGGGTTGATCAAATAAGTTAAAAGAGATAATGAATATTGAGCTACTCACAACATTGTCCAGTTAAGATGAGAACGTGAACTATATTGGTCCAACAGTCTATCAATTGTGCAATGCCATTAAAAGAAAGTTCAGGAGCTACTTATACCATGATCACATGGACTATATCATCCAAGAGCACACAATAGTGCGGACTGCTCATAAAATGCGGACCAATATAATCTCAACCACTGATAATGTTAGCGTCACCTTGAGGACCACATGATGTTAGGATAGGTTTCATCTTCATAATTTATAGATCGGGTAATATATGTTTAAGGAGCAACGATGGCGTGGGGCATGCAAAACCATGACATCGAATCATAAGAATTTGATGCCTCTGATAACTTTTCAATTTTCTAATCTTAGCTATTTAAGTTGCACCTCATTCCTCAATTGTGCCCTGGGCGTGCACAGAATGAGTACAAGGTCTTAATCTTGAAGTGTTCGTCCAATTTGATATAGAAGAGTTGGAAAACGAAATAGATTAAGGTAACTTACTTGGGATTCCTAGACAAGGATGTGAAGCGTTGAGAATGAATAAACACGACGAACTACTCGGGTTTGACTAAAATTCTGCGACATATATTCAATTGACCCTCAATTTTCTTCTTCTTACGGAGCCTGTAATACCAATCTCGAAATTTCGCCCGAAGGAGAAATTCCAGTATCCTTTGGAGGATACTTGGGATATCGAGGAGAAGTTTCAGTATCCTTTCGAGGATATTTGCAACTTAAAAATCCTTCATTATCATCGGTCTGAACTGCTTTCTGAGTTTTAGTGTATTTAAATGCGTATAAATATATATTTATTCATGTTTGGGGTCGTCTAGGATTTTTGGTGTAAATTAGCTATAATATTAAACAGTGACAGCTGTTGTAATCTCCATTCAAGATATAATCGAGACTTTTTCACCGATATCGGGATAAACTGTATGCTTATCCCAAAAGCTTAAACCGTTTTATCACATTGCTCAAATGAGAAATGAATACCATGCTTTACGCACACAATACGATTGATGTGCTTCGAAGATCCAAAGCCCATACGTCGATTTATCCACGAAGCTTCTTCATCAGATAGCGATAGTTCAACAATGGCTCCGACAAGTTTATTCAACAGGACTTCCAGGAGACAGCGACGATCCCTGAGCTCGGGTGGACATCCCTTTAAGGGAAGGAGAGAAAAACCCAGAAAGAAAGGGATGCAAAGGAAGATGATGAGGTGTTGTTTTGTGAGGGAAACTGAAAGATGGAAGAGGAAACACAAAGTGGGGGTTCGCTGCTTTGACTGAACTGAACATGAAATTGCGGTTTGATTTTTTGGTTCGGTTCTAACACCCCTATTTTCTATATTGGTACTTTCCTTTGAAAGACAATGGGAAATGCAAACAAGAGAATGGGAATGATTGAGTAGGACATTCTCGACATGTAGAGGAGAGGGAACCATGGGATTTCGTCTTGCTCATTGTGGTTCCAATCTATTTATATCGAGGGCTACAATTGGCCTTTCTACCTAAACCAAAGAAAAAAGAAAGGGGTAAGAGGGGGCAGTCACTAAGGGTGCGCATGGCAACATTTTTATTTCGGAGAACTATTTCTTTTCAGAAAGAATAAGGTGTTTGGTAATTTATAAATTTTTGTATTTATTTATTTTTTCTTTTTACTCACGGATTGCCAACCGCTGTTCACCGCCGCACGATCGTTGCACGATTGCCGCATGACCATCACACGATCGCCGCACGACCGTCGCACATTCGCCGCACGAACACCGACCGTTGCTGCAGGATTGCCGCCCATAGCCCACCGGTCGTGGGAGAGGGCGGTGGCTAATGAGCTGTGGGTGACGGTCCTATGGTGGCGTTCGGCAGCAATGGTCGGCGATCGTGCGGCGGTAGGCGATAGTTGTGCGGCGGTTGGCGATGGCTGGCTGTTGGCGGACGGTGGCGGTCGCCAACCGGTGAGCCATGGGTAGCGGCTGGTGGGCTACGAGCAGCGGCAACCATCGACGGCAATTGTTGGCGGTCAGCTACCAATGGTGGCCACGGGTGGCGGAGGTAGCCGACAGTTGGCATGAGGCATCCGGCGATGGCCGCAACAAGGAAGACGAACAAAAGAAAAATAGAAAAGAAAAAAGAAACTTATTTTTAGAAATTGTTCTCGGGAATAAGAAGCTACTTTTTTTTGTTTCTTATTTCTGTTCCAAATCTATCCCTAGCCACTTTTCTATTCCGGGGAATAGAAAAATAAGTTGGTGTTACTGAACATATTTCCATTCTATTCGAATGGGAATGCTCAGAGAGAAAAACCCAAAAAGAAAGGGATGCAAAGGAAGATGATGAGGTGTTGTTTTGTGAGGGAAACTGAAAGATGGAAGAGGAAACACAAAGTGGGGTTCGTTGCTTTGACTGAACTGAACACGAAATTGCGGTTTGATTTTTTTTTCTAACACCCCTATTTTCTATATTGGTACTTTCCTTTGAAAGACAATGGGAAATGCAAACAAGAGAATGTGAATGATTGAGTAGGACATTCTCGACATGTAGAGGAGAGGGAACCATGGGACTTCGTCTTGCTCATTGTGGTTCCAATTTATTTATATCAAGGGCTACAATTGGCCTTTCTACCTAAACCAAAGAAAAAAGAAAGGGGTAAGAGGGGGCAGTCACTAAGGGTACGCATGGTAACATTTTTATTCGGAGAACTATTTCTTTTCAGAAAAAATAAAGTGTTTGGTAATTTATAAATTTTTGTATTTATTTATTTTTTTCTTCTTACTCACGGATCGCCGACCGCCACCGCTCACGGTGCCACACAACCGCCGCACGACCGCCGCATGATCGCTGCACAAACACCAACCGTTGCTGTGGGATTGCCGCCCATAGCCCACCGGCCGTGGGAGAGGGCGGTGGCCGATGAGCTGTGGGCGATGGTCTTATGGTGGCATTCGGCAGCAATGGTCGGCAATCGTGCTGTGGCAGGCGGCAATTATGTGGCAGTTGGCGATGGCAGGCTGCTGACGGACGGTGGCGATCGTCGACCGGTGAGCCATGGGTAGCGGCTGGTGGGCTACGGGCGGCGGCAACCGTCGGCGGCAGTTGTTAGAGATCAGCTACCGATGGTGGCCGCGGGTGGCAGGAGCTAGCCGACAGTGGTCGCAAGAAGGAAGAAGAACAAAAGAATAATAGAAAAGAAAAAGAAACTTATTTTTAGAAATTTTTCCTAGGAACAAGAAGCTACTTTTTTTTGTTTCTTATTTCTGTTCCAAATCTATCCCTAGCCACTTTTCTATTTCGGGGATTAGAAAAATAAGTTGGTGTTACTGAACATATTTCCGTTCTTTTTTTGTTCTGGGGAACAAAAGAATAGAAATCGGGAGAAATAGAAACGTTACCATGTAGGCCCAAAGGTCGGAGGCTAGCTCAAATCGTAGTAGGTTTTCTTTTGGTTTCAAACTTGCAAAAGAAATTTCAAGTATCTAAAGTTAAAACACTAGTTGCTAACAACCCTCCATTTTGCCGTTGTTGGCAATGCTCTAATGAAACTCCAGCGGCTCTCATGGCATGAGCAAATACTTCACATCATAGATGGATGATACTTGATTTAGATGCATCGTTTGAAAATTACGAGTCTTTCAATCCCGAAAGCTAGCTAGTTAGGCTAGTCAACATATAATCATCTCCTGGAAATAAGATCCTTTTATATTAGTACTAGGGCCCATCCTCATTACGAATTGTAGTATTACGTGATATCTTTCCAATGACACCATAATCAAAATGATTTGGTGTTTTATAGACAAAGAAAACAATTCAAATAGGAATGAAGAATTTGGAAATTGACATGGTCCTAAACTATTCTGATTTAACTCAAGATCCGGCTTGAACGGGTTTGCGAGTTTGATTGAATGTTGATTCCTGAAAAAGGTTCATGGATTGAAAATCTGGACCAATTAGGTTTGGTTCGGTTTCAAGGTCGAGCATTGAACTCACCTGTTCTATGTGAGATCTGTATCGACTTGGCTGAATCCAAAGTAAAATTGGTCCGAAGCTATTATTGATTTTTTTTTTTTAAGGAAGTATTGTAACACGTCAACAACTTCAAAAAGTAAAGAGTCCACAAAGACATGCAATTTCACAAGGTCACACACCTAGCCTTAAGACCAAATCCAATCTCTTTCTAGTCAAATCAAAACTTACAATCACAAAATAAAAATCCTGGCAGTCTTGCCCTCTCTCTCTATTTGGTCTCAATCTCACGGTTAGGGCTCTCGCTGTTGTCTCGGGCATGATCCAAGATAGGTTGGTTCTTAAGATTACTAGTGATGACATAAATTGTGAGTTAAAGTAAAATTTACACAGAAAAATTGTGTCAAACAAATTTAAAAAAGGGGGCGGGGTGTGACATCTTGAATTTTTCAACCTATTTTCTATTGAATTGATCGGGCATTTCATTGACACTTCTATAGGGTTATTCTCAGAGCCGATCACTCTCGAGATAACTAGACTATATGGGGAAGCTATTAAAGACTTTAAAGTAGATAGACTTGAGAACTTGACTAGAAATTGGCTTCTCGATCGTGGCCATCTTTAGAGGTCATTACGGCACAGTTAAAAATCGAATTAAGATTAGAGATAGGTCAGTTCGATTGAGATGTGTGGCCGATCGTGGGTGACTCCACTAAATTGGGAAATTCTCGTCGACTGACACATTTGATTTTATTGTCGTTTTGATACCCTATATCTGTAATTGAATCTTCAAGATTTTCACTACAATCGAGAGTCGCCATTGAGTCGAGTGGGTTCATTGTGGCTCGAAGAAAATTGATCATGAGTCATTTGCCTTAAAAAGTCCTGAAAATTACCAAGTAGCCTAGGTTACATTAAAAACACTCCGAATGGAAATTAATCGTCAATTCAAGTCCGATTTCAGAAATTGAAGATTCTGTCATGTCACAATAAATTCTAGGACCCATGACTTAGTCTCAGAAGATTTTTCTGACAACTAACGCTTTTTGGGAAAAATTCAGCTCGGGACCGTTTCGTGCAATTGAAGCCAATGATTCATTCGAGTTGCAAAATTGAGAAGCATGAGGGATTCTTGGATGAAGAAAATTATCAATTTGATAAATGAGACATTAATTGATTTTATAAGAGTCAATTGAGAGAAAATCAAGAGGGAATTGAAGCCAAAATTTGCACTTTTGTGGACCAATTTGCAGCCAAGAGATGGCTAGCTTGAGGGGCAAGATGTGGGGGACAAACTTGTGGAATAAATGACCAAGTGGAGCCCCCATCCCTCTCATCCCTATATCTCTCTCTCACTATCAGCCGAACCCTCTCTCCTCTCCCTCTTGTTCGTGCGACACCACCCAGCAGCACCAGAGGAAGAAGCTGTAGCCGCGTGAAGACCGGAGTAGCTCACTGTCGCTATTTGCGCATCACCACCTGCACGCCGTCGCCGCTTGCTGCCGCTCACCCTTCGCACCTCATGCCGCCCAACTATGCGCCCAGCAACTCCTCTAGCTCATGTGGGAGCTGTCCAGCCGTTGTCCGACCACCTCCGACTGCTATGGACCGCCGTTCAGCCTCGCCGAGCCACCGTTTGCCCTTCCCGATCCTTTACCGCGCCAGACCAGCTCACTTCCTCCTGTTTTGCAACAAAGAACAGCAACCCAGCAAGTGGATTACCAGTAGTGATCCAAGCTCGCTTTGAGGCGTTTCTGGGCCCCGAACCTGAGGCTCGCTTTGGAAAGAAACGACCCCCGCGTTGTTCTCGTCGGTTTGATCCGACTCGTTCGCTAATCAAGTGAGTTTTACTCATTAATCTTTGCTTAGTTTGCTAATTATGCTTAAGAGTTGATTAGTGTTAATTAAGTAGGATTAGGTTGTTAGATTAGAGTAGATTAGTGATTATTAGTTAATTGTGATGCATGTTAGGTAATTTGATGGTGCGATTAGTAAATAGACAGGTGGTATTATTTATTGAATGTATCTCGGGATTTTTTGCGACCTGTTTCGGGCTTCAATTAGGCATAATGGGCCTAAATTGGATTTTTAGTATTTAATTATTAATTTTCGAAATTAATTTAATTGATTATTTATTTTTCGAAAATAAGGCTCGGATAGCTGACAACCGAAATTTTATGCCGATTGCCGTGGTGCAGTCCATTTATTTATTTGAGATCTACGTTGCGTGAAATTGAATTAAATGTGATATTTTAGGAATTTATCCTAAATTGAGTGAAATTGAATGATTGATTGGTAGATGGCTGAGTTTGGTTATTTAGCATTGATAATGCTTGATGAGTTGGAAAGTGGAGAGAATCGTGAGAGTTAATTAAGAATACTCTTGGTGGAGATCAATGGGAATACGACGTAATAGACATACGTGGTTTGGTGATTAAGGATATCACTGGTGAAAATGGCGCCTTAAAGAACGTACAAGTGCTGTCTATTACATGCATCATTATAGACATACATGGTTCGGTGATTTGGAATATCACTGGTGAAAACGACGCCTTAAAGAACGCACGAGTACTGTTTATTGCATGCATCATTATGGACATACATGGTTCGATGATTAAGGATATCACTGGTGAAAACGATGCCTTAAAGAATGCACAAGTGCTGCCCATTTCATACACCACCTTGGCAAAAATGGCACCCGAGAGAGTATGTGTGATTTGGTGATTGGAAATGACCTAGAGATAGTCCGATTAACATGTAATTGACTAGGTCGATTGATCATTGTTTTGATCCGTTTGTCGTCAATTGATTGATCATTTGATGTAATATATGAGGCATATGCGTATAACCTTGAATTGTAGGTGGAATATGAGGCCAAGGTAATTTCTCTTACCCGTGTGTGCTTAGGCAGCTTGGTTAGCATATTGATTTACTAATCGAGTCTTATGGGGTAGAATTCGCTGAGATGTAGTCTCATTGGTTATTAAATAACCAATGTCAGGTCCATAGATGGTAGCACCGGCACTTCCCCCTCCTCTAGAGCAGTTTGGCATTCCAGTGGACATCACCGAGAAAGAAACTCACTTCCATGTTCATCCTCATCCGGAAGGGTTAGAATACGTTTTGATTGAGTCGACAGTGTGGGTTGGTGTCGGCCAGGACGACCTAATGCCCCATGAGTATCGGTCTTGGTATCACTACTATTTTGATGGGCAAAGAGTATGTCCCATCCCTGAAGAGAATATACCTTACCTCGTCTTGGAGAAAGCTTTTGGTGAGCGGACTGCAGACCCCTAGGGTGGAGGCGTAGATGATGCCAAAGATCCTACACTTGGGAGTGAGCCGACTTCACCTGTATACACTGTAAAGGATGAAAATTTTGAGGAAGGTGAGATCGTGGAACAAGAAGTGGAAGGTCTAGAGGAGGATGAGGACCGGGGAATAGCTGAGGAGGAGCCGGTAGAAGAAGAGCCTGAAGAGGACGAAGAGCTAGAAGAAAATGAGCTTAGTGAAGAGGAATCGGAGGAGGATGACCTCGAGGAGGATCCTGAATAGGATCCGAGATGAGGACTGAGATCCCATCCCATTTTGCAAACTTTAGGTTTTAATCGAATATATAGTAGATTAGACTTGTGAATAGTATTGTATTATACTATAGTTTGCCTTGTATAAAAGTGTAGTTGTGAATTTTGATATGGAAAATTATGGCTTTGCTTTTCTATCCCATTGTTTTATTATCTGGGGATTTATAACGGTTTACGCATGCGCTATTAAAAAGGAAAGGGTTGGTGATACATAGTTTTGGGATATCGCATTCTAAAATCGACCAAGTAGAAGGATGTGTGCGTGCCCAAGGATCGGGGCATGACATCCCCTTTTTGTGGTATTAAAGCAAAGTTCAAGATTGGAGTGATAAGGAGCGATGGGTCTTGGGATAGTAGTAAGAAAAGCCTTTAAATTCATGTTGGTGCATGTCTGTGTTAGTTGGATGCTTGAATTGCTTGTTGTTTGGATCGCTCTGTTTCTAATTCGGTATTGAATTGAAAGCAGGTGTCAGTAGATTAAAGTGACACCATGAGCGATCAGGAGCCTAGAACTCCTGCTAAGAGGGCTAGTAGGGCCGTGACTCGGGGAAGAATGCTAACCAAGGTTGGTGCCCGAGGAGGCCGTGGTAAAGCGCTAGCTATGGCTAGTGCGAGTGGAGTGACTCCACTTGTTGTAGATGTTAGGGTAATAGGCCTTGGTGATCCCAGGATAGACGGGATCATGCGAGTCCTAGAAGTAATGGGAAATCGTATGGATTAGCAAACACAGAACCAGGCCGTAGCTGTTGAAGCCGTTGCTCAAGCCGTTGTTGCCACAATTGCTGCCGCCACTGGAGTTGCCCCTGCTGCCGCAACTGTAGTTGCACCTGCCGTCGCCCTTGCTGAAGTGCTACCAGGAGTTGTGGCCGCTGGGAGGCCGATCCACTAGTTAGTGGAAAAGTTTCTGAAGCTGAAACCGCCGAGGTTCATTGGTACTGGAGAACCTGAGGCTGCATCTCTGTGGGTATAGGATCTGGAGAAGGCATTTGCACTTCTAATGTGCAATGAAGAGGAAATGTGGTACTAGCTATGTACTAATTTCAAGGTAACGCCAATATTTGGTGGAGAACCGCCAAGGACACTGTGTTCCTAGAAGGTGTGGCCCAAGTGTAGGATGCCTTCCTTAGAGTTTTAAATTAACAGTACTTCTCAAGTAATGCCCCGGAACAAAAGATAGAGGAGTTCCATGGTCTCCGCTAAGGGAGCATGATAATTGACCAATATGGGGTCAAGTTCGCAGAACTATCACAGTATGCTCATAAATTGATAGAAGACCCTGAAGAGAAAGCTCGGAAATTCAAAAGTGGTCTTCGTACTGAATTGAAACAACATCTGTTACCTTGGGACTTGAAAGATTACAAAGTGAGGTTTATCGTCAAGCTCAGATGAAGAGAGAGCTTTAAATGCACAAGTTGCCTCATCTAGATTGAGGTTTAGCTCTCATCGAGAGAATATCCGCCAAGGGAAGAGACCCATGCTTGGAGGTAAATCCAATGCTCCACCCTTCAAGAGAAGTGGATTCAGTAGGCCGATGCTAATAATATGGTTATGTGTCACTTCTGTGGAAGACGACATGGATCAACTCCGTGCCCCGCCAGGTCAGGAGTATGTTATGAATGCAGCCAGTAGGGCCACATCGCAAGGAATTGTCCGAATAAGTAAAGAGGGCAACCTCAGTTGCCACCTCCACCACCAATGAGACAGATTAGAGGGTATGCCCTTTAGAACGTGCCACAGGGAGGACAACAGAGACCTCTAGTCCAAGGCACGGTGTACGCAATTACGCAAGGTCAGGCAGAAGCTGCACCTAACGTGATCACAGGTATGGTTTCGCTCAACGACTAACCTACTTATGCTTTGTTTGATTTGGGAGCAACCTATTCCTTCATTGCCGAGTAGTATCTTAGGATGCGAGAATCGTGGAGGACCATTGAAAGATTTCTTTGACCTCGTCAGTGGGGAAAAGATTAGCTCGCCATGTATGATTTGTTAGATGAGGGTTGCCGAGGCGGGTACTTAGCATAAGTAGTTCGTTTGTTAGACGAAAATGGCAACTATCATGGATACGACAATTGAGGAACTGAGAATGGAAGACATTTCAGTGGTACATGAGTTTCCATATGTTTTTCCAAAGGAATTACCAAGGTTACTACTAGAAAGAGAGATTGAACTTGTAATTGAACTAGCACTGGGGACAGAACCAATCTTGAAGGCACCTTACTGGATGGCGTTATTTGAGTTGAAAGAACTGAAGGTGCAAATGCAAGAGTTACTGGATAAATGATTTATTAATCCTAGTGCATCACATTAGGGAGCACCAATTCTGTTTGTCAAGAAGAAAGATGGTTCATTGCGTCTGTGCATCGACTATCGGCAACTTAATTAGGTAATGATCAAGAACAAGTATCCACTGCCAAGGATTGATGACTTGTTTGATCAATTGCAAGGAGCGTCAATATTTTTGAAAATTGATTTGAGGACGGGATATCATCAACTGAGGATTAGGAAGGAGGACATTCTTAAGTCAGCATTTTGTACCCGGTATGGTCATTACGAGTTCACAAAGTGACGCCGTTCGAGTTAACAAATGCTCCAAAGATTTTGATGAACAGATGTCGCATTTTGATGAACGAGTGTTTAAGAAATGTCCAGATCAGTTTGTAATCATGTTCATCGATGATATCTTGGTCTATTCGAGAAGTGATGAAGAGCATGAGAATCATTTGAGATTAGTGCTTCAAACCTTAAGAACTCATCAATTGTATGCTAAGTTTAGCAAGTGCGAGTTTTGGTTAACTCGTGTTGCTTTCTTAGGGCGTGTGATCTCAGGTGAAGGAATTTCAGTGGACCCAAGCAAGATTGAAGTTGTGATCAATTGGCCAAGACCAACTCAATAACAGAGATAAGAAGTTTTCTGGGTTTAGCAGGGTATTGCAGATGGTTTGTGGAAGGATTCTCACCATTAGCGTCGCCTCTGACAAAACTCCTGAAGAAGGAAGAGAAATTTGTGTGGTTAGATAAGTGCGAGCGTAGTTTTCAAGAGCTAAAGGAAAAGCTGACTATCGCATCTGTGTTGACAATTCCATCTGGTCCCAGAGGGTTCGAGATCTATAGTGATGCGTCTTTCAGAGGGTTGGGTTGCGCGTTGATGCAACATGGTAGGGTTGTTGCGTACGCTTCTCATCAGTTGAGACCTCATGAATTGAACTATCCGACGCATGACTTAGAACTCACAACCATTATATTTTCGTTGAAGATTTGGAGGCACTACTTGTGCGGGGAAAAGTTTCAGATCTTTACGGACTATCAGAGTCTCAAGTACTTGTTCTCTTAGAAGGAGTTGAACATGAAACAGTGCCGATGGATGGAGTTGTTGAAGGACCACGACTGTCATATTCTATATCACACGGGGAAGGCGAATAAAGTCGCTGATGCTTTGAGTCGAAAGTCTTCAGTGGCTCACTTATTAATAAATGAGTGAAACTTAATCGAAAGAGCGCGAGATTTGGTGTTCAAGTTTGAGGTTGGCCACCTCTCGAGTCTTATGGCCACCCTCAGAATTGAACCGGATGTCCAGGTCAGAATCAAGCTACTCCAACCGATAGATCCGGATGTACATAAGATAATTCAAGAGAACATCGATAAAAGAAATGTTGATTTTCAGGTTTCTAATGATGGGATATTAAGGTTCCGTGAACGTTTGGTTGTACCTGACGATGTAGAGCTTAAAGAGGATATTTTATTTGAAGCACATCGTAGAAGTTACAACGTTCATCCTAGAAATACCAAGATGTATCAGAACCTGTTTCAACACTATTGATAGTCAGGTATGAAGGCAGACATCGCTAAGCATGTCGCTAAGTGTTTGACGTGTTAGCAAGTAAAGGCCCAGCATTGCAAACCGGGAGGACTTCTGCAACCTCTCGCAATCCAGAATGGAAATGGGAGTATATCACAATGGATTTCGTGACTGGACTACTAAGGAGCCAAAGAGGAAATGATTCAATTTGTGTAATAGTCGATAGATTGATGAAGTTGGCTTACTTCATTGCAGTAAGAAAGGACCTGAGTCTGGATAGACACGCAGACCTGTATGTGCATCGGATGATTCGTATGCATGGAGTGCCGGTTAAGATAACTTCAGACAGAGACCCGAGGTTTACTACAACTTTTTGGAAGAGCTTGCAGAGCGCGCTAAGAACAAAGCTTCAGTACAGTATGGCGTATCATCCTCAGATGGATGGCGAGTCTGAGAGGACAATTCAGACTCTCGAGGACATGCTGAGAGCTTGTATAATAGACTTCAAGGGAAGTTGGGAAGATCAGCTTTATCTGGTGGAATTCGCCTATAACAACAGTTATCAACAGAGCATCAAGATGGCTCCATTTGAAGCATTGTATGGCAAAGTATGTAGAATGCCAGTGTGTTGGGATGAAGTTGGGGAAATAAAGATTACAGGTCTAAAGTTAGTTCAACAATCAGTAAAAGCCGTGGTAGTGATCAGAGACAAATTAAAGACCACTCAGAGGAGGCAGAAAAGTTATGCAGATAAGCGTCGAAGGTCTTTGGAATTTCAACTTGGTGATCACATTTTCTAAAAGTGTCACCAATGAGGGGAACTTTGCAGTTTAGTAAGAAAGGCAAATTGAGTCCGGGGTATTTAGGTCCTTTTGAGATTCTTGAGAGAATCGGGATCCTAGCGTATCTTTTTGTGTTGCCGCCAAGATTGGCGCAAGTGCACAACGTCTTTCATGTGTCGATGTTAAGGAAGTACGAGCCTGACCCGACTCACGTGCTCAATTTCGAGGAATTGGACGTGGATGACTGTGTGTCATACTTTGAAAGCCCGGTCTAGATCGTTGATCGTAAAGAGCAAGTTCTGCATACAAAGACCACCCCTTTGGTCAAAGTGGTCTAGCAACACCACGGTACGTAAAGAGCAACATGGGACACTGAAGAGTCGATGGGAGAATTGTACCCCCACATTTTTGATAAAGTTTTGTAATGGTTTAAATTTTGAGGACGGAATTTTTATAAGAGGGGAAGAGTTGTGACATCCTGAATTTTTTAACTTGTTTTTATATTCAATTAATCAGGCATTTCATTGACGCCTCTAAAGGGCTATTTTCAAAACCGATCACTCTCGAGATAACTAGACTATATGGAGAAGCTATTAAGGACTTTAAAGATGGTTCAGGGAGTCATCACCGCCCTGACGAGCCCCCCATTTGCGACCTCCTCCTCGAGGTTGTTGAGGTTCGGGGTCGGTGTCCAGAGGCCACCGGAGCTCCATCACCGCCGTTGCTCGGCCGTTCCGGTGGTGCGGTGCGAGGCAAGCCCCGCGCCGCCTTTAACCGAGGGTGACAACTCTTCTTCTCCATCTTCTTCTTCTTCTTATGTGTCTTTCTGAATGTATGGCATTTTTCATGCGTAAAGAGTAGAGTAGACATGCAGTGACTGATTTCACTGAAGTCTTTTGGGTTGTCTGTCGGATGCGATGGCCGATTCGGAAGGCCAGTTGATTTGCGAAACCACGTTCGTCTGGTGTGAAACAAGTGATAGATGAAGCACAAGCGTAGCGAGATGCAAAACTAGTAAGGTTTATATGCAAAATGGTAGGTGAAGAGTGATTTGTTGGGAGAGTAATGTGGGAAGAATTATAGAGCGCCATTGGTCTGCAATTCTTGCAATACAATTGATGCCTGATCTTATGTTTCAAAATTATAGGGAAAAGAAAAAGAGAAATTCTTTATGCTTGGACAAAGTCTATGCTTATCCATCAGAAGTCATGGGCTTTTATCATAACTTTAATTTGGCAAAAGAAACCATGAAAGTATAATTTGGTTGGTTTTGATGGGAAAACGGTAATAATTTGAATAATATCGAATCAACGCAGTGGAATAAAATAATCTCCTCTCTTGTGTAAACCTAATAGGAATCGATATAGTAGAGTAAAATAAATACCAAGCACGCGAACACAAGACGATTTTTTACGTGGAAAACCTCCTCGATGTGAGGAGATAAAAAACCACGGGACCGGAGTCCACTTGAAAATCTTCACTATCAATAAAATTGTTCTTCTCTGGTAAATACTAGAGGTACATAATAGCAAACACCTCAAGAACATAATTCTTGGCAATACACATGAACTTCACAAGAGATCAAGGATAAATCTGACCAAAAACGCATGTTTTGATCAATCCACGAAAAACCTGATGTATGGAGCTTCAAACGAAAATCAAACCGTTCAGATTCGATTAAATTATGCCACAAATATGCTGACAAAATTTCAACTCAATCGGACCACGAATCGACCTCCGACGTTAGCTTGATGTAAATTAGATATTGCCCCAAACCCCAAATTAGATAATTCTTGTTACTGTTTCCTTTTCTGCAGCTACCTTTTTATATAGATAGTAAGAAACCCTATTTCCTCATATAACTTATTATATGGGCTCAAGCCCTTTTTGGGCTTGCAACTCATTGGGCCTCCACATAGGAGTGAACCCGCCTAACAAATCTCCCCTCACGACAATGTGGAGGGATTCACCATCCCTGCTATCAAACGGCAATGTTCAAGCTTCTCTCTTGGTAGAGTCTTCATAATCATATCGGAGCCATTATGATCCGTATGAATTTTCTCAAGTTCCAACAACTTTTCATCTAGAACATCCCTTATCCAATGATATCTAACATCAATATGTTTCGATCTAGAATGAAAAGATGAATTCTTACCAAGATGAATTGCGCTTTGATTATCACAAAATAACACATACCTCTTTTGCTTGAACCCAAGTTCTTATAAGAACTTCTTCATCCATAGCATCTCTTTACTAGCTTCAGTTGCTGCAATAAATTCAGCTTCGGTTGTAGAAAGTGCAACACACTTTTGCAATCTTGACTTCCATGACACAGCTCCACCCACAAAAGAAATCAAATAACCAGAAGTAGATTTACGAGTATCAATATCTCCTGCCAAGTCGGAATCTGTGTATCCAACTAACTCAAGTTTCCCGGTCTCAAAACTGAGTTTCAAATTGAAGTTCCCCGAAGATACCTCATAATCCACTTCATTGCATTCTAGTGCTCTCTACCTGGATTTGACAAATAGCGACTAACAACGCCAACTGCATGTGCCAAGTCTGGGCGTGTACATACCATCACATACATTAAGCTTCCTACAGCTGAAGCATATGGAATACTTTCCATATCTTTCTTCTCTTTATCAGTTTTAGGACTTTGCATCATATTTAACTTAAAGTGGGCAGCAAGAGGAGTACTAACCACTTTAGCCTTGTCCATGTAAAATTTCTGAAGGATCTTCTCGATATATTTCTCTTTGCGACAAAAATAACTTCTTAGCATCTCTGTCTCGGGTAATTCTAATGCCAAGAATCTGCTTCACGAGCCCAAGTCTTTCATGGCAAAAGACTTGCTCAACTGTTTCTTCAATAACTCAATTCTTGAAGCATTCCTGCCAATAATCAGCATATCATCAACATAAAGCAAGAGAATAATAAAGTCATCATCAGAAAATTTTTGGACAAACACACAGTTATCCGAGGAAGTCTTCTTATAGCCCTGTTCTGTCATAACTGACGCAAATTTCTTATACCACTGTCTCGGTGCTTGTTTTAGGCCATAGAAACTTTTCTTCAATTTGCACACATAATCCTCTTTCCCTTGTACTTTGAAACCCTCAGGTTGTTCCATATATATCTCTTCCTCCAAGTCACCATGTAGGAAGGCTGTTTTAACATCCATTTGCTCAATTTCTAAATCTAGGCTAGCTACCAAGCCTAGTACCACACGGATAGAAGACATTTTTACTACCGGAGAAAATATATCATCAAAATCAATACATTTTCTCTAACCGAATCCCTTAACAACCAATCTAGCTTTGTATCATGGTTGTAAAGTATGTTCATCTTGCTTCAACCTATATACCCACTTGTTCTTCAAAGCTCTTTTACCTTTAGGTAACTTCACCAACTCAAAAGTATGATTATCATAAAGTGACTGCATCTCATCTTGCATAGCATTGAACCAATTGCTTTTGTACTCATCTTCTATTGCTTCTGCATAACACTCTGGTTCACCTGCATCAGTCAATAATACATATTCATCTTCAGAATACCTGGTGGAAGGTCGTCGGTTTCTAACAGATCTCCGGACTGGAACATCCAGTGGAACATCTAATTGAGCCTCTGGTTCAGGAATAGTATTATCTATTTCAACATGTTCAGGAACATGTGCGTTATTTGGAACATTGACTTCCTGCTACTCTTCATCAACCTGTGTAGGAATATTTGTAAGAGGAACTGGATCTAAATCAACCAGATTATCACTAACCTGTGGTGTTGAAATCATCTTCGATTTCTCAATATCCTCTATTGTTTGATCTTCCATAAACACAACGTCTCTGCTTCTTACAATTTTCTTTTCAAGTGGATCATAAAATTAGTAGCCAAGCATATCCTGTCCATAACCAATAAATATGCACTATTGTGTTTTCACATCAAGTTTAGACCTCTCATCTTTGGGAACATGCACAAATGCTTTGCACCCAAATACATGCAAATAATCATAAGAAACTTCTTTGCCTGTCCAAACTCTATTAGGAACATCAAACTGTAAAGGAACGCATGGAGTAAGATTTAATATATGTACAACTGTACTTAAAGCCTCACCCCCAAAAGGATCCAGGTAGCTTTAACTGTGAAAGTAAGCATCTTACCCTTTCAACCAATGTTCTGTTCATTCTCTCAGCGAATCCATGTGTTTCCTCAATAATATGGTTCAAAACATTATCATCTACCCACTGCCTGATATAATCACACTTGATGATGAAATATAGACCATTCAACATCATTTTTATTCTCTGGTTTCTCCTCAGCAAATACAGGCAAATAAAAATCTTTCACATATAAAAGATCTTCCATCTTCCCTTTCCAGATATGATAATTCGAACCATTCAATGTAACCATTCTACTCATATTCGTTTCCATTGTTTAACACAAGGCAGAAAAATCAAGCAATAACCTGTTGCTCTGATACCACTCTGATGGGAGAACAGTAATAATTCGAATAATATCGAATCAAAGCAGTGGAATAAAATAATCTCCTCTCTTGTGTAAACCTAATAGGAATCGATATAGTAGAGTAAAATAAATACCAAGCACGCGAACACAAGACGATTTTTTACGTGGAAAACCTCCTCGATGTGAGGAGATAAAAAACCACAGGACCGGAGTCCACTTGAAAATCTTCACTATCAATAAAATTGTTCTTCTCTAGTAAATACTAGAGGTACATAACAGCAAACACCTCAAGAACATAATTCTTGGCAATACACATGAACTTCACAAGAGATCAAGGATAAATCTGACCAAAAACGCAGGTTTTGATCAATCCACGAAAAGCCTAATGTATGGAGCTTCAAACGAAAATCAAACCGTTCAGATTCGATTAAATTGTGCCACAAATATGCTGACAAAATTTTAGCTCAATCGGACCACGAATCGACCTCCGACGCCAGCTTGATGTAAATCAGATATTGCCCCAAACCCTAGATTTTCTGCTTTCTCTTTTTCTCTTGTTACTGTTTCCTTTTCTGCAGCTACCTTTTTATATAGATAGTGAGAAACCCTATTTCCTCATATAACTTATTATATGGGCTCAAGCCCTTTTTGGGCTTGCAACTCATTGGGCCTCCTTCACATAGGAGTGAACCCAGCTAACAGGTTTGGCAATGCGTCGGTTGTGATCATTACTTCAGCTAGAAAGCATCTTTTATTGTGGAATATCTTCAATTTATTGGCGAGACCAAGAGAGATCTGCAGTAGCCATCTTGCTGATTACTTCTAGATGGACATTTCAACTTTCAACTTGAGTTGATTGTGATTTAACCCACACCTCCTCCACAGAGAGACTTGAAAGCGGTGCTTTTGTGACTGGTGGTACGTATGATTTTTCCAGAGCAACGACATCACTTACTGGGAAGATGCTGGATTCGTCAAAGAGGGTCACTCTTGTTAGGCATGGTCTTAGCTCTTGGAATGAAAAAGGCAGAGTCTAGGTTTGGCTGTTATCTTATTAAGTTAATAGACATTTTTATAGGGAAAGATAGTTCACTTCCTGTTGCTTGGATTGTTTGTGACCTGACAAATCTTGTCATTTTATCATTTATTTTCTTCACTTGTGATGATTTTAGAGTAATTCTTCAGCTAATAATCTTCCCATGTATGAAACACAAGGAAGCTCAAATCTTTTTGTGCTAACAGAGACAGGGGTGAAGCAAACTGAGCGGTACAGACGAGCCTTGTCAGAAATGCACTTTGATCAGTGTTTCTCAAGTCCAATATCCCGTGCGAAGGTTTGAAAATGATAATCAGGATGGTCAAACTAGTACTTAGTCATCCTTTTATCAGCAATCAGTTTTTGAGTGTTAATGCAGACTACTGCGGAAGTCCTATGGCAAGGAAGGGAAGAGCCAGTGATTTTCCTGGATTCACTGAAGGAGGCCCATCTATTCTACCTTGAAGGAATGAAAAATGGTCAGTTCTCATCATCTTCTGATTCAGGCGCCTCAAATCTCAATAATGCTTCCTATGTTAGCTGTTGTTGACATAAATTTGTCGTGCGTTTCACTGCTTTATCTGTGCTAAGTTCCTGAAGCATTCAAATTTCAAGTTCATTGAGCCATAAACTTCGTTTCCACTCATAAATTTTACCTTTAGCTTTTGTTATATGCCTGTATGCTAAATGAAACTCAGAATTTGGAGGTAGTTGATGCTTGGAAGATATATCCAAAGGAGTATACAACATGGAGGGAGGATCCATCAAACTTTTGTGTGTATGGTGTTTACCCTGTAAGGGAATTGTGGGGGACAGCAAGAGAGGCTTGGAAGGAGATCTTGCTATCACCTGTTAGTTCTCTACTCATCATGAGATATTTTGTTGCTGAGAGTTGCATTGCCACTCATCTTCCTCCTTTTTCTGTTTTTCCAGGGGAAAGATTTTCTTGTTGTGACCCACAAATCACTGTTGAGGGCACTGATATGTGTAGCTCTTGGTCTAGGGCCAGAGAGGTAGGTGCAGGATTATGATTATTAAGCAGTTCTTGGATTGTTCTTTAAAAAATGTCGTTGCTGTATTCAATCATCATGAAAAGTCCAAAAGGAATGCTCATGAGCGAAATTTTTTTTTTTTTCCGAGAATTTTACCTTGGCTTGGTGCAATGCCTCCGTCTACAATTCTTGTATATCTGCGAAGATCCAAGGATGGTTTTACATTTCTTTATGCCAAATGGCAATAGCCTTGACTCGCTCTTCATCAAAGTCTATGAAACTCATGGATGTCATTCTACAACTGCCAGATTTTCTCTGTAATATCTATTTGACTTTCTTTTGCCACTTTTCAGGTTTCGAGCAACAGATATTAATAATGGCGGGATTTCTGTATTCAGCTTCAACAAAAAAGGAGAAGCGATGCTAAAGTCATTGAACATGACAACCCACATGTATGAAGATTATGTCTACAAGTACTAGAAGCTCTCGATGACCTTTCTTCTGTATGCAAACATCAGGATAAATGCAATGGCTGGAGCAGCAAGCACTCTCATTAATGCCTGAAAACGGATTCACGATCTCCTGAATCCTAGCAAGATGAACCAGGGCTTCATCTTCTTTCTTTGAATCTACACTTAGATTATGTTTGCTCTGATAGTTGCATGAGAGATTAAAGCTTCACCGGTGCTGCAATGAAGAAGCAGGGGCACTGAAATCTTGAAGCTCGATTTGTATCATCTTTCCATGTATATGTATTTTAGTGTAAAATGACGCTTTTAAGAATCTCTCTCATGGTCTTACAGAGGAAGTTATATAGAGAAAGTAGGACTATAATGGACCTCAATCATACAGCAACTAGTACAGGTTGTGGAACTAAAGAGTGTTAGTTCCATCGCTAGTTTAACAAGTGAAAGGAATTTTGGGAGCTTTCCCCCATGATTTGTGTGAACTACCAAATCAAGCACTCTCCAGTAAGGTATCTTCAATATGGTAATTGCTGAAGGTTCTTTCCTTACATGCGAATTAGAGTGCTACACCAATTCAAATTGACAGTTTTCTACCAAAATAGCCGACACCCATGTGTTGCGGGCTGAGACTTTTCTAAGCTGAGTCTTTTCTAAACTGAATACAAGCTTGTAGAGCGCCTGATGAGCTAAGATACAAGACCAGCTTTCCTACTGTGCCAACCATATGTGATTTTTAGTTAGTTATATTATTATGATTATTTGGTCCTGGGATGAGAAAAGGACTACATTGATCTGACCGTATGGCTTCAAAATTCAAAGAAGATATGAAATGATTCTTTCTCTAAGATGAGGACTTCAAGGTCGTGGTGTTCTGCTAGTGTTGATTTCTGCCAGCATAGATCTGTTTCTGAAACGGGAGCCTTGCCTTGTGCGGTTTGTGTTATCATGGTAAATCGCAGATAGTTCTCTCTTTGCAAGATCTGAAGATCTTTTGGCTTCGAAAGCATGCACATCATGAATATGGTTCGCTGAGTGACATGTTTGAAAGATGTGCATGTAAGTTGTCTGCAGTCTCGATCCAAGAGGGAGTTCTAAATCTCTATGCATGATCAGCTTAAACAGCTTAGCTTTTCATCCTTATTCGTGAATCTTAATGAAAGAAAGACAATTGAATCGTCTTGTACATGTTGGGATGGCTGCTCATTCGCTCAAATTTCAAAGCTAATAGGTGCTGAATAACTTGCTTGATTGGTTGTAAAATGTATAGGCCAATCTGGGGTCAAACACTGGTTAAAATCCCTGAAGTACATTCCTTGGTTTCTAACGCCTGCGATCTTCCGTTCCAATATGTCAAGTGACATTCCTTGGATTGGCTTTATCCAATATGTTTTCATAGGAGAGTCAAGTGGCGAGAGAGGGCCCGCGTTCAGGTACCCGGAACCACCAAGAAAAGCTGTTCAGCTGGTTTCCACGAGCTCATTGTATCCAATTATAAATGCCTACATCGGCCATTTTGAACCACCTTAACTAATCTTGTCTACACCTCAGTCACCTTCAGCATCCTCCATCCCAGAAACTCCACGATCCTCTGACTCACGATGAAGGTAAAAAAACACAGGTTGCGATGAGATATGAGGAGCATACTCGCAAAGCCGATGCAGTTTTCAGCAACCCGTCGCCATAAGTACTATTTGGGCATGTCTTTGTAATGGATGATTCTTGACTTAGTACGGTGCATCGCAAAAGCTGAGAAAGCTAAGAACGAACCATGCTCTCATTAGGGTAGAATTGATGGCCTTTCATCAATCTGTTTCTCTCCACTCGCAAATGCGACGTTAGCATGCTACCTTGTGTACACTAGACTTACTTACGGAAATGCACTGTGAACGAGTACTTTCACGGTTAGTGAACGCGCTTATCATTTCCTTACATGATTGGACGATCTTGATTGTAGGAGCTAGGAATCTACCCAGAGCTTACAACTTTTATACCATTATACAAGGTGCCTACTTTTCCAATCCACTTGATTTATATTTTAGAGGAATTCAGGGGAATCTGTTCTTTATTCTACTTCTAGGACATGGGTTTTAATGTGAGTAGACCACATTGATCTAGATATGTATGAACTTCATGTTGTCTCTTGCATTGGTGGAATTTAATATATTGTTAAACCTTAATGGGTCAGATTAGATGAAACTAGAACTTTGAGAAGAGTTCATTGACCGCCACAAGATTACTTTTGGGAAAAGTGATTTCAGGGAAGCAGGGAAAACCAAGATCTCTAGGAGAATCAATTTCATCCTACAAAGCTACAGAAAGAGTTACCCAAGCTTTTGTCCCTTAAAACAAGCAGCGAAACAGAAAACAAATCATGGACCTCCCGCTGGATAGACTCCTCAACTGTCCCTCGAGTATGGAGGTGGACCGCTAAATAGGCAGTTTGTTTCACAGTGATTGAGATGACTACAATGATCACGAGATTGATATTGAGCGGACCATGAGTGCGATACTTTGTAAATGCGAGGAAATTTGTGCAAATAGGAACAAGAACGATTGGCGAACGAATAATTATCTTTCCTTATCAAGAAGATGTTTGTCTACAGAAGTGGATTCATGCCAGCGCACAATTTGAGAAATGCAATTCATAAATCAAGGATGCGGAAGGTCCGTACACGGTTGAGCTTTTCTTTGATCAATATTTGAAGGTTCCAGCATTAAAATCGTGAATTGAACTTTACTGTCATTAGAAATTCGTGAATTATGGATAGTGTAGAACTCGTTAGTCTGTACCACAACTTTGCACACCAGTTTACTTTCCAAAACATAGCCTCCCCTACTCATGATCCAGTTTCATGTTTGTCTAAGTTGCGGTTTGAGTTGGTTTCCAGATGTAATATTTAGTTAGAGATTCTTGCAAAGCCCCATCTTGTACCATCAGATAAGAATGAGGTCGTTTATCCGTGTACTCATTTTATTATCATAATTTTGTGCTGTGTTATTCTCAGCACAAAGTATCATTGGAAACTAAAAAAATTAGTTAGCTAACCCTTCTTTTTCATGGTGCACCTTTTGAGTACAATAATTCACAAGAAAATTTATCCCTGAAATGCATCTCGAGCATCATTGGTTAAGAAATACTTTGGCATAAACCACTGCCATAATTAGTAGAGGAAAAAGCAACGGGGAAGATATCAGAAAATTGGTCAAAACAGATTCTGACTGTAAGGAGTTGCATTACAAGGAGTGAATCAACGGATTTCGTAGTCTTAGTAGTACAGCCACTCTTGGCTTACTTGCTCATTGCGGTGCTGCCACTTCCAGTGCGCTGTATAAATGTGTTAGCCAAAAGCTATGTCTTGATTGGCAGCAACTTTCCTAGACGAACATAAGTCCTACATTCAGGGAACCACTTGGGTCAAATATGTTCAGTGAAGATGTAACGACACGTCCACGTTCCTGAATCAAGCATAGCCAGATATGCATGGCGAATAGCAAAATCCTAAAACAGTTAGCTGACCAATTGATCTGTCAACCCTTGGTTTGAGATATCTTTTTGGAGACGTAGAACTGCCTCATCCAACTGCCGCCTTAAAATCACAGGGTGAGAGGATCCTCATAGTTTCATTCTCCAAAAATGTCACAAGACAAACTCGTTTCTCTTGACTATTTGTAAGTATTTACATATCCATATGTATCTATGCGTGTACATTTTAGTTTCATAAAGATATAAGTCTAGGATCATCCCGAAACTATTCGCTTTACAAGAGGTTCGGCAGAGCATCCAATAACAGCCAGCAACGTCGATAAGGGCTGTATACTACAGTAATTGAAAGCATGAACAATTCATTAACGGTCTAGACATAAATAATTGGAAAGTTGGGTAGAAGGGAGTTTCGTGGTCGAGTCACGGTATCACGAAACTGCAATCCCTTCCCCTTCCCTTACATTAATTAGAATAAACCAAGTTTAATTATTTATTTAGCATTGATGTTTCTAATAAAATATTTTAAAATTTGATAGCGTAATACATAAAGAGATCATACTCATCAATTATATATCTTGAATAATTAAGATGTGAAATCTTTTAATCCAAGATAAAGAAGCACGCGTTTCTATTTCTTTGGTATTGGTTAAAAAAGTTTGCAATACGTACATATATATGTTTGTGTATAAAGTCTCTTCCTTACATATCTGAAAAATATTTGCAATATATATATAAATTTTCTTCCTTATCTATGGGATATATACAGAGGCCATTAGTAATCAATTATCTTTGTTGAATAATAATTAATTGATTGATCGATTAATTAAGTTAATAGGCAAAAGAATAAAAACTGCAACAAATTAAAAATAAAAGCGTAATTTCTTATGTATTGGCAGTTGCATGAGAATTCGTATGGTTCCTTCAGGTGGCGTGACACACATGTCTATGTTCATAATGTGGTGCTGCATGGAATGTGATCATTGGTGAAAATTTTATTTGGCTCACTGAATATAATGTAACCAAACATACTTGTAATATGTTATAGTCATAATTACGTTCAAGCAAGTATTCTGCATTAATATTGTCAATTACTTTAGTATTTAATTAGGTTTTCATTTTTATGTTTGATCTAACATGGTTGATGCTATCGAGTAGTTTCTTTTCATAGAAAATTGTAAATTACATATATGCACCATGGTTTACAATGAAATCGACTCTGAGCTTCTCAATTTTAGGTTTCACCTTGTAAGAAAAGGTTGCCACAGTCTTATCTTGACAAAATTGGACATTCTACGAAAACACAAAGGAAGGAAAGAGGGCTAAATAGCAATTACTGGGGGACAGATTGTGAAAAGGAAGTTGCTGGAAGTGCATATTACGAAAGCATGCTGGTGAGAGCAGGTGCCCGTGAGAAAAAGCAGCTGGTCTGCATAACGCGAGACATTCACATCCACCCGTTAAAGTCCTACAAATGTATTGGGCACCAGAGGCATTTGCCTAATGATTTACCAAGTAATGCAAGAAATTATGACTTTTGGTTTCTCTTTCTGTATTCCCAAATCACTATCCCTACCAGCCAATCTGGGGTCAAAGACTGGTTAAAATCCCTGGAGCGACATTCCTTGGTTTCTGACCCCAGTGGTCTTCCCTTCCCTTGCATGGATGAGAGCTTTGATGCTCCACATCCGATGACTAAAAGGCCTGTTAAGCAAGCTCTATCAAGCATCCATATCATCTTGGCATCTCAAGTCGGACGCTTTTATTGGTTCTGTTCGTCACGTCTCCTATAATTTGACTTTATCCAATTTATTTTCGTGAGTCATTTGGCAAGAATGGGCCACAATCAGGTAACTCAGTCACCTTCAGCACCTCCATCCCAGAAACTCCACAATCCTCTGATTCAAGATGAAAGTATAAACACCTGTGGCAGTGATGAATTTTGTTCAAACTCTGCTCTCTCGAACACAAATACAAGGATTCATTTGCTCAGCTGGATGCAGAACAAGCTGAACACGAGACAGGAGTCGTCTACTCCTTAAGCCTAAGCAGTTCCAGTAGCCCGTAACTGGAAGCACTATTTTGGCATGTCTTTCTAAATAATAATACTTAACTCATTGTGTACATCACAAAAGATGAGAAAGTTAAGAAGCTTACCATACTCTCATTAAGGTGGAATCAAAGGCCTTTCATTGATCTGTTTCTCTCCACTGGCGAATGCCATGTTGCCACATGTACATTGCACTTGCCATCTGCGCTGTGAATGGGGGCTTCTATGGCCAGTGAACGTGCTTCTCATTTCCTTACATGACTACATGATCTTGATTACAATGACCAGGAGTCTACTCGGAGCCTACAGCTTTCGTGTCAATATAAAAAGTGCCTACTTTTCCAATCAACATACCTTATATTTTGGAGGAATTCAGTGGAATTCGTTCTTATTCCACTTCTGGAGAGCACGAGTTTTGTTGAGAGTATACCAAATTACGTAGATATACATGAACTTCATGTCATCTCTTGCATTGGCGGAATTTAATGTCATGTTTAAACCTTAATGGTTCAGATCAGGTTAATATAGAACAATGAAAAGAGTTCACCGACTTGCCGCATGGATTACTTGCAAATGGGACTTTTGGGAAAACTGATTTCAGGGTTAGACGGGAAAACCAAAATCTCAAGCAGAAATCCGTTGTCACAAAAGTTCGAAAGCCACAGAAGAGCTAACCGAGCTTTTGTCCCTTAAAAGAAGCAACGATCTTGGAGGTGGTCCGCAGAATCAGTTCACAGTGATTTAGATGGCTATGATGATGACGAGACTGGTATTGAGCAGACCATCAGTGTGGAACTTTGTAGACGCAAGGAAATTTTGCGCAGATAGTAACAAGAAGGTGATCAGCAAAAATTCATCATTCTTTCCTAATCAAGAAGCTTGTTTTCTGCAGAAGTGGATTTATGCCAGCACCCTCTTAGAGAGGTGCACTTCAAGAATCAAGGATGGAGAAGTATTTGAAGGTTTCTGCATCAAAACCGTGAATTGACATTTAATCATCATTAGAAATATACTCAAGTTTTTTCTTTATGAGTAAATTGACAAACTTCATAATCTTAGTAGTACAGCCAATGTTGGCTTACTTGTTCATTGGCCGCGGTGTTCTTCCAATATTGCATAGATGCTTGAATTAAAAGCTGCACCTTGATCAGCAGCCATTTTCCCAGATGAAAACGAAAGTTCAAATTATGTTCTTTACAGGACCACTTGGGTCAAACATTGGCACTGAAAAATTAAAGGCCATGACCATATTCCTGAGTCGCCTCACAACCCACTTTTCAAGCCATGATTCAGATATTGTTTTGGAGATGTAGAATCTGCCTTCGTCCGCTGCAACATCAAAGTCACAAGGTGAGAGGACCATTTAAGTTTCTTTTTCGAAAATGTTAAACGTAAACTCGTTTCTGTAATCTGTTCTGTTTTTACATTTTACCTATGCAACTGATTCTATGTAGGTTCCTTTCAGTTCCTTGGACGTGATGAGTGGATATCATCCTGAAACGATTCAAAGTTTCAGAGGTTTGTCAGAGGACCAAGTATAGCCAGGATCATCGAGAAGGAATGATGTGCTCCAGCAATTGAAAGCATCAACAATTTCATTAACGATGCCATTGCAATTGGAAGAGCTTTGACATACTGTTCGGGGGGCTTCCATGATGCTTCATCCTTTAATGCATCGATGGACTAGTAGTGATTCCCTTTACTGTATGCTAGCAAGCTAGATGAAGCTCCATCTATCATCTAACTTTTCCACACTTCTTGCAATTATTTTATATATGTGAGGTACTTTGGATCGGTACTTGGGAAAAATTGTTCAAAAAATCATAACATATTACATTTTTGTCAATTCAGTCATAAATCTTTCAATTTTACCAATTGAATCCATCTAGCTAATTTTGGTCGAAAATTGCTAACATAGACGTTGGCTGTTCTACGTGATATGGTTGGCACTAACGTAAATAATTTTAATAATATTCTAACTTTTTTTTTCAAATATTTATGTATCTATTTCATTTTTTTTCTTTTCATTTTCCCTTTCTCTTACTTTCTCTTATTTTTCTTCTAATTTCCTTTTAGAATTTCATCTTGAATGTGTTATTAAACTTTTGTGATAAAAGATAAGAAGAGAGAAATATGAACAATAGAGTATTATGAAGAAGAGAAAGTTTTCTTTAAAAAAAAAAACAATTGATAATAGAAAAACAACACATCTCTCGAAAATAAGTACCTTATTAGAACCATCACCACTTTTCATGCTCAATAATCACTTCTCTTCACTGACCCAAAAAAAATAAAAATCACTTCTCTTCATGTCAATAATCACTTATTTTCATATAAAACAATTACTTGTTTTCACATCCAATTCTCTTCTCTTAAATAATTATTGATAACAATTTAGGAGCCACTACTAATGTTGATGTGGCGTGTATTTTGGGGTGGAAATTCTTATCTTAGACACGGTCCAATCACAAGCAGCATGGACTGGAGCCAACCAAAGCTATCAGTCACGTGATTTTCACTCAAATTCCACAAATTTCAATGGCTATGATTGCGTATAGTTCATCATGGGCCTTGGTCAGTAAATGTACTTCCCTTACTTTGGGGTGGAAATTTGAGAGAAACTTAGCTATTGGAATGCTTATTTCTAAGTCAATTAGTTCGGTGACCACACCATTGTTTTAGTACATCACAAAATAAATTGGAGTATCAAATGGTCACGACTTTGATACTCTTAAATGATAAGTAAAATTTATGTTTCGAATTGTAATCAAGTCATGTGTAAAAATTAACTCTTGCATGAGATATGTTTTGCCAATGAAACTCCCTAATCCATTGATAGCACACAAAAGAAAAAAGAAAAATGGGAGAACAAGAGGCAGAGGCAGCAGTAGAATCCTTGTATTGAAAAGTTGTTCCTTTATGATAAATTCATCCTACTCTCTCTGGTATTGAGGGGAAATCATTCAAAAAGTTATAAAACTATTGTAATTTTCCCAGTTCAACTCTAAGTATTTCAATTTTGCCAATTGAGTACATCAAACTAATTTTGGCCACAAATCGTGAAGAGGACATTGGCTTTCCTACGTGGCACGATCAAGCTAACGTGGACAATTTTAATAATATTTTAATTATTTTCAGTTATTTATTTTTTCCTTTTTCTCTTTTCATTCTTTTTTTTTCCTTTTTTTTCTTCTTTGTTTTTCCCTTTTTCTCTTTGCCAACCACTATAAAGCCTCATCGATGGCCGATAGAGGTTACCGACTACTAGCCTCAAGCTAGGGCCACCTTTATTGGCCTTGGGCAAGGGATGCCCAGGCTTAGGCTGGTGAGGGCAGCCTTTGCCTTGGCGAGGGTGGCAATCCCCTGCCCAGGCGAAGGCAACCTACACTCGCCCACTTAGGTGAGGGCCACCCTCGACCGGCCAAGCGAGGGTAGCCCCTCGCTATCTAGGCATAGATGTCCCTCGCCCAAGGTTGATGAGGGTGGCGACCGTTGCTAGCCATTAATGAGGCCTAGTAATTATTGGTGAAGGGAAAAAGAAAAAGAAATAAAAATAATAAAAGAAAAAAATAAGAGAAAAAAAAAGAAATTAAAAAATATATATTATAATATTATTAAAAATTGTCTATGTGTCACACCCCGAATCCCGAGCACACACACATCTTTCGATGGTCGACTGAAATGCGACGTTCCCAAGACGCGTCACCAACCCTTTCTTTTTATCTTTCAATTAAGCACATGCGGAAGTGAATTTAATAAACACCCGGACAACCATCAAACACAGGGATAGTAAAACATGCTACCGCTTTTTCACAAACCACACTTTATAAACATACCCGGTTAACCTAGGAGTTTATATTCACAAGTCGGTCTCAAAAGAAAGTCCTAGGTAACCTACACTCCACTAGCGATAGGGCCTGCCAAAAGGTATCGCATCATGTGCCCACCACATCCGCACTTGGCAAATCTTCATACTACGGCCCTGAAAAAGGGTTAACCACTACAGAGTGAGATAAATCTCAGTGAATCAATACCTTAAACCTCGATTAGGATGCAAATTCACTTAGAGGCAGCCTAAACAGGCGTCAACTTACCTTGCCTCAGCACGTCCCTGCATGTTAGTGCGTCACATATATCATACGCATACATCAAATGTATTTAATAACAGAAATACCTCAATTTATCTTTCAAATAATCATATGGGTGCCAATTATAAGGTAAAACCGTTATGAAACGTTTCATTTCGTGGCAAACAATTTTGCTCCATAATCAGGCGCAACTATCATAACTACTCGGGTGTGTTCCGGTTATTACAACCCATTGGCCATAGCCAACTCAACGGTTGGCGGTTATTCGGCATAACCGGTGGTCGTCTTGTCCAATCGAGCACGGCATTATCCCCCGTAAATGCATCAAGACAGCATTCCATAAAGGAGCATCGGCCCAGCCTCTATTGCGATTGGCATCCGTTGATGTGGGACATCCGAACTTAATCAGGCATCGTCTCGTGTAAACGCATCAGGACAGGTTCACTACCCTGCGTCAACGCATCGGGGTATTTAGGTTAGTCAAGGGCACCATGCTTCGCATTCAAATGCCTCGTTTTCAAATAATGAACTTGGCCAATTTTCCTTCGTATTAAAGATCTCGGTAAAATAATCGTGCGTGGTCACGTATTTAAATCGAACCAATAAACGTCGTACACTCTCATTTCAAAATTCCACGATTTTATATTGTACATAAAAATTTGGTGTCAAAAACCAACACCCGATATTTTTTCTATTTAAATACCAGAAAAATCAAATTTTGCAGTAATAATCCATAACAACTAGCAAGCACTCAATTGCACAAATCAGCAATCAATTCCACATATAAATTCAACCACGAGAATCAATGTAAAATGTCACGAAACGGCTATCCCATCACTATTTACACTAATTACGATTAATTAAATAAATTGTGATTAATTAAATTAATACAACTTAATTAAACTAATCATGGTTAATTAACCTAACCATAGTTAATTATCCTAACCATGATTAACTAACCATTGTTAACTAACTAACCCAAGTTAACTAATCTAACCTAGGGTAGGCTAACTAACTAAACTAACCACCTAACCAAACAAGTCTAACTAAACTAACCAATCCTAACTAACTAGTTACTCTAACTAGATTAACCATTAATTCCTAATTAACACTAACCTAACCTATTAAGTGTAATTAACCACCAAATCCGGGATTAGGGAGTTAACTCACCGGAATTAAACAGCGATGGGTTCACGGCGACAGCAGCACGGCGGTGGTGAGATCCCGAGACAACCGTTTCTCCAACGGAGGCTCGATCAAGGTTGAAATTAGACCAGCAAGCTCACGACTGAAGGGGCGGTTTTGTGGAAGGGCTGAGCTGGTTGGGTGGTTGAGCGAGCTGGTTGAGGCGATTGGACGAAGCTAGCGGGTGGTTGGCAGATGGACAGGGCTAGCTAAGCTGGTGATTCGGCAATGGGGGCGTGAGGTGGTGCGGATTGTGGAGGGCGTCGGACGGAGCTGAGTTGAGGTGGGCAGCAGCTCCGGATGGGGGTTGCTAGGTGGACATGGGTTGGCGGTGGCGAGTTGAAGGTGGTGCGGTGCTGGACTGAAGACGGCAGTGTGGGCTGGCTAGCTGCTGGAGGCTTGCGGCACCAAGGGAAATGGAAATGAAGAAGAAGAAGAAGCAGCGGGGGTGGGGGTTCGGCTGGTTGAAGTTCACGCACAAGGAGGGAGAGAGGGAAGGAGGGAGAGAGGGGGGGAAACTAAGTCAAGGTGAGGACCAATGGGAGTCCAAGGGAAATATGCATGCACTCAAGTGCATTTGAGCTCAAAGTCTTCAGCCAAGAAGTCAAGGCTCCCTTCAATGGCTAATTTCCTCTCATTTCTTCCCGAACAAAGTAAGTTTGGTAGCCAATAAACCCCTTAGAGCAATCCATACGAATTTCCATAATTTCTTTTTGTCCAAAATAGATTTTCCGCAAAAATTCGAACTTGACGAAATTTCTCTGAAAGATGAAATGGCTTTCTAAAAATGAATCATGACACACTTGAACGTTTGATTCCCGAAAACGAAATCAATTTCGTGGTTAAAATCGACTGAACGCAATTTTAGTATAACTTAACCTATTGGGTAGCTTTTAAAGATTTTAGTGCGTTTGACCCGTAGTCAATAATTTTCTATCCATGTTTGTGCATCTCCGACTCGTAGGCGACTCTCGGTTGTCATAAACTTGGTTGACCATCGGAGATGAGAAGGAGCAGTAGAGATCCTGTGCAAATTCGAGAGACTAATCAAGATTGTAGTTGAGGTCGAGACCAAGGTCACTATCAAGGTGGAGGTCGAGGGCGAAGCAGAGGAGATATTGATCAAACATCTATTTTTGTAACTCTAGGTACAATTACAAGGGCCAGTGTGCAAACACATTTTTTTCTCAGCCACATACTTAAAGTCATCTTCCACTAGTGTCATTCATTGCGATTTTAATTCAGAGAAAGCGATGCTACTGAAGGGCAATATGAAAGCTCTTCCTATGGGGACTTGGCCATGTAGAATTCATTATTAGTGTAACAAAGGAATCTCGGATTTGAGATAGGGACCCAGCTTCTTCCATGGCTATGATGGCCTCGGGACCTATATAGTCCCCATAACTGTAGCTCTCGACACATTTAAATGAAATTTCTAGAGTTTGGCCTCTTGACTGGTATTTAAGGTGTGTTTGATAATATTTTTATTTTCGAGAACAATTTATGTTCAAAAATAGTTCTCTCTCGACAAGTTTTTGAACAAAAGAACACGTTTGATAATTGTACAAAATTTATATTTCCAAAATAGAGAAAGAACAAAAATGTATTTGGTACGATCCTAAAAATTTCTAACCCCAATTTTTTTATTTAATTATAAAGAGACTTAACATTTCATGTTTAGATAATACTATAATTTTGTAATGATTTAATTAATCAAGATATTCTAAAATGACCTAAGAAAACCAATATAATAGTTAGTTAAAGATAAATGGTTGGAAATGGGGAAAAAGTACGAATAAAGTCTTAAACTTATTATATTGGTACCAATTCAGTTCTAAACTTTTTAATTGAAGTAATTTAGTCATAAACATTTTCGTATTGGTACAAATTTAGTCCATCTAGCCAATTTTAGCCAGTTGACGCTGATGTGGATGCATGTTGATGGCCAGACGCTGGCGTAGCAATTTCTTAAATAATTTTTTTATTTTGTTTGAATTGTTTATTAATTATTTTCGTTTTGTCCATTTTCTTTTTTTTTTTTTCCTTTTTCTTTTCTCCCTTGTTCCTCCTTGAATGTCCCCGTGGTGGCCGGCGAGGGTCAGGACCCTCGCCCAGCCTCGCCTAGGGCCATGGGTGAGGCGGCTTCACCCAGATTTGGGTGAGGCCAACCTCGCCAGTGGCCATCAAGTCGAGGCTTGCCAACCACTGGCCCTCATCGGGGTTGTGGCCTTCGCTCGACCTTGCCCAGGGATGTGGGTGAGGCGGTTTCGCCCGGATTTGGGCAAGGTTGGCCTTGCCCTAGCCTTGTTGCGGGCGAAGAAGGCCTTGCCTGCGATTGGCGAGGCCATTGCTGCCCTCGCCGGTGGCTGGCGAGCCTCCGGCTTAGCGATGGTCACCATGGCCTCGCCCAGATTTGAGCGAAGCCACCTCACCAATGGCCTTAGGCATCGGCGCCAGCTGGCCAAAATTGACCGAATGAACTGAATTGGTACCAATGCAAAAAGGTTTAGGAGTTAATTGGTACCAATATAATAGGTTTATGACTTTTTTTATACTTTCCCCTTGGAAATGGTAACAGAAAGTCTCGTTGGTTTACAACTCACAATATGAGGAGATTGATAGTAAATCTTTAAGCATTACAATAAATAAATGTATAGACCATTTTAGAAGAAAAGCAAAAGTTGCTTGGAGTCTCCAAGCTTTCGCAATCCAGCATTATCTCTAAAAAACAACAGTTAAAAATCCATATAGTAAAGCACTAAAAGCTTTTCAATTTTGAATCCAATTTTCATCAAAATATTTTCGCATTTTTTATGCTAAACTAATTCTAAATTGAAATTAACATTAAAATTTAGTAAAACTACTCAAAATCTAATTTCTAATTTTTTTCCTAATTTTTTTATTGTATTTTATTTTATTTTTATTTCAAAAATGGGAACTCATATCGGGTTAGGAGACTGAACCTTGTGTCGATTGTATAAAGACAAACATTAGATTATGTTGAGCTTATTTTTCTAAAATGACATTTTTGTGTTTTCGGGAACAAATAAGTAGTTTTTTTTTTTTTTTTTTTTACTTTTTTTTCGTTTTTATATTCCAATTTATTCCTTGCTACTAATCTATTTTGAGGAATAAAAAAGTTAGCTGACATTATTAAACATATTTTTTTTTTTTTTATGTTTCCAGGAATAAAATAACAGAGAAATAAAAATATAAAAATGTTATCAAATAGGACTAAACTGTCTAAAAGCAATGTGAAAATCAATAAGAAGATGCAAAATTGCTAATTTAGAGGTAGCTTTCTCGAGTGCTTTGAGAGGCGGGATGGTCCAAATGTGATGAGCTAAGAACACACTGCAAAATAGAAAGAGGAAGGAACTTGTGAATGACCTGATTGAGAACGACAAAAGGTCTATAGATAAATGTATAGACCTTTTGAGAAGAAAAGCAAAAGTTGCTTGGAGTCACCAAGCTTTTCGCAATCCAGCATTATCTCTAAAAAAACGACGATTAAAAATCCATATAGTAAAGCCCTAAAAGCTTTTCAATTTTGAATCCAATTTTCATCCAAATATTTTCGCATTTTTTATGCTAAACTAATTCTAAATTGAAATTAACATTAAAATTTAGTAAAACTACTCAAAATCTAATTTCTAATTTTTTTCCTAATTTTTTTATTGTATTTTATTTTATTTTTTATTTCAAAAAATGGGAACTCATATCGGGTTAGGAGACTGAACCTTGTGTCGATTGTATAAAGACAAACATTAGATTATGTGGAGCTTATTTATCTAAAATGACATTTTTTGTGTTTTCAGGAACAATTAAGTAGTTATTATTATTATTATTATTATTATTTTTTTTTTTTTTTTTTACTTTGTGTTTATATTCCAATTTATTCCCTTGCTACTAATCTATTTTGAGGAATAGAAAAATTAGCTGACATTATTAAACATATTTTTTTCCTTTTTTTGTTTCAGGAATAAAATAACAGAAAAATAAAAATATAAAAATGTTATCAAATAGGACTAAACTGTCTAAAAGCAATGTGAAAATCAATAAGAAGATGCGAAATTGCTAATTTAGAGGTAGTTTTCTCGAGTGCTTTGAGAGGCGGGATGGTCCAAATGTGAAGAGCTAAGAACACTACAAAATAGAAAGAGGAAGGAGCTTGTGAATGACCTGATTGAGAACGACAAAAGACCTTCTGAGAAGAAAAGCAAAAGTTGCTTGGAGTCACCAAGCTTTCACAATCCAGCATTATCTCTAAAAAAACGACAGTTAAAAATCCATATAGTAAAGCCCTAAAAGCTTTTCAATTTTGAATCCAATTTTCATCAAAATATTTTCACATTTTTTATGCTAAACTAATTCTAAATTGAAATTAACATTAAAATTTAGTAAAACTACTCAAAATCTAATTTCTAATTTTTTTTTTTCCTAATTTTTTTATTGTATTTTATTTCAAAAAATGGGAACTCGGATCGGGTTAGGAGACTGAACCTGTGTCGATTGTATAAAGACAAACATTAGATTATGTTGAGCTTACTTTTCTAAAATGACATTTTTTGTGTTTTCGGGACAAATATGTAGTTTTTTTTTTTTTTTTTTTACTTCGTGTTTATATTCCAATTTATTCCCTTGCTACTAATCTGTTTTGAGGAATAGAAAAATTAGCTGACATTATTAAACATATTTTTTCCTTTTTCTGTTTTCAGGAATAAAATAACAGAAAAATAAAAATATAAAAATGTTATCAAACATGACCAAACTGTCTAAAAGCTATGTGAAAATCAATAAGAAGATGCGAAATTACTAATTTAGAGGTAGTTTTCTCGAGTGCTTTGAGAGACGGGATGGTTCAAATGTGATGACTAAGAACACAACGCAAAATAGAAAGAGGAAGGAACTTATGAATGACCTGACCGAGAACAATAAGGCCAATCCACACCCACATAAAATGATGTACTACTGCCTAGGTGGGACTAGGTAAGGTTGGGCGCGGATGTGGACCACAGGTGCTGCACCCGTTCACAGGAACGATCTCCACATTTAATTCAGATCAGGAGCTACACACCGCGGAAGATACTTCCATTCTTAACGAGGCAGTAGCATCGCATGGGACCGTGATGGCGACAAGGTATTGGCACAACACTCACACCACTCAGGTCAGTAATGGACCATGGTACAATAATAGATAACATGCAGAAAATCTTCTAGCACGCAGCAAGCGAAGACAAGGAAGACTAGATTCTGATTGGCAAATGAACGGTGGAGAAGCAAAACACAGTTTGAAATGTATCTCCAACAGCCTCCACCATTCGCAGGTTAAAAAGCCTTTCCGAAATTCTATACGATACACGTGTTAAACGCCGTACATCAACCGGACCGATAGAACCCCACATACTCACGTGCATAACCTAGGCACTATTTTGACAAAAAAACAAAAAATCTGGGCCACTAGCATTTGGCACAAATTGTTATTTTGGGAAACGATGAATCCGAAAATAACAGTACAATAAGAATGTGTTTGATAATATTTTTATTTTATTTCTTTTAAAAATAATTTTTTTCTATTTCTAATTCCTAAAATAATTTTTGAGTAAAAGAACGCATTTATTACCTACACAAATTTTTTATTCTTGATATAGAAAAATAATATGAATACGTTTAGTATAATCTACAATTTCTTTTGTAATGTATACTTTTTTTTAATTTTTTTTAACTTTTTTCTTTTTTCTTATCTTTTTCTTTTTCACCGCTTGTCGCCTAGAAAAGAAAAAATTAACTTATTTCTAGAAATTATTCTAGGAACAAGAAATAGGCAGCGAGCGGCGAGGACGAAGAAGAAAAGAAATAAAATTAAATTAAAAATAACTTACTTTTACAAATTATTCTCGAGAATAATAAACTATTTTTTTCTACTTGGGTTAATACCCTGAAAAACCCAAAACTGGTACACTTGTGACAAATTTACCAAAAACTATTTTTTTGACCACCAAAAACCCAAAACTAGTATACATTTGACAAATTTACCCCGAATTGGTACATTTGTAACAAATTTACCATTTGTTAGTTTTCGTTAAATTTTACCGTCAAATTATTAAGTTAAATTACACATGAAGTTGACTACAATATCGATTTAGGATTTTACGCATTGTTGTCAAAATTTACAATTTTTGTGATTTTTTTGTGGTATTAATCTAATTTAGTGGAGGGTATATTTGTTACAAATTTATCAGTTTGAGATTTTTTGCAGTCGAATAAATTAGTTTAGGGTAAATTTGTTGTAAACGAGGGCCGGGGCCCTCGCCGCCTCGCCTAGGGCCACCGGTGAGGCGGCTTCACCTAGATTTGGGTGAGGCCAACCTCGCCCTGGCCTTGCCTTAGGTGAAGTTGGCCTCGCCTGTGACGGCGAAGGTAGCCTCGCCAGCGGCCATCGCCAAGCCAAAGGCTCATCAACCACTGGCTCTCACCGAGGTCACGGCCCTCGCCTTGGGCTGCGGGTGAGGCGACTTCGCCTGGATCTGCGCAAGGTCAGCCTCGCCTTAGCCTTGCCGTGGGCAATGGCGGCCTTGCCCGCGATTGGTGAGGCCATCGCGGCCCTCGCTAGTGGTCAATGAGCCTCCGGCTTGGCGATGGCCACCATGGCCTCGCCTAGATCTGAGCGAAGCCACCTCACCAATGGCCCTGGGCGTCAGCACCAACCGGCCAAAATTAGCTAAATGAACTAAATTGGTACAAATGCAAAAATGTTTAAGAGTTAATTAGTACCAATATAATAGGTTTATGAATTTTTTTATACTTTCGCCTTGGAAATGGTAACGGAAAGTCTCGTTGGTTTACAACTCACAATATGAGGAGATTGATAGTAAATCTTTAAGCATTACAATAAATAGGTGTATAGACCTTTTGAGAAGAAAAGCAAAAGTTGCTTGGAGTAACCTAGTTTCGCAATCCAGCTTTATATCTAAAAAACGACACTTAAAAATCCATATAGTAAAGCCCTAAAAGCTTTTCAATTTTGAATCAATTTTCATCAAAATATTTTCACATTTTTTATGCTAAACTAATTCTAAATTGAAATTAACATTAAAATTTAGTAAAACTACTCAAAACCTAATTTCTCAAATTTTTCCTAATTATTTTTATATTTTTATATTTTTTTTTTTTTTTTATTTCGAAAAATGGGAACTCGGATTGGGTTAGGAGGTAAAACTACTCAAAATCTAATTTCTAATTTTTTTCCTAATTTTTTTATTGTATTTTATTTTATTTTTATTTCAAAAATGGGGAACTCAAAGGGTTAAGAGGAACCTTGTGTCGATTGTATAAAGACAAACATTAGATTATGTTGAGCTTATTTTCTAAAATGACATTTTTTGTGTTTTGGGAAAAATTAAGTAGGTTATTATTATTATTATTTTATAGTTCGTGTTTCTATTCCAATTTATTCCCTTGCTACTAATCTGTATCGAGGAATAGAAAAATTAGCTAACATTATTAAATAGATTTTTGTTCTTTTTATGTTTCAAGGAATAAAAGAACAGAAAAATAAAGAAATAAAAATGTTATCAAACAGGACCAAACTGTCTAAAAGCAATGTGAAAATCAATAAGAAGATGTGAAATTGCTAATTTAGAGGTAGCTTTCTCGAGTGCTTTGAGACGCGGGATGGTCCAAATGTGATGAGCTAAGAACACACTACAAAATAGAAAGAGGAAGGAGCTTGTGAATGACCTGATTGAGAATGACAAAAGACCTTTTGAGAAGAAAAGCAAAAGTTGCTTGGAGTCAGCAAGCTTTTGCAATGCAAAAGTTGCTTGAGTCAGCAAGCTTTCGCAATCCAGCATTATCTATAAAAAAACGACACTTAAAAATCCATATAGTAAAGCCCTAAAAGCTTTTCAATTTTGAATCCAATTTTCATCAAAAATTTCACATTTTTTATGCTAAACTAATTCTAAATTGAAATTAACATTAAAATTTAGTAAAAGTACTCAAAATATAATTTCTAATTTTTTTTCCTAATTTTTTATTGTATTTTATTTTATTTTTTATTTCAAAAATGGGAACTCGGATCGGGTTAGGAGACATAACCTTGTGTGGATTGTATAAAGACAAACATTAGATTATGTGGAGCTTATTTTTCTAAAATGACATTTTTTGTGTTTTATGAAACAAATAAGTAGTTTTTCTTTTCTTTTTTTTACTTTGTGTTTATATTCCAATTTATTCCCTTGCTACTAATCTGTTTTGAGGAATAGAAAAATTAGCTGACATTATTAAACATATTTTTTTCCTTTTTCTGTTTCTAGAAATAAAATAACAGAAAAATAAAAATATAAAAATGTTATCAAACATGACCAAACTGTCTAAAAGCAATGTGAAAATCAATCAGAAGATGCGAAATCGCTAATTTAAAGGTAGCTTTCTCGAGTGCTTTGAGAGGCGGGATGGTCCAAATGTGATGAGTTAAGAATTCACCGTGAAATAGAAAGAGGAAGGAACCTATGAATGACCTGACCAAGAATGACAAGGCCAATACACACCCACTGATGTACTACTGCCTAGGTGGGACTAGGTAAGGTTGGGCGCGGATGCGGACCACAAGTGCTGCACCCGTTCACAGGAACGATCTTCATGTTTAATTCAGAATCAAATGAGGGACCACGCACCGCGGAAGATACTTCCATTCTTAACGATGCGGTAGCACCGCATGGGGCCGTGATGGCAAGAAGGTATTGGCACAACACTCACACCACTCAGGTCAGTAGTGGACCATGGTACAATAATAGATAACATGCAGAAAATCTTCTAGCACGCAGCAAGCGAAGACAAGGAAGACTAGATTCTGATTGGCAAATGAACGGTGGAGAAGCAAAACACAGTTTGAAAGGTATCTCCAACAGCCTCCACCATTCGCAGGTTAAAAAGCCTTTCCGAAATTCTATATGATACACGTGTTAAACGCCGTACATCAACCGGACCGATAGAACCCCACATACTCACGTGCATAACCTAGGCACTATTTTGACAAAAAAACAAAAAATCTGGGCCACTAGCATTTGGCACAAATTGTTATTTTGGGAAACGATGAATCCGAAAATAACAGTACAATAAGAATGAGTTTGATAATATTTTTATTTTATTTATTTTAAAAATAACTTTTTTTCTATTTCTAATTCCTAAAATAATTTTGAGTAAAAAACGCATTTATTACCTACACAAATTTTTTATTCTTGATATAGAAAAAAGAATATGAATACATTTAGTATAATCTACAATTTCTTTTGTAATGTATACTTTTTTTAATTTTTTTAACTTTTTTCTTTTTTCTTATCTTTTTCTTTTTCACCGCTTGTCGCCTAGAAAAGAAAAAAATTAACTTATTTCTAGAAATTATTCTAGGAACAAGAAATAGGCAGTGAGCGGCGAGGAAGAAGAAGAAAAGAAAAAAATAAAAATAAAAATAACTTATTTTTACAAATTATTCTCGAGAATAAGAAACTATTTTTTTCTACTTGGGTTAATACCCTGAAAAACCCCAAACTGGTACACTTGTGAAAAATTTATCAAAAACTATTTTTTTGACCACCAAAAACTCCAAACTAGTATACCTTTGACAAATTTACCCCAAATTGGTACACTTATAACAAATGTACCCTCTGTTAGTTTTCGTTAAATTGTACTGTCAAATTATTAAGTTAAATTACACGTGAAGTAAAGGAGTACGTTCAGTCCTCCAAATTCGACCAGCATCCCATTCTTGCCATTGAAAAAGAGTACTTTGTTACTCTTCAAATCCCTCCCGAGTTCCCCAGACAATGGGCTCAACAGGGATATACTCATGTCCATTATGGCGCTGTTCGTCTTGCTATCACCTTTCATGGTCGTAAAGGTTTGCCAGTTGTGGCAAGAATAGCATTGTCGGATAACAAGTTTTTACAATACCAGCATGCTTGCATCGGTACTGTTCAAACAACTTTAAATGCCGGAACAGTCTTTGTTCAAACAATAAGATCTCTTCTTTAATCTCTATATCGTCAATTACACACAATCGTTCTCAAAACCTTAGCATCCTATCTTCAGAAATCTAAAAATCAACCTTTCTCTCATCTGCATTCTCTTATAGAATCTTCTGAATTTCTGAATCTGTCCACTCAAGCGTTTTGATTCTTATCTGAACTTTCGGCTCAATTCTGAGGGTGGTCATAAGATACAAAAGGTGGCCTACCTTAGATTTGAAAATCGAATTTCGAACTTTCTCGAGTAAGATCCAATCCTTGAGTACCAACTGTGCAACTAATGACTCTCAACTCAGTGCATCTGTAACTTTGCTCACATTTCCAGAGTGATGCAAAAGATCATAATCATAATCCTTAAGGAGTTCCATCCAGTGACGCTATCTCATATTCAACTCCTGAGGTCTCAACTGACAGGACGCATATGCAACAACCTTATCATACTGCATCAACAAGTAACCAAATTCTTTAAACGACACATCACTGCAGGTCTCATAACTTTCAGGACCAGATGGAATGGTCAGTGCAGGTGCGGTAGTCAGCTTCTACTTAAGCTCTTGAAAACTACGCTCGCACTTACCTGTCCACATGAACTTTTCTTCATTCTTTAGAAGTCTTGTCCACGACGATGCTAACACTGAAAACCTTTCTACAAACCATTTGTAATACTCGGTTACGACCTAGAAAACTTTTGATCTCTATCACTACAGTCAAAATCGGCCAATTGATCACTGCTTTAATCTCGGATGAGGTCTACGGGGATTCCTTCTCCTGAGATCACATGACCTAGGTTCGCAACAAGAGTCATCCAAAACTCGCATCTGCTAAGCTTATTGTAAAATCCAAAAGTACTCAAGGTCTGAAGTACCATTCCTAAATGTCTCTCGCGCCCCTCGACACTCTTCGAACACACCGGGATAACTTCAAGGAACATGATCACAACTGATTTAAGTACCCTTAAACATTCTGCTCATAAGACCCAAACAAATAGCTAAGGTGTCCGTCAAATCACATGGCGTTACAGTGAACTCATAACTGCCGTATCAAGTGCGAGATGCTAACTTCGGTATGTCTTTCTTCCTGATCCTCAACTGATGATACCCTGACCTCCAGTTGATCTTGAGGAATATTGATGTACAAACACAACGAACCAACTTTCTTCTTAGAACAGGTGCTCCCCAAGGTGATGCACCGGAACGAATGAATCCCCTATCCAATAATTCCTGCATCTACACCTTCAGTCCTTTTAACTTGGGTAACACCATCCGGTAAGGAACCTTAGGGACTGGATCTGATATGGGTGCTAATTCAATCACGCACTATATTTCTCTTTCTGACAGCAAACCTCACAATTCTTCTGACAATACCTAAGAAAACTTCTGTACCACGATTAAGTTTTCCATATTCGGCTCCTCAACTGACGCATCCATTACAGTTGCCATGAAGATTCAGTAACCAACAACCAGAATCAGGTTATCTTCAGTGACGAATAACAAGGATCGAAGTTCCTCTTCAACTTTCAGTGATTCAAAACTTTCGCACGCTAACTGAACAAACTGAATTATATTACTACCACGATTCAAAACAATAGGAAGCTCCTTAAGCCAAACCCTTTTATAAATGACTTTCAAATCATACTTAAGCAAATCCTTTCAAGTACAACTATAGTTAGGGATTCATCTTTCTATCACTTTATTACCACAACAAAGATCCTACAACCTTCACTGAAAATTCTGCTGCATTACTCTGATAGAAACATCTCAAAAACATTCTTCCTTTGATCGATGCTTGATCGACCCATTCATGCTCTTCTAGCCATCCTAGTGGCGTCCTATATGCAGTAATGATACTTATGCTCTCGTGGACTTACGCGGACAATTCCTAACCCGATGGTCGTGTTGGCCACATTCATATCATGCACTCCTTTTTACTCTGACACTGGGCTGACTCATGCCTCCTTTCCACAAACTCAGCACATAATCGGTGAATTTGCTATCTCCCATCAAGGAACATCATGCACCCTTCCTTGCACTGAGGTTCATTCCAAGTACCCCACTGAACATCTTGAAGCATGCTTCCTCTATTCTTTTCTATCGACGACGGTGCAGAAACAGCTGTGGTTCTATCTGCCTATACGGGCAATCTTTGATCAAATGACCTTACTAGCAACACCTGTAACAAGTCATTTCCCTCTTACAACATAAAATTGATCCATATCTTTTCTTACAGACATGACACACATCGATCGAGTTGAGTACTGACTTTCTCAATTCTACTCCTCTGGTGGGTTGAAATAGGGCACATTTCTTCTGACATCGGCCTTTCTCCCCAATCGATTTCCATCTCTGCTTAAACTGAACCTTGACTCAAATACGGCGGCTTGATCCTCGATCACAACTCTAGATTGGGCCTCAACAGGCGTGGCAACAACAACGGTCACAACACTAGCAGCGGTAGGAACAACGGCAACAACGGCGGCTCGGTCCTGAGCTTACTGACCCAACAAGCTTCCAAGGAACACTAGCACCTGAACGATCCCATCAAACCTAGGATCGCTCGGTGCTGCTACACTCTCAGTACCGACTTACGGCGGTACTCTCACACTCGCGCCGGTCTAACCCTGCGCTCTACCTCGGGTACCAACTCTTGTCAGCATCCTACCCCGAGGTACAGGTCCTATCGACCTCCTCCAGGGAGTTCTCCACTCCCGGTCACCCATCCTACAGGCTCCTTATAAACACCTGTTTTCCAATTCTAACATTAGGTTAGAATTTGAGTGACCCCATGAAACAAGCTATCAAACAACTATCACTCACATGCATCAGCAAGAAATAAAGGTCATTACTACTAACTATCCCATGACTTATCGCACCTTATCACTCCATACACAGACCATGCTCTGATACCACTTAAACGGGGATGTCACGCCCTGAACCTCGAGCGCGCCAACATCCCACCATGGTCATTCAAATGCGACGTTCCCAGGTTAAGTCGCCGACCCAATCACTTCTTTAATGCACATGCGGAAGCATATTATAAAACCCTTGACAATGAAATACGGGATAGACAAGTAGGAAGCAAAACCACAACATCACACTTTCAAAATTCAACAGAATTACAAACAGAGGTCTACGATCAAAAGTCTATAGAAAACCGGCTCTTAAAAAGGAACTGTCTTACGACCTACAAGTCGGACACGTTCTCCAATCCCTATGACTTCACCTCCGCAACTCCTCAAGGCCAACCAAAGCTATCTGGCTGCTCCGTCCTCCAGGAACCTGAAATTTTAATCCCCAAATCGGGATGAGACAATGTCTCAGCAAGTTCAACCCCCTAAACCCCTATTAGAAAGAAAATACGCCCAGGGGTGGCCTAGCCACATCACACAGAAAACTTACCTCTCCTCAATTCCTTCCTACAGGTTAGTACAATTTGTATCACACAATCTCAAGTAGTAATAATAATTCAAACAATTGGAACGCCATCACTTTCATATAAATCACAATCGTACTTAGCAAGCATTCCAATTATTATTCACTGCCACACAAGGGCATAGCCTACTCGCCGTTCGGCTATCTACTGGCATATAGCCAGGCATCGCCTCCCCACCTTGCGCGAGTGAGAGCAAACTAAAATATCCACATGTTGTGGTGTGATGCACAAAGATATCGATTTTGGCCCGGTCCACTGCAGTCTTTTGTATCAGAGAGAAATTGACACCAATAGAAAGTCCCTCTCGTCCTTCCTTATGGGCCAGTGAACTTCTCATGCACTCAGTACCAGAGAGAAAATGACCTATGTTTTTCTCTGTTATGTGTAGGAAAATGGCCATGATCAACATGCGGAACAAGAAATCCGAAGCTAGATGACGAGGTGAAGAGAATGCTATGCGCTAATGCCGACAAGCCGTCCCTGAAACTGGACATGATCGATCAAATACAACGATTAGGCATTGTACACCGCTTCGCAAGTGACATTGATCACGTGTTGAAACAACTTAGTGAGACATGTTTCGCTTGCAACAATGGAGACAGGGATATCGATGACCTCTACACGGTTGCTCTCCTCTTCCGATTGTTGCGACAACAAGGCTACCGAGTTTCATCTGGTGAGTCGCCTTCTTATGTTTTTAATACTCAGCCACAAGATTGATGTGACATCCCGATTTTCCAATTCTATTTTCAATAAATTGAGACGGACATTTCGTTGGCACGCATATAGTTCTTTTCCTTGAGTCGGCCACTCATGTGGAAACTAGTTTATCGGGTGAAGCTGTTAAGAGTTTCTAATGCATCAGACTCGAGAATTTGACCAGGAAGCGATCTTTCGACCGAGTTAATCTGCAAGGGTCATTACGGCACAATTAAAATAGATTACAGATCGGAGATAGGTCGACTCGACAGAGGCATGTGATCGAGTGTGGGTGATTCCACCAAATCACACAATTCTTGTCGATCGGCACTGGACTGAATTTTCTATCGATTGGGTACCCTGTGTTCGTATTTGAAACCCTGAGATTTCCCCGACAACCGAAAGTCGCCAATGTTTCAAAGATGTACATTGTGGCTTGAGATGATTAACCACAGGTCAAATGCATGAAAATTTCTAAAGGCTACCCGGTAGGTTGGGCCGCGCTAATATCGTGCCAAAGTGAAATTAACCGTGGAATTGAGATCGAATTCAGAAATTGGAAGTCTGGGTGTGTCACAAATCATTTTAGGAACATTGACTTATCTTTGGAAGATTTTTCATGCAATCAGAGTTTTTCAGCAATTAAATCAGAAAATGGCTAATTTGGCTCGAGAAATTAGTAGGCCCGCTTTTGGTTGTACTTTTGGGACTTAAGTTGATTTTATGGTCAAGTGATTATGTGAATTGAAGTGTGGTGACATTGGATTAATTTTATGGACTTCAATTTGATTCAATTGGAAGAGAATCAAGTGGGATTGGAGAATTGGTTGTACAAGAATTGGACCCCGGCGGAAAATGGAAATGGACCTATTGGAATAAGGTTCAGGGAGATAGTGGAGTGTGATGTCATGCATGAGATCATGGTGGGCCTTTTTGTGGATTAAAGAAAGGGAAAAAAAGAAAAGAAATTGCCCCCCTTTCTCTCTCTCCTCCTTCCTTCTCTCCCGTGCGGCTTCTCTCCTCCATCTTCTTCTCCTTGCTTCTTCGAACTCAGCAGCTACAAGAGATCCGTCGGAGCCTTCGTGCGTCGCCGCAACGCTGCCGTCGCTGCTTCGCCGTCGCCGTCGCAGCCCCTCGCCTCGCCACTCGCCCTACCCGCCGCATCCCCATCTCCTTGTTGCTCAAAGGACCCAAGCAACGGCGAACCAGAAGCCTCGTCCGTCGCCGTCCGCCGCCGCCCCGCCCCCGGAGCGGCCGAAGTCGCCGTCACAAGCGGACGAAGCCAGCAACCGTGCGCCGCTTGTCCCCGCTGTTCCGCGAGTCCAGCAAAGTGATTCCAGATCTGGGGGAAGCTCGGCGAAGCCGTCCAGCTCACCTCCGGCCACCGTGAGGCCCTGCCGTTGGCCGCACGGCACCGCCGCAACTCCTCTGCCGTTCCTCTGCCCATTCCGGCGCCGGATCTGCCCTCCTTCGCCCCCAACCAGCAGCAAACAGAGGAGAAGAAAATGGGTATGGCAGCCCCTTCGTGGGCCGTTTTGGCCGCCTTCCCGAGCCCGGATGCTCGGCCCGCTTCGAGGAAAGTCGATCCTCGCGTCGTCCCCGTCGTTTTGGTCCGCTCGGCTCGCTAATCCGGTGAGTTTAACTCACTAAACCTTGATTAGACGGTTAATGATGCCTTAAGTGTGCTTAGCCAAAGTTAAGTAAGCTTAGTTGGTTGAATTAGTTTAATTGGTTGATGATTATATTATGGTGCTTAATTAAGTTAAAGTGTGTTTAGTTTAAAGTTAAGTATGTTTATTGTTAATATAAAGCCTTGATGTGGCATAATATGATTTTAATTTTGAATTATTTAATTACTTCGAAATTCTGGAAATTTATAATATTATATTATATTCCGAAATTATTAAAATATTATTATAAAAAGAAAAAAATGGAAAATTATTTTTGATCCCGTTGCTCGTAATTTCATGCCGACTGTGTGTAGTTGGATTTTGAAATTGATGATTGGATATTCTAAATTGAGTGTGGATCGTGAAAAAATATGAATATTATTATTTAATTATTTTCGGAATAAATTTAATTATTTATTAAATTCCGAAAATTTTGTCGACCCTAAACTCTCGTAATTTCGTGCCGATCGCTGCTATGCATTTAGAATTTGATATTGATGATTGGTTGTGGCAAATTGAGTGTGATTGCGATATATAGGGATTCTTTATGAAATCCTAAGTGTAGAAATTGATGGGAGATTGGCTGTGATTGACCACCTATTAGAGGTCGTGCCCAGGAGGCCGTGATGTACCACCTAGGAAAGGTCGTGCCCAGTGAGGCCGTGAAATACCACCTATTAGAAGTCGTGCCCGATGAGGCCGTGAAATACCACCTATTAGAGGTCGTGCCTGATGAGGCTGTGAATTACCACCTGATTACGGGTCGTGCCGAGTGGGGCCGTGATTGGCGATTGTTAAACCTTCCTATAGGGTCGGGATTGAGAGCAATGATTGATTTGCTAGAATGACATGTAATCGGCCGAGTCGATTGATCGCTGAGACAATCCAAGTGGTCGAATTGTTTTGATAATGTGATTGAGCCATGGTTGTTTGGTTATCATAATTGTACGTAGTTGAATTATATAAATTGCGCTAACCTACAGATGAAGGCTGAGGCGACGTAAGTCTTCTGTGTGATGTGGCTAGGCCATCCGGGGTGTATTTTCTTTCTAATAGGGGTTTAGGGGGTTGAACTTGCCGAGACATCGTCTCATCCCGGTTGTGGGATTAAAATTTCAGGTCCCCGGTGGACGGAGCGCGATAGCTTTGGTTGGCATTGAGGAGTTGCGAGGTGAAGTCATAAGATTGGAGAACGTGTCCGACTTGTAGGTCGTAGGACAATTCATTTTTAAGAGCCGGTCTTTTGTAGACTTTTGGCCGTAGACCTCCGTTTTTGTAATTCCGTTGAATTATGGAAGTGTTATGTTGTGGTTTTGCTTCCGCTTTTCTATCCCGTATTTTATTGTCAGGGGATTTGTTTCGCTTCCGCATGCGTAATAAAATAAATGGGTCGGCGACGCTACCTGGGAATGTCGCATTTGATCGACCGCAGTGGGATGTGCTCGCGCTCGGGGTTCGGGGCGTGACAATTGATGATCTATATACTTTGATCTTTTCCCATTGTCCAAAATCTATCCCCTTTGCCTTTCTCTACCATGGATCGAGGTCATTCGACAATCAATCACCTGAAGTTACAGACGACCTGTCCAAGTTATTGCACAACAGAACCCCAAAGCCACAATCCGATAAAAGTATAACGCACCTAAATAGTACTCCTACTAAGCAAAATTCTGACCGTAAGGAACTTCATAAATGTGTTAAACTTGTGGCATACTTCACGTTCTTGACCCAATATGCCAGATATCCCTAAAACCCTAGAATACAACTAGTTTGCGACTGTTTCTTTTAGAAAATGCTAGAGATACAGAGAGTGATTTCTACATATAGTTCACTTAATACACACTAAATGATAGGTCACATGGTTTTCATATCATGAGGAACAATTGTTATAGGGACTGTCCTTGGCAAGAGATAAAAATAATAACTACAAGTGGCTTCAACCATCGTTTGTAAGTTGGTTGTTATTGTTGCTCGTGAAGAATCTCTGTCTAACAGAGATGTTTACAATAGAAATCCCTTATTTCACTGTGATCTATGAGCAGACATCTTCAACAAGTTCAAGGACCCCAGTGGAAAGTTCAGTGAGAAACATGCAAGTGACGTAAGGGGACTACTAAGTTTGTACGAAGCTAGCCATTTGAGTGTGCATGGAGAAGATGTTCTGGATCAAGCGCTTTCTTTCAGTTTAACCCATCTCGAATCCGTTAAGGAGCAACTAAGCCCTCCTCTCACAACACAAGTCCGTCATGCCTTAAAGCAAACAATTCGTAAAGGGGTGCCGAGGCTCCAGGCCAGACGATACATCTCCATGTACGAAGCAGAACCTTTACATAATGAAGTCCTGCTATCACTAGCCAAGTTAGATTTCAACCGCTTGCAGAAGCAACACCAGAAGGATTATTTGATATTACAAGGTTCATCAACTATGAAATCACATGATTAAATAGTTTGAGTTTACACTCTACGGAAGATTTATATGAATAATGCCATTTTACATGTAGGTGGTGGATGGGTTTAGACTTCAAGAGGAAGTTACCATTTGCAAGAGACAGGTTCGTGGAAGGATACTTTTGGATTGTGGGAGTTCATTTTGAGCCCGAATTAGCGGTTGCTAGAAGAATGATGACCAAAGTGATCGCAGAGACTTCAGTTCTTGATGACATATGTGATGTCTATGGCACCTATGAAGAGCTAGAGCTCTTTACTCAAGCAATTCAAAGGTTAAATTCGCTTTTCTGCCTTTTGGTTTGCAGCATGTGCGTCTTACTTTACGTACATTATGTTTCACCACTACTTGTATGATGTGGCAAAACGTTTCTGATCAGTAACTCTATGTTAAAAGAAGATGGAGTTTGATTGATCAACCTTTTCATATATGGTAATATGGTGATTTCCAAATCCTTGTGCGATCTGAAGTTTAAAATTATCACGTAGTTTATACCATATCTTAAAATATCTCATAATTTCAGGTGGGACATTGATTGCATACATGAACTTCCAGAGTACATGCAAGTGTTTTACAAAGCACTTATCAATATCTATGTTGAAATTGAAGAAATACTGGCATGCACAGGAAAATCATACTGCCTCTGCTATGCGGTAGAAGCAGTAAGATCGTACCACCCCTACTATATTCTACAATCTTAGTGCTGTCATTCTCGATTGATAGAAATATAATCTTTTGCATTCTCAGATGAAGAGGCAAGCGAGATCCTATTTTGCTGAAGCAAAATGGCTGCACCAACAGCACAAGCCCACCATGGATGAGTACATGTCCATTGCGCTAGGATCAAGTGGTTACCCATTGTTAGCTGTCACGTCCTTTGTAGGAATGCCTGATATCGTCACAAAAGACGATCTAGATTGGTTGTTCAACGACCCAAAGATCCTCAAGGCTTCAACAATCATCTGCAGGCTCATGGATGATTTGCCAACACATAAGGTACTTTTTGTTCTTGCAAGTGTTCCATGAAGATATAGACCCAACCCAACTCCTATGGAATATAGACGGTCTTGTTTAAATGTCTTGTTATACATATCTTTGCAGTTTGAACAATCAAGAGGACATTTGGACTCGGCCGTGCAATGTTACATGAAGCAATATGGTGTCACAGAACAAGAAGCGGAAAACAACCTTCGCAAGCAAGTGAATGACTCGTGGAAGGACATCAATGAGGAGTGTCTTCGCCCGACTGCTGTCGCAATGCCACTTCTCATGGGAATTCTCAACCTCTCGCGAGTGATGGATGTGTTGTACAAGGATGGTGGAGATCATTATACCAATCCTCATATTGCACTGAAAGATTACATACATTCGGTGCTCATAGACCCAGTGCAATAGTTATGATATGCAATTAGTGAACTAGAAGTTCATCAGTTGGACATTAGAAAACTGGACCCATTGTTCAAAAGATGATGCAGCCATGCAGGTGTACTGTGTTAATGAGTGGCAACAAGATGTGGGATACATACGTCAGTTGGGGTGAAATTAAAGCTTTTAGTAAGAATGGTTTTTTTCATTGAAGAATGAAATAAAGTGTATAATTTATCTGTCCAAAAAGGATTAATCAAGCTTTTGATGAGCTATTTTCATTTCGAATTTCAAAGGATGCGATTTAGAATGGTATGGTTATAAAACCAATTGATTTGATCGGTATGGAGTATGGAAAGAAGAGAATGAGATCTACTATTAGCACGGAATGAAAGCCCACCTACAGGAACTTGGCCATGTAGAATTCATTTTTAGTGCAACAGGAGAATCCCACATTTGAGATAGCGATCCGGCTTCTTCCATGGTTACGATGGCCTCTAGGCCTATATAGTCCCTATAACTGTAGCTCTCAACACATTCAAATGAGCTATCCAGAGTGGCACTCTTAACTGGTATTTTACTGTCTAAAAGAATTGTGAAAATCAATTGGAAGATGCGAAACTACTAATTTAGAGATAGGTAGCTTTCTTGAATGCATTGAGAGGCAGGATGGTTCGAATGTGATGAGCTAAAAGCACACTGCGAAATAGAAAAAGGGAGGAACTTGCGAGTGACCTGACCAAGTGATAATACTAGTACGAGTACCTAGAGGGGGGTGAATAGGTTTATGAAAATTTTCTTGCAGTTTGCGCAATACTTAGACAGATGAAGGATTAAAAAATCAATCGTAAGACTGAGTAAAGGGAAGAGAAAATTAAACACAAGGTTTATAGTGGTTCGGCTTGATTCAAGCCTACGTCCACTCTTCTGCACTGACAGCCGATTGGCTGGATTCCACTATGAACAAAGAGATGTTACAGTGTTGATCTTCCTTGATTTCTCGATGTAGATGATCTACTACACTCGCTCAAGGTATCACCAAGTACAAACACTCGTGTATACAATTTCGCTCGAACTGTCTCGACTAACAATCAAGGTTCTTCAGACTGGAATTTATCTATCGATCACACACTTAAAACAACTAGAACGTCTTCCTTTTATACTCCTTTATGCCATCATAGCCGTTGGCACTTACCAAAGGAATTCCTCCAATCTACCCGTTGGACGGAATCAATTAAGAAGATCATCCGAGCTATTTAAGGAATCGATGATAGCCCATCAATCTCGTTCGCCCATACAATCAGGATTTTGGTTTCCAAGAATAGAACATTCCAAGAATGTTTCGTCGACCATCGATCTTCAATTGATCTTAGATAAGAATCAAAAGAATCCGAAATGATTATCCAACCACGGGATCTATTCCAGAGGATTGGATCAAATCCCCAACCATATACTTCGGCTTCGGATATCCTACGCCACCGGATTAGAAAGGCGTCGTGAGAATAATCTTGAGTCTTGAGTCTTGAGTCTTGAGATTACAAAGTCTTGAGACTTTAAACCAATGATATCAAGACTAGACCGATAGAAATGTTTTGTCGCTTCAAAATCTTCTCGGAAAGATTTCTCCAACAATCTCCCTTTTTGATGGTGACAAAACTTTCTTGTAGATTTGAACAACTTTGCCCTGCAAAAACATTTCTCAAGCAATATGGCTAACTCATAAAGATTAATAAACAACCAGACTCTGCATCCACAGCAAAATTGGTTAGTCTTTCATGAGTAATACCATATAACAATACTTAATATAAATGCAACCAGTCAAGCATCAAAATCCACAGCCATTCAGTCTCACACCCAAGTTCAAGTTCTCAAGTCATACTCAAAAACATAACCACAAAAATTTTAAAATAATGTTTGTTCAAATTGGTTCTCCCCCTTTTTGTCATCATTTAAAAAGAGGGTGAGAAAGGAGTCATGTCTCGCTTGGGAATGCGCACGATCCGGAATTCTCCCATTGACTCGGACTACGCCTTCTAGCCTCTTCAAGTCCTCCCTTAGATGAGCTACCTCCTCTCCTTTGGCATTGGCTTGAATTTGCAGAGCAAGGTCTTTCATCTTGTCCTCAGGTTTTCGAAGATGCTTGTCCAGCATTCTTCATGACTTGAATTTCACATTCCGAGCATATATTTGGCCACGCATTTCCAGTAAGAATATCCATGATACGATGAAAATCTGCAGAATTGTCTGTCCGAGTATTTGCATCAGCTTTTTCAGATGGAGTAAATGTATACGATGGCGCTTCGTATAGTCTTGCAGATTTGGTGTTGATGTATCACCTTCTTCGTGCAATTGAGAAACCTGAAATTCTTCCTCGGGTCTTCGGAAATTGTCTTGGACCTTCACTATCTGCAGCATGAGGTGTAGACCTTTCATGCTCGCCAACTCCCCCTGTCTCTAGTACATCCAAAGGGGAAGAGTGATGATCATGCTCTAGATTTCCCTTCTCTCCGCATTCAGCAGCAGACTTTTCTTTCTCTTCTTCATCTTCTTTCTCTTTCTCTCTCTCGCTCTTCTTCTTCTCTGCTCTTGGTTTGCTCTTCTTATTCTCTCTGTTTCTTCTGAAATTCTGTAGGCTGAGACACAGAACGTCTTGTTCTTGTCAGAGCAGGAATAGTAGGATCTTCAACCTCTTCATCTTCATCCTCCAAGATGAGAGATCTTTTCTTCTTTTTCGATGGGGCTCCAATGACCTCCTTTCCTTTTCTCTTTGAAGCAGACTGAACAGGAGATTTCACTCTGAATTTCTCCATTGCCTTGGAAAGTTCTTTCAGACGCATCTTCGATAACATCTTCAAACCTATCACCATCTTATCACACGGTTGAACACAAAGTGTTTGAGGCGGTTCAATATTCATGTGTCTGAAGATCTTGGTCACCAGACCAGGATAAGGCAATTGTCCTTTGTCTTTCGACATTGCTCTGTACATATGGAAGAGAATAGTGTGCGGGAGAGAGAACTTCCGTCCTGAGTTGATCGCGTACATCAACTTTGCTTCAGAATGAGACACAGTAGTCTTTGACGTAGACTTTGGTCTAAGACAATTGATTACAATCTTATGAAGCACAATGTTGATGGCATTCATCCTGGAATAGGTAACTTTCTTCTCTGCGTCCCTATCTTTGACAAGTTCCAGAGTAATACGAGCAAGTGAGACTTTGATTGGTAGATAACGTCCTCGTTCAACTCCAACTATATCAGCCAACATATTCACATCTACCACGTAGACTTTGTCTAGTACACTAAATGATATTCTATTCGCATCCGTAAAGCTAAGATTTGAATAGAAATAAGCGGTCGATGAGCATACCCGTCTGTTGAGTCGAGCAAAAATTCTCAAGTTGAAACAAATTCAACTTTTCTCTTAAGTTTATGTTGATGGCGTCCAGAAGTCAAAATCGACACTTCTAGGGTTTATCACCCCTCTTTTCATCAGCCCGGAATACACTTTTTCTTGATCCTTGGATTTGAACAAATCCATCCGATTTCTTTCACCTTTGCTGCCACGCCCATTTTCGGTTGAAATTCAAGGAACATTCTGTCATCATCGTTCCCTTCAATTAAATTTTGTCCTGGCATAAGAGGATCACTTGGAATGTTCGCAAGTGCTTCCTCTGCTGTTCCTTTCGGGGCAATTCCCAATTCCTCCATTTTCTTCAGAAAACGATACTCATTCCCATAATTTTTGTCCTTTAGGAAGTCATCTATATATTTCAATGAAGTACCTGTGCTTTTCAACGCACGATAGAGTTTATACATAAAGGAGGGCTTTTGGACTCTTCTTGGGTCAGCATCCTCGATTATCTCTTCTTCCGAGGATGACTTGCACCTTGTGGGGCGGGAGGCGTTGAATGACGTGGATGAGAGCGAATCGGACTTTGTCGCTGACTTGTTAGGTCTTCTTCCTCAGTGAGATCGAAGTGAGTCGGTCCCTTCTCCATTCTTTGTGGTCCCCTTGCGATTCTTGATGATTTCCTCGAAGAAGACATCTTTCTTTGTCGCTGGAAGATTCCTTCACTTGCTTTCCCAAGAAAAATGACCACTTTCTCGAAGACGAACAAGCGGTAGAAACAAAAGATCGGGAGGAGAGTGCCTTTTAGGGTTTTGAAGATTGGAGAAAAGAAAAAAAAATATATATATATATAACTCAGTTTTTGAAAAGGGAAGTTCAATCGGTGCAAGGAAAGTAAACGATCAATTATTTTCAAAATCAATAACTGCCAAAATTATTCCTTTAAGCAGATAAGACTTCAAATTTCATGCGGATTATAGAATAAGCGAACGAAAGATCGTACCTTTTCGAGTTAAACGAAAATTCGTACCTCTTAGATGAAATACAACTTACGGTCTATAGCCACGAGTGTTCGAGTCTCGAGGATTTAAAGTCTGAAAGATTAGAGTCTTAGAGTTGGTGAGTCTCTAGACTTTAACTTCTTCAGGCTTCAAAATGTTGAGTCTTGAACGGATAAGGTTGAATTGATTTTTCTCCAAAGGCTTTGTGAATATATCCGCTAGTTGACTCTTTGAATCAACAAATTGAATCGAGATTTCTCCATTTTGAATATGATCTCTAATGAAGTGATGTCGAATCTCAATATGCTTTGCTCTTGAATGAAGGATTGGATTTTTGGTGAGATTGATCGCACCGGGTGTTGTCACATCTGATTTACGTGCATGAGTCTTCAATCCCAAAGTCTTGTAGCTGTTGTTTTATCCAGAGAATTTGCGAACAGCAGCTTCCAAGAGCTACATACTACCTTCGTCGTTGAGAGAGATACGGTGCTTTGCTTCCTTGAAAACCAAGACACCGCCCCGTTTCCAAGTATTTGACAAGTTCCAGAGGTGCTTTTTCTATCGACTCGAACCGGCCAGATCTGCATCTCGAGTATCCTAGAAGATTAAAGTCTCCCTTCTTGGGATACCCGAGACCGATGCTTGAAGATGAGGCAACGTATTTGATAACACGTTTTACCGCACCGAGATGGGATTCTCGGGATCTGATTGAAACCTAGCACAAATGCAAACACTCAACAAAATATCAGGTCTAGAAGCAATAAGATAAAGAAGTGAGCCGATCATGCTCCCCTGTATGACTTTTGATCTACTTTCTTCCCTTCTTCATCCTTGTCTATCTTCGAGAACATGACATTGGTATGTCGGTCTTTTTGCACTTTTCCAATCCAAACCTTTTGACAAGGTCATTCGCATATTTTTTCTTGATGAATAAAAGTTCCTTCCTTCATTTGTTTAACTTGGAGTCCAAGAAAGAATGTTAATTCTCCCATCATACTCATTTCAAACTCATCCTGCATAGTCTTAGAAAATTTCTTGCATAGACTTTCATTAGATGATCCAAAAATAATATCGTCCACATATATTTGAACAAGTAAAAAGCTTTTGCTTTCCTTTTTGATAAACAAAGTAGTATCTACTTTACCTTTGACAAAACCATTCTGTAATAAGAATTTACTTAGTACGTCGTACCATGCTCGAGGTGCTTGCTTTAAACCATACAAGGCCTTTTCAGTCTAAAGGCGAGTCTAGCTTCTTTGGGTCTTCAAACCCAGGTGGTTGTTCCACATAGACTTCCTCATGGATGAATCCATTTAGAAATGCACTTTTGACGTCCATTTGGAATAACCTGAAATTTTTATAACAAGCAAACGCAAGTAATAGACGAATAGCTTCTAACCTTGCTACTTTGGAGCGTAAGTCTCATCATAGTCTATTCCTTCTTCTTGCGTGTATCCCTTGGCCACGAGTCTTGCTTTATTTCGTACGACTTTTCCTTTTTCGTTCATCTTGTTCCTGAATACCCATTTGGCTCCAATAACGGTTTTACCTTTTGGTTTAGATGTCAATTCCCAGACATCATTGATGTTGAATTGTCTCGAGTTCTTCTTGCATAGCTTCGATCCAACTTTCATCGAGATAAAGCTTCTTCTATGCTTTTTGGTTCGATTTCAGAAATGAGAGCCACAGCACTAGATTCTTCATGCCTTTTGATCTGGTGCGGATTCCTTCATTGATTTCGCCAATAATGACATCTTTAGGATGACTGGATTTATGCTTCCGATTCTTGGTTGTTCTTCCTAGTTGATGATCTCTTTCTTTGTTTGAATCTTCATGTGCTTCTTGATGTTGGACTTCGTAGACCGAGATGCTTCTTGAGTTGTAAGCATTGGAAGGTCTGGAGTAGGTTCAGAACTCTTCATACCGAGTCTGGCTGGATTCATCTTGCATTGAGTCTTGGAATTTAACATTCGTTGATTCCTCCACTAAGCTGGCTTTTCTTGTTGTAGACTCGTAGGCTTTGCTTGATGTAGAATATCCAAGGAAGATGCCTTCATCTGATCTTTCTTCAAACTTACCAACTCTATCATTTGCATTTTTCAAAATAAAGCATTTGCAACCAAACACATGAAAGTATGAAACAATAGGCTCTTTACCTTTGAACAATTCATAGGGGTTTTCTCCAAAATAGGTCTTAAAAAGACTCTATTTATAATATAGCATGCTGTTGAAACAGCTTGACTTGACCCAAAATCGTGAAGAAATTTTGCTTTCAATTAAAAGTGTTCTAGCCATTTCTTGAAGAGATCTATTCTTTCTTTCCACAACTCCGTTTTGCTGGAGTATATGGAGAGGAAAACATATGATTAAAACCAGATTTATCACAAAATTTCGTAAAATCTTTATTTTCAAATTCACTTCCATGATCTGTTCTTATGCTTGAAATTGCACATCCTTTTTCATTTTGAACCTTTTTGGCAAATTTTTCAAAATACAAAAAGGTTTCTGACTTACTTGAAAGAAAATATACCCAAGTAAAACGGGAATAATCATCCACAATTACTAGGCAATATTTCTTACCTCCAATGCTGGGTTCGGTTGGTCCGAAGAGATCCATATGAAGTAAGCGTAGTACATGATTAGTAGAAACATGGTTTATTTGCTTAAATGAATTTCTTACATGCTTTCCCAGAATGCATGGAGTGCATGAATCAGACTTTTGGTATGGCAATTTAGGTAGACCTCGAACAAGCTTCTTTGATGAGATTTTGGCTAATTGTTTCATATTGACATGGCCAAGCTTTCGGTGCCATAAGACTGCTTCATCTTGAATTGAGATTAGGCATTGTGCTTCATTTGGTTTTACATCAAGAAGGTAGATATTTCCATGTCTTCGACCCATGAAAGACTGAGTTGAGTCTTTGCTAATTCAGAACACGTGCCTTCTTGAAAGGAGATCTTGAAACCAGTATCACACAATTGGCTAATGCTTAGAAGATTGTAGTTGAGTCCTTCCACTAGAGAGACATTGCTTATTGTGAGATTTCCAATTTTCACAGTTCCAAAACCCACAATGCTTCCTTTTCTGTTTCCACCAAATGAAACTTTTCCACCATTCACTTGAACAATCTTTATGAAGCAATTTGAGTCTCTGTCATGTGTCTTGAACATCCATTTGTCAAGATACCACTTCACTTTCTTTTTGACAGAGACTGCATTCAAAGAAGAGTCTCACGCTTTCTTTGGTACCCAAATTTTCTTGGGTCCTTTGGCGTTAGTAGAATAAGCATTACTAGGCCATACTTTCTTAACAGGCTTCCAAACCATAGGACATTCTTTTTCAAAATGATCTGACATGTTACACTTTGAACACCTTAGAGCACTTCGACCTACGAGACTTTACAAAGACTTTCTTGAAATGATTTTTGTAAGTCTCCTTTGTTGGTCTTTTCTTAATTCTTTCTTTTACTTTTGGAAAATCAATTAAATGAATTGTTTCTGCTGTCATACCCAAACCAGACTTGTTAAAGTAAGGTCTTTGGACTGAAAGAACTTTTTCAAGTTTTTGGACCCTATTGAAAATTTCTTTGAAATATTTGATAAGTCAGTTTTTAAGAAAGCATTTTCTTTTGAAAGTTTATCTTCATTCTCCTTAAGAGTTGAAAAATTCAAGTCTAAACTTTTCACTTTTTCTTCTAAAATATTTTCCTTTTGTTTTAAAACTAAGTTTTCCTTTTTCAGTTCGGAAATCCTTTTTAGAGAAGTCTTAAGACTAAAACATAGTTCATCAATGTATTTAGAGACTTTGACAGGAATTTTATAATCACTTACCTCACATTCACCGGTTCGAGTCCGATCGTCAGTCGAGTCGATTGTGCCATCGGACATAGGTTGGCATATTCCTCATCACTTTCTTCACACTCGTATCGCTCCAAGTTTCGGCTTTGAGAGCTTTTCGAGACTTTTCAGCTTTTCCTCTTTTCTTCTTCGAGGAGAGGACAATTTGGTCTCGATGTGTCCCTTTTTCTTACATTCGAAGCAAACTACATCTTTGTTTGGTTCCTCATTATCAACAAACTTGGTTTGCTGTTTTTGAAGACTTTGTTTCCTTGAGTTGAACCTTCTTCCTTTTCTATTCAACTTTCGAACCTTCTAATCATAAGAGCAAGCTCCTCATCATCCGGATCTTCTTGAGTACGTATCATCAGAATCATCGTTAGATTTTAATGCAATGGATTTCTTACCTCTTGGATCTTCATCTTCATTAATTCGTTCCACTTCATAAGACCGAAGAGTTCCAATCAGCTCGTCTACGAGATAATGGCATAATTCTTTGCGTCTCTCTTATTAAAGTCTTTATATGATTCCAATCCTTGGAGAGTCCACGCAGTAGCTTGTTCACCTTCATAGGATCAGAAATTTTCTGTCCTTGATTCTCAAGGCCATTGACAATATCTGAAACGGCTAAACATGTCGAGTTATAGATTCTCCTTGTTTCATTTTGAAGGCTTCATATTGACCAAGGAGAATGTTGATTCAGTCTCCTTCACTCGGTCTGTCCCTTCATAAGTGATATGTAATTGTCCCGAGACTTCTTTTCTTTGTATCACAAGAAGATATTCTGTTATATTCGATTGGTGATAAAGCACAATATAAAGAGTAAATTGCTTTTGCATCGAGTGCTTGTCTCTTGTTTATCTCTTCTTGAGACATTCCGTTGGGTTCAACGGTTTCTTTCCCTCTTTCGGATGTTGATGCGGCGGTAGGAGTAATTCCTCTTTCCACCACATCCCATTCCGGAGGATCCTTTGATCGTAGAAAAGCTTTCATCTTGTTTTTCCGGATGTTGTAATCCTTTCCATCAAAGTAGGGTGATCTTGTATTGCTTTGCCCTTCCACCAGCCACGGTGCTAGCATACTAGCCATGGATCTTTTACTCGAAGTAAAACACTTCAAATAAAGTAAGAACACAGGCTCGATACCAATTGATAATACTAGTATGAGTACCTAGAGGGGGTGAATAGGTTTATGAAAATTTTCTTGCAGTTTTGCGCAATACTTAGACAGATGAAGGATTAAAAATCAATCGTAAGGCGAGTAAAGGGAAGAGAAAATTAAACACAAGGTTTATAGTGGTTCGGCTTGATTCAAGCCTACGTCCCACTCTTCGCACCGATGCCCGATTGGCTGGATTCCACTATGAACAAAGAGATGTTACGGTGTTGATCTTTCTTGATTTCTCGATGTAGATGATCTACTACACTCGCTCAAGGTATCACCAAGTACAAACACTCTCGTGTATACAATTTCGCTCGAACATCTCGACTAACAATCAAGGTTCTTCGACTACGGAATTTATCTATCGATCACACACTTAAAACAACTAGAACGTCTTCATTTTATACTCCTTTATGCCATCATAGCCGTTGGCACTTACCAAAGGAATTCCTCCAATCTACCCGTTGGACGGAATCAATTAAGAAGATCATCCGAGCTATTTAAGGAATCGATGATAGCCCATCAATCCTATTCGCCCATACAATCAGGATTTTGGTTTCCAAGAATAGAACATTCCAAGAATGTTTCGTCGACCATCGATCTTCAATTGATCTTAGATAAGAATCAAAAGAATCCGAAATGATTATCCAACCACGGGATCTATTTCAGAGGATTGGATCAAATCTAACCATATACTTCGGCCGGATATCCTACGCCTTTGGATTAGAAAGAGGCGTCGGTGAGAATAATCTTGAGTCTTGAGTCTTGAGTCTTGAGTCTTGAGTCTTGAGATTACAAAGTCTTGAGACTTTAAACCAATGATATCAAGACTAGACTGATAGAAATGTTTTGTCAGCTTCAAAATCTTCTGGAAAGATTTCTCCAACACCAAGAACAATGAGGCCAATCCACACCCACATAAAATGAAGTACTACTGCCTTGGATAAACTACGTGAGGTTGGGTGCGGATGTGGATCACAAGCGCTGCACACGTTCACAGGAACGATCTTCACGTTTTAGTTCAGAATCAAATCAGGAACCACACAACTCGGTAGATATCTCCATTCTTAACGAGGTTGCAGCATCGCATGGGCCATGAAAGCGAAAAGGTATGGGGACAACGTTCACATCACTCAGTTAGTAGTTTTTTTTTTTTCGACCTTGATCGGAACTCAGTTAGTAGTTGACCGCACTGTAATAACAGAAAATATGTAGAACCTTCTTGTCCGCAGCAAGCGAAAACGAGGAAGACCAAATTCTGATAGGAAAATAATGGTGGAGAAGCGAAACACAGCATTCATGATATGTCTGACAGTCTGCACCATTCGCAGGTTAAAGGGCCTTTCCAAAATTCTACTGTCTAAAATCAACGTGAAAATCAATTGGAAGGCTAGAAATTGATAAATTAGAGGCAGCTTTCTCGAGTGCTTTGAGAGGCGAGATGGTCCAAACGCGATGAGCTAAGAAGCGCCACGAAAGAGAAAGAGGGAGGAAGTTGTGAATGACCCGACCAAGAACGGCGAGGCCAATCCACATCCACATGAAATGAAGTGCTGCTGCCCTGGTTAGACCAGGTATGGTTGGGCGTGGATGTAGACCACAAGTGCACAAGTTCACAGAAACATCTTCACATTTTAATTCAGAATCAAATCAGGAACCACATAACGCGAAAGGAATATCCATTCTTAACGAGATGGCAGCACTGTATGAGGCCGGGAAAGCGAAAAGGCATGGGCACGACACTCTCATCACTCAGAAGGTTACCGCGCACTGTAATAATAGAAAATATGTAGAACCTTCTCGTCCGCAGCAAGCAACCGCAAAGGAAGACCAAATTCTGATAGGAAAATGAACGGTGAAGAAGCTAAACACAGCATGAACTCGCAGGTTAAAGAGTCTTTCCAAAATCCTGCACGGTACCCATGTCAAACGCCGTCCATCGACCAGCCCAATAGAACCCGATGATAATGCATTTACCTAAAATCAACCGTACTCAGTTGCATAACTTGGGCCACTGGCATTTGGCACGTATTGTTATTGTGGGAGATGAAAAATCCCAAAATGACCATGCAATTACTAGAATTGCTAAGCCATTCCTTGCTTGTAAATACCCCGAGAGAGAGAGAGAGAGAGAGAGAGAGAGAGAGAGAGAGAGAGAGAGAGAGAGAGAGAGAGAGAGAGAGAGAGAGAGAGAGAGAGAGAGAGAGAGAGAGAGAGAGAGAGAGAGAGAGAGAGAGAGGAGAATGTCTCATCATATTTCAACAATTCCATCTTCATAATAATTAGTTAAAGATGGTTGGAAATAGTAACCATTCCTTGCCTGTAAATACCCTAAAGAGAGAGAAGAATGTCTCATCATATTTCAACAATTCCATCTTCATAATAATTAGTCGAAGATGGAGGGTTGGAAATAGTAATAGAGAGTTCCGTTGATTTATAACTTATAATATGAGGAAGTTGATAGTAAATCTCTAAAAGCATTACGATAAATAGGTGTATAGATCTTTTGAAAAAAAAAAAAAAGAAAAAGAAAAGTTGCTTGGAGTCATCAAGCTTTTTGCAATCTAGTATTGTCTCTAAAACGACATTCAAAATCTTTATAGTAAAACCCTAAAAGCTTATTCAATCTTGAATCCAATTTTCATCAAAATATTTTCACATTTTTATGTTAAACTAATTCTAAACTAAAGTTTACATAAAAATCCAATAAGACTACTCAACATCTAATTTCTAAATTTTTTTCCCTAAATTTTTGAATTTTTATTTATTTTTTATTCTAAAAAATGAGAACTTATATTGGGCCGGGAGACCGAACATTGTGTTGATTGTGTAAAGACGAACATTATGTTATGTTGAGTTTATTTTTCTAAAATAACCTCTCTCTCTTCTTTTTTTTTTTGTTGGTATTTTCAGGAACAAAGAAGTAGGTTTTTTCTATTTTTTATTTTTATTTCAAATTTATTCTCTGGCTATTGATCTATTTCACGAAATAAAAAATTGGCTGACATTACTAAGTATGAATCCCATGCCATGGCCACAAAAGACAAACGAGGGGTCTCTCTCTTGCCTGCCCCTTATACGCCCAAAAGGAAAAGGAGAGGTCTGCTCCAATTCCGAGTAGGGCAGAGACAAAAGGGTGGATAGAAGCTAAGCTCTTTTCTCCATGGACTGACGCAAGGGGATCTGTTCCTCTCTTCCTCTTTGGTCTCCATCCACGTTTACACAAAAGAAGCAAAAGAAAGGAAGGAAAAGAAAAGAGGTCTGCACGATTTCATAAGAAAGCAAATGGAGAAAAGCTATCTGGGGCAGTTCACAACAGAACTAAAAAGGAAGAAAGGACCAAAAAAAGGGCGTCCGCACGTTTTCATGAGAAAGGAAAACAGAAAAGAAAAGAAAGCTAATGGAGAAAATCTTGAGTTGTGCCGTACAGGTTTTGTGGGGTTTGCGGCAAAGACCCACAGACGCCAGCCGCAACCGCGGCCCTCTCGCGGTGCTCCAACCGACACCGCGTTCGCAGCCGTTGATCGCTAGTCCCACGCTGTGCCGCTTGCTGCTGTTCTTGCGCGGCCAGACTTGTCCCAGCGACTCCTCCGGCTACCTCTGTAGTCTCCATCTAGCAACCCTAGGCATCTTCAGCAGTAGTGCTATTTCGTCGGTTTTGAATTCGCGACCAAATATCTTTCACTGAGTGTTTTCTCGAATTTTATTTAAAAAGGATAGAGGTTATGTGCTATTTCCGAACAGAGATATCAAATGCAATTTAGATTGAATTTTCCATTTCAAACATCACTATACAATCTCGATAATTGACTTACTAACTCTAAGACCCAATTTGAACTATATGATGGAATCTAATCAATAGTATAGCTTTAAGATAATTTGATACAATGTCGGAACTTAATCAGTGACAATGCAGCTGGATAGATGATACAATGTCGAAATATAATCGACGACGTTGGACTAGGAATACAATGTGAGAATTTATTCAACAATGCCGTGCTAAGATATAGACACTCACTGAAATTTAATCAACGACGGAAATCTAAACACAACAGCTAGGGAAAATTAAAATACAATAAGGAAATAACATTTGATGTGTTGTTCAGGGGTTCTTGTTGGATGATTGGTGGTATTTTTACAGGAGCTTGGTAACCACCACTCAGTTATTCCTTTCTGATAACAGCTTCCAACCTTAAGCACGTTCCTTCTTGTTCGTAATCAATTTGCTCATTCCTTTTACAACTGTCTTGATCGTGTCCTAATTTATCAACAATGACTTCACACCTAAATTCTTGGATGTTAACCGCTCTTCAACCGTGCCCTACTTTGATGCTTCTTTTGTATATTTCGAATGTTTTTGTCCAAAAATTACCACCGGCATCATTTGAGTAGCCACTTAATATCTACCATTTTATTTTAACAATTGACCACGTGGAGGCTTCTCGCTTTGCTCTCCATCCTTGAATCCTCATCCTCTGGCTCATTGATAGTTAACCATATATTACAATCCTATTGACACACGTGTGTAATTTCATTTGACTTCCATCATGTTTTTCGCCCTCGTGATCAACGGGTGATAGTACTATTAATATTGAATGTTAACATATGTCCCATTTTAAAAGAAGTAAAATTTGAAATTTATTTCTTTTAAAAGAAAATATCTTGTCTTATGTGCGATTTCCTCCTGGTGACAATCATGCCTTTCTTTCTTTAAACGCTTCTTTTCCTATGCATGGCCAATACAGATCATTACTTCCTGTATTATTTTGATACGTCCTTTCGAATTTTTTAGATAATTGATTACTGCGATTTCGAACCATCGTCTTCTTAATACACATTAGAGACTCCCTTTTAATACTCCTTTTGTCTTCTTCCTTAAACCCTAAAACCTTTTGCATCTCGTTTTATGCGTCTACTTCAGGATCTTCCATTGCATCCAATACCTCAAAATTTCACCCAGATAGTTACATTGCTAATTTTGATGATCTAGAACAAAGTGAGGACGCTGATAATTGTCATTTTGGACTCTTGAGTGTTATGGAAGAACATCACGAACGCCCTCCTTGGGCCTTGCCTTTTAGACCATCAACACATCCCGCTATCTCTCAAGCCTTGTTTACTGATGAAACGCGAAGAGATACTTCCTATTCAGCACTCTTCTCGATGGACATCTAGACTTCGGCGCCCTTCCGATTTCGCGGTTTTCCGTTGTTTGAAGTGGAATTCCACTCATCATACTTATGGATGAAGGATTATCTGTGAGTTAAGCTTGCTTGGAAAAAAGCAAGGATAGAGACAACACTTGAGGTTAGTATGTTGTCCCATGATCTGAACAGGGGACTATTGGGTTTTGCAATATGTTTCTATCCCAATCAACCAATTGCTTCTTTTTCTCTTGGGGACCCAAAACTGTCACTCTTTTAGATATCTTTACCATAGCTGGCTTTGTGCTAAATGGCATTCCTGTAGAAAATTTGGAACCGTTGGAAGTACCTTATATTTCTAAGAGTGTCCTTGCTCATGGGAAATTCCTTGATTGATTATGCTGCACTTTTGGTCCCATTGACTCCACTAAATGTAGTCTTTTTGCTCTATTGACTATCGAAATATGTATTCTTTTAACTCTTAAAGTTTCAAGGGACCATCTACAAATTGCCTCAGATCTTGCAACGGGTAAATGGTTTGCTCTGGGTCCACTTATTTGGCTTCGTTATATAGGGGTTTACTCATGCATCTCTTTCAATGAAATCCAAAGATGGTACGTTGTATGGTCCATTTTGGCTTTTGCAAGTATGGCTGGCTCTTTATTTTCTTTGTTTATTCAGTAAATATTCTCGTGATCTTCCACATTACTCTTTAGCAAACTCTAGACATTCTCATAATTTCCCTTTAGTATATCGATTACTAAGTCGTTCACCTTTGGATACACCTATTCGATTTTCTTCCTTTACATTCTGTCTTCAAATTCTTTTGGAATTCGACCATGATCTCATCGAATTTTTCCCTTATAAACCTGAAGAGTTCAACTACCTCTGCGATTCTACAGCTTTGAACGACTATCAAGAGTTCTGGATTTGGACGTCGCGAAACAACCGCCTCGACAAGTCCTTCCTTAATTTTCTCCGGTTGACTCAATGAAGCATCAGCATCCGCGACTCTGGCGTCAGCCCAACGAGCTCAGGCCCGACGAGCCCGCGACCACCGAGAGCCGTCCACCAGGGTCACGCCATCCCCCGTGCGAATCACCAAAAGGAGCTGGGCCTGTTCTGCTGCTGACGCCCGCCCGCATCAGCAACCCTCTAGGCTGGAACCTCATGCTGCCAAGCTGCCCCTACGGCCGTGACTCGCCTTCGCCGCCGCTCTTCACAGTAGCAATAGTTCGAGCAAATCCCAGTGAAGTGATCAGCATGCTTCAGCCACCGACCAGCAGCAACTCTAGCAGTCCCGACGCCGGAACAGCACCCTCCAGTGATCTCCTAGAAACAGTCCTGCAGTTCAGCTCGGGTTTTGCCGCCGAACTCCTTCGCCCGCTCCTCACCTCGCACCTGATCTGCACCAGTAAAGAATCCGGCTATTTCCCGGCGAGTCGAGGCCTCCTGGTGTCCTTCCAAATATAAATAACGACGCCGTGAAATCTCCTGGCTTTCTAGTGCGCCCAGCGAGTTCTTGTAGCGAAGCCAACACCTCCAGCGTACACGCGGCTGCGCCCAACGGCTCCTGCGAGTCGTCCAGCAGGCCTGGTCGTCACGCTCATCCTCCTGCCTCACTACAGCTCAGCCGTGTCCAGCTACTTACCGGCGCCTCGGCAAGTCCCGGCGTTCATAGAGAAATTCGGGAGAGACCAGCGATTTTCTCTCGTTTGGTAGGTTTTCCGGCGAGACCATCGCGTCCAGTGGCCTTGGTGTGAAGTCCGGATCAGTCGATATAAAAGAAGACCCGCCATCTGGTGATTGCCCAGCCGCTTTCGCCAAGCCTTGTCGTCGCGCTCAATGGCCGTGCACGCTTCAAACCAGGCGAGTCTTCAAGCACTTCCAGCGAGACCAGAATTCATCGCCGCGTCACCCATCATCCCCCCGCGCCAAACCTATCCACGGTTTCACTTCACAGCCTTTGCATGGTATCCCTTGATTTGTTAGATTTTTCATAGTATTAGTTCCTTTGTTTCGTTGAAGCGCTGTTTCAGTAGACGACTAACCTGGAATTTGTGCAGAATATTGTTTTCTTAAGCTTATTTGACTTTAACGTTTATATTCAGTGTGCATAAAGGTTCTTAAGAGCTTAAACTTCACAACCGAATTTTTATTCCTTGAAAAGAGAATACTTGAGCACTTGATGCAGGATTTGTGAACTGAGGATTGATTGGAAACACGGTGTTTGCTTTGTCCTTTTGTTGATCGTGGGAGTCTTGCGATAAGTCATTTGCCTTAGGTCGAGTCACACTTTTTATTGCATTTTTGTAGGCAGGAATGGCTATGACTACTTTCCTGTGGTGACATCCCTCATCGATCCTAACACATCCACCGCGACCAAGCTACCGTTGGCTACCTAGCCGTGCCCCCATCGCTGCTCGTCGTCCGAAGCACCTCCGTCCACGTGCCTCTGTTGAATTTGACTTGGGAACATATCTTCGAGTTAGGTGATGATCATTATCCAAAGTTGAATTTCTGATTTTATTGCATAATCTGAACGATTGGTATCAAATCGAGATATTTGAATGATTTGTTATCTAATGCATATTGGGAAGATTTTTATGATTACTCAAAATAGGATTATTTGATAATTACGCAATAATGTGTGCATGGATAGAATCCGATCTCAAACTCGAGATACGATTCTTGTCCATGCGGAATAGTGGCCATCTATAACCCTTTGAAGATGGTTGGTTTATTCTTTTTGAAATTTGAATGGACGGGATATTCAGTGATGCAGATTGGATAAATATTATTTTGTGATGAGTGCTTATCAGTTATTTGATTGCTTCCTTAAAATAAAATACCAAAAAAATCCTTTTTAGAGTAAATTAGAGACTTTTCTAGGATAGGTTTGCATGTTTAATTAGGGCATTTTGGTACTTCTCCCATCTTCTCTTAAATAGTTATCTTCAATCTTCCCATTGAAGATGCCTCAAAAAGTACATAGCCATTATAAATCGGTTGGTGCTGTTGTCTAGAGATGGTATTGCCCAGTTAGTCCTCTTCTCTGAACATTTTCTACTATGTTCGACTCGAACATGTTTGACTAAAAGACAAATCTACCATGTTAGACTCGAACATCAAATATAAAGGTCAAATGTGGGCCTATTCTTGATTTAAGATAATTTGTTACATTTTTTTCTTCTTTGTTGGTTTTCTTTTTTGTTCTCTCACTAGGGACGAAATTTGTGTCCCTCTTTTCCAAAAAAAAAAATATATATTTTTTTGGTAGAAACCAAAAATGGTTTATTTGGCAGATAGCTAACAGATTATTGTATTAATGAGTTGTATAATTTTTTTTTAATGGGAAAATTATCCAAAGTTCAAGTAAAAGTGAAAAGAATGTTCAAAAGCACTATTTAGTAGGGTAAATTGAAACTAGACGAGTAAACCTTTGGAAAATAGAATAAAAAAAACGAGAGTTCAGGCATTGTTAAGATATATTCTTGAAGCTAATTTTAGATTTTGTTATCATATGATGTTAATAAACTTTGGAATCTTGCAAGTTCCTTCTCGTGTTGCTCTTGTAGTAAGTTGAAATCTAATTCAGCCAAGGGGGAGCAAGACTTTGTCACGTGAAGGCTCTTCTTTGTAGAGTGGAATATAACACCTTGCCTCAAGCCTCGGGAAATCCTTGCGAAGTGGCTGCTTTAGGGCATGACTCACTTATTTTGCAAATCTAGTGCTCACTTTGCTTTCATTGATCGATTTCAACGTAAGTTATAGCAAAAGGGAGTGCTGCTTCCAACATAAAATCGCCATAACACCTTAAATGACAAGCTTCATATAAGCTTAACAATCCACGCGCATCGCTCATGAGTGATATTCTTGAATTTTTCAAAGACCTTTGTGCGACCAGCCAGCATGGGAAAAAAGATGTAATTCAAATCCTATTTAATGTTCTAGGTTTTCTTTTACCTGTTTCTCTTGGAATTCGACTGAGCAATAGAAATTTTTTAATTTGTTTTGGATATCTTATTAAATTGGTGCACCACATTTAAGACATACCCGATGAAACATTATAACTTTATTGTCGCAACAATCAAAGGTAAGAGCCACCATGTGAAGGTCATCTGCCTTAAAATTTCCATGATTAAGTTTGAGAGAAACTCTTGTTGATTTGTTTTAATTGCTCGTCTATTCCACGCTCAAGTTGGTAGTCTATTCCCAAGCGTTGGCATTGATCAATCAAGTGAAGCGTTTGCAAAGGCTTATCCACGACATCAGTCAGCATCTTCCTCACCTCTCCCTTCAATTCCTCCATCTGTCCCTCCACTCTTCCATGGAATTTGAACTTCTGCACATATATTATACTCTATTTCAAATATGAAGCAAGCATGGCATACGTATATTTTACAACTGTTAAAAGGGGGGCCACAATACATGGAACTGCCCAGAGCTAAAGAAAGCGGTGAGATCGAAAATGCGATGTGAATGTTGCAGAAGCCAGCAGGGAAGATTCGAACTACATCTGCTGTATGTCTGTCGGTTTGATTGCCGCAGGTGGATCATGGATTTCGGATGCACATCCCCCGTGACATTACATAGGGACTGGTTTTCAGATAATCAGTTTAGCAAGAGTGGTGCAGTGTTTATGGGCAACAGCGCTGAGTGCGAGGTGGTTGGCATTACTCAATGCATATCAACCATTGAGGGTCAGTCTTATTCAGGGAAAAGTGTTAAAAAGTTCTAAACCTTTTGCATTTGTGCCAATTTAGTCATAAACCTTTTTACTTAGTGTCAATTCAATCATTTCTGGCTAATTTTGGCCGGATTTTGCTAACTAGGTGTCGGCTTGCTGACATGATCGATCGGCGTTGATGTGGATAAATTTTAATAATAATTTAATATTTTTGAATTTTCTTTTGAATTTTCTTTTTCCTTCTCCTCCTTTCCTCGCCGGAGCCCAAAGGTGATTCAGCGGCGAGGCCGAACCTTTGTGATTGGCCAAAGGTGACGGATGTCGAGGCTCGAGTCCCCGCTAGTGGCCGCAATGGTGACCTTGCGGCAACCTTGCGCTAGGCGGCGAGGCTCACCCTCCTTGGGTTTGGCGAGGGTCAACCCTTGCCGGCCATGGGTGAGGCCATCCTTGTGGCTTGGGTAGCCTCGAGGCTGGCCTCACCAGCCGCGAAGGTAGTCTCATGCCTGGGTGAGGCTCGACCTTGCTAAATTCGGCTAGGGCGAGCCTCGCTACCCGGCACGAGGCCACCCTCGCGGCCACTGGCGATGGCTAGCGAGGCTCACCAACCGTTGCCTTTGGCCGGTTGCCAAGGTTCGACAACCGGCTAGAGGAAGGAGAAGGAGAAGGAACAAAAGAAAAAGAATAAAAAAAAAGAAAAAGAATAAAAAAATTCATAAAATATTATTAAAAAATATTATCATGCCACATTAGTCGGCTAGCGCCCAATCAGCAAAATCTAGCCAAAATTAGCTGGAAATGACTAAATTGTCACCAAGTAAAAGATTTAGGACTAAATTGACACAAATACAAAATGTTTAGGATTTTTTTAACACTTTTCCTGTCTTATTCATCAATCACTTTACAGGGCCTTTATAATTTGATATGAGATTTAACGTGTTACAATACATTCGCAGATCCTTATATATAAGATTGGGAACGGTGTAAATGTCTTCATTTGACAAAGAAAATGGAGTTTTGGTAGTTCCCTGATAAGAGAACGTTTGGCGGCTTCCATTATTTTTGCTAAAGGATGACGGTAATTCTCTGAAAAAAGATAGGAAAAACAACCAAGCTGCGTTTTCTTATTTTTAGTACCCATAACAAAGGAAAATTCGGCAATTTCTTTAAAAAGTTGGTCAATTAAGAAAAAAGAATTATTGGCATGTAACTCAACGGACAAGTTGCTAAAAAAAAAAAAAATCGAATGTTGGTAAGTAATTCAAATGAAAGTTGACACTCTAAAGTAGTTAGTAGTTCAATTTGACAAAACTTTGTAAACCGTTTTAGTTAGTAATTTCACGTAAAAGTTAGCTTATTCAAAGCCTTTGTACATTATGCAAATAAAAACAAGTAAATTAGTGCAAAAATTACTAATTTGCAAATTATCGTTAAAAAAATTGGCAATTTTACAAATGCTTTAATAAGTTATTGGTAAGTTACCTGCAAAAGAAGTCACATAGGTCATATTCTTTACAAATAGTTTTTTGCCACTTTGGAACTTATTGAAATTGTTGGCAAAAAAAAAAAAAAAAAAAGACATTGAAATTTACAGGCACGCAAAAATCCACATTTTGTACATGAATCAATGAAGTTCTACTAGACAATGTGATTGACCGTGGCCAACAGATCAAGCGATACTCTTGATCTTGCCATGCAATAAAGCTCGACAACTTATTATTGCCAAATGAGAATACATACAACAAAGAAATGAAGAATCAAGTTTAACCACGAACTATGTTCAATTATTTATGTATCCTTCATGAAGTAAATAAACGGAGCCTTACATAAGCTGGACATCAAAAGTTGGGGAAAAATTGCCCAAAAAATTTTAAACCCATGTATGGTGGCCAATTCAGTCTTAAATATTTAAATTGTGTCAATTTAGTCATAAATGTTTAGATAATTTGCTAATTTAGTTCTAGACCTTTTAATGATATCCCAATTTAGTCATTCTTGCCAATTTGGTTGGAAATTGTGGACTTGACGATCTAGCCAACATCGGATGTCTTATGTGTTATGGTTGACATTGACGATTAGCACTAACATGGATGATTTTTGTAAATTTTTTAAAATTTTCTGAATTCTTTTCTTTCCTTTCTCTTTTTTCCTTCTTTCTTTTATCTTTTTTCCTTTATTTCCCTCTGCCAATTGTTGGCCGCTAGTGAGGGTTGGGTGAGGAGAGAGCTCACCCATATGGTGAGGGTCCTCACCAAGGTGAGGGCGACCGTTGCTTGTGGCTAGCAATTGGCGAAAATAAATAAGGAAAAAATGAAAAAAAAAAAGAAAAAGAAAAGAAAAAAAGAAGAAGGAAAAAAATTTTTTAAAAAAAAAAATTACAAATATCGTCAATGTTAGTGATTTTCGACAACTATTAGCTAAACAAACTTAATTGGAAAATCGTTAAAAGATTTAGAACTAAATTGACAAATTAGTTTTGAAACTAAAGCGATATAATTAAAATGTTATGACTAAATTGACAAATTGTTAAAAAGTTTAGTACTAAGTTAGCACAATTGAAAGTTTTAGAACTGAATTGGCACTGTAAAATAAGTTTAGGATTTTATGGATAATTTTCCCAAGAGTTAGGAATTATTAAAATATTTCAATTACACGTTACACTAAACTTTGCAAACTTAGCAACATATGCATAGTTTATTCATGAGTTTTATCGCACACGTCAATCTAAAAGTACATAATGGTAATAATATTGTCCCTCATACATTGGGAAAAATAGGATTTCAAAGGCATAACCTATGGACTATTGATTTGCAATGACCAAATTGGTTTGACAACGTTTGGTCCAAACTTCACATCAGCAAGGGACTAACGAAGAGTAACGTCACATAATCTTTGAGCTTTGTTTCAGAATGGGTGTAATTATCTCCATCACTGTATAACACATCCATCACCCGTGAGAAATTGAGCATTCGTGTGAGAATCGGCATTGGGACCTCAGTTGGACAAAGAAACTCTTCATTGATGTCTTTCCATGAATCAATGACTCCTTTTTGGAGTTCCTCCCCAGCTTCTTGCTCTGAGACGCCGTGGTATTTCATGAGCAACTCCACTGCAGATACTACGTGCCCCCTCTTTTGCTCAAACTGTATGTCAAACAACATTGGTGTTTCTAGATTAAATGGTGGTCGATCAAACGTATCATATTTCTGGAGGATAATTATGTTTTATTATACCTGGTGAGAGACAATGTCATCCATGAGCCTACAGATGGTTTGTGCAGCCTTCACAATCTTGCAATCACCGACCGACCATTCAAGAGCATGTTTAGTGACCACATCACCCATTCCCACAAGTGATGTAGTCGCTAACATTCCATATCCAGTTGTTATTAGTTGAAGGGACATGTACTCCTCTAGTGTTGGTACGTAGTTGGTATGGAACCATTTGGCTTCTTGAAAGTATGCTCTTGCTAGCTTCTTCATCTGACGATGGAAACATAAACAAGAATGTTGGGTTTCTAACTAAATATTACCTTCGATGTATGTAAAGTGGTACCAATGATGCTTACCACTTCTTTTGCATAGACAAGGCGGTATGATCTTTCTTTTGTGGCCAATTCATTCCCAATGTATTCATAGAGCTGGAGAAGCTCCTTATAATAAGCTTGCATATACACTGGCAATCCATCCATGGCATCAACATCCAACCTGAATTCAAGTCTTGGAAAATGACACACTTGACTCTATACAAAATTGATCAAATTCAGAAGTTTGAGAAAGAGTACGGATTCCATACTTCTGGATTGCTTCGGTGAGGAGCGCAAGTTCTCCCAATGTGCCATAGACATCATAGATATCGTCAAGAATTGAAGTCAACGAGATCACTCTGGTTAGTATATTTCTGGCCATGGCAAATTCAGGCTCGAAATATATTCCTGAGATCCAGAAGAACAACTCCACAATCCTATCTCTAGCGAATGGGAACTTCCTTGGAACATCAATCTCCTTCCACCACCTATGATTAAACGAACATGAGCATAACTGAAAGTACTTTAGGCCGATAACTTCGCATAGATATACTCCTTTTTTCACTTGTAAAGGACTTTGAAAAACACTATTTAGAAGGGTAAATTGAAACTAGATGAGTTAACATTTGGAAAACACAATGAGAATAATTGATAGCTTGGGAATTGTTATAACATTATCGATAGTTCGGTATTGTTAAAACATAGTCTAGAAGCTAATTTTAGATTATGCTATCACATGAAGTTAATGAACCTAGTAATCTCGCCAAGTTCCTTCTGGTGTTGCTCTTGCAGTAAGTTGAAATCTAGTTTAGCCAAAGGCGAGCAAAACTTCATCATGTGAAGGCTCCTCTTGGTAGAGTGGAATATAACACCTCGCCTCCAGCCTCGGCAATCCCTTGCGAAGTGGCTGCTCTAGGGGCATGACTCACTTGTTTCGCGAGACTAGTGCTCACTTTGCTTTCATTGATCGATTCAAGGTGAGTTGTAGCAAAAGGAAGTGCTGCGTCCAAGATGGAATCGCCATGACACCTTAAATGGCAAGCTTCATATAGGCTTAGCAATCCACGTGCATCAGTGACAAGCGATTCTTGAAAATTCCCTTCACTATCCTTGAATTTGTTAAAGATCTCTGTGCAACCAACCAACATGGAAAAAAAAATGCAATCAATTAGATATTAGGAAGGGGATATGTGTTGTTAACGTTGTAGATATTCTTGTATGCGTTTCTCCTGAAATTTGACAAAGCAATAGAAGTATCTTAATACGTATCTTATCGATTGGTTCATTACATTTAAGACGTACCTGAAGAAACATTGTAACCTTGTTGTCGCAGTAATCGAAAGATAAGAGCGACTATGTGAAGGTCATCTACCTTGAAATCTTCAAGATGAAGTTGAGAGTAACTTTTGTGGATTTGTTCTAATTGCTCATCTACTTCATGTTCAAAATGGTAGTCAATTCCCAAGCGTTGGATTTGATCAATCATGTGAAGCATTTGTGAAGGCTTATCCACGATGCTAACCAGCATCTTCCTCACCTCTCCTTTCAGTTCCTCGATCTGTTCCTCCACTCTTCCAAGGAATTTGAACTCCTACAAATCGTACGCTATTTCAAATTAAAGCAAGCATGAAATACTTATACTTTACAAAATAAACTTAGTTTTGATGGCCCCGTATGTGTACCCTATTTAGGTATTTCCATGTTCTATGCTCATTCAGATGACAAGTGAAATTGGATCCATGAGAGCAATGAGCATACCAAAGGAGGGAGTTGATGCCATAATGAGATGTTTCTTGCAGTAGAAGACATACAGTGGTCGATGAAGCTTTAAGAGTGTTCTTTGGACTGAATAATTATTGTTGTTTTCCAAACTTCTATATGTTTTCAGGATTTTCAACTGCATCTTTTTGTGCGGAGAAGGGAACATGTACATTTATGAGACCAATAGAAATCATATATGCGATATGGAGGAACTCAAGGAAATCGAAGTAAGTCTACAAAATGCAATTGCGAGAAAACAAAAGTAGAAGATAACAGAAGAATTACTAACCACTGAGTTGGAGGGGAAAGCATATTTAAGGAAGTAATCCCCCCATATGCTCGGATGATAACGCCGATCGACGTTCAATCACATGGTCTGTTCCTATATTTGGAGAAGAACGTGGAATTCTTTGAAACCTGCAAGTCAGGTTAATTTTATAAAGAAATTGTAATATGTTCAATATCATAGATAGGCGTGGACAAGGATTTTTAGGTTCAAATTCACTCATTGATAAGGTCTATTATAAATCGAGAAAGCCTTGGCTGGGCTTTAGACCATAGGTAATTGAGGCAATTTGTATATACTTTTTTTTGGAATTTCATATTTTATCTTTTCTCTGTCAAACTCGGGTAACAATGCTTTCATATTCCTTACTATTTATCTGGCAAGGAACATGAAAGCAAAATATTGAAATCAAATAATGCTCTTTTTGGTGGAATATTTTCCCTGCGTAAATGGATGTTAAATTTATAATGGGAACGTCAGAATTTCCCTAAAACCAATGTTTAATACCATTTAAGGAGGTTAGAATCCAAACCACCGTGTATTCCTACACCCACCGTTACCCCGGTGGCTGCAGTCCCCTCGTTTCCTCGGAAGGTTTTTTCTTCCCCGAGAAAGGGAATACGGGAACATTGGGGTCTCTCACCCCTGGGAGGTTCTCCCTCCTGTTCCCTTAAGCAGTTTAAGGACCTGCTCAGGTCCAATGAGGAAGCTTTGTGTTATTCTAGATGAAGTGCATAAAATGTATTTCACTTGCTATGTCACTACTCTTCACAAAATATGTATACATATATATAGTTAAGTCAGAAGCAATGTATTAAATTCCTACCATTGAGGAGCAATCGACCACATGGCTTTTTGCTTGAGCTGGAGGAGCAGATGGAATTGTTGAAATCGGACGAGACATTCTCTTCTTCTCCTTTTTTGGCTATCTCTAATGAGATTCTGGTGTTTGACCAATAAATAAAGAGCACGAGAGGCTGTCCGTGAGTGCCAAAGACCCTTATTGATGGGTATTTATAGGCAAGGAATGGCTTACCCTTCCTAGTAATTGCACCATTTGGTCTGTTAATTTGGGATTGTCGTTCCCCAAAATAACAAGATGTGCCAAATGCCAGTGGCCCGGTTATGCACCTGAGTACAGATGCATCATTGTCGGGCTCTATTGGGCCGGTTGATGGACAAGGTTTGACATGTGCACAGTGGACAATTTTGGAAAGGTACGTAAACCTGTCAGAACATAACATGCATGCTGTGTTTCACTTCACCGTTCATTTTCCTGTCAGAATTTAGTCTTCTTCGTTTTCGCTTTCCACCGACATCTATAAACTGAGTGACATTTTTCTCTCTTTTTTTTTTTTTTTAGCTATCTCTAATGAGATTCTGATGTTTGATCAATTGATAAAGAGCACGAGAGGCTTTTTCGTGAGTGCCAAGGACCTTACTGAAGGATAGCAATTCCAGTAATTGCACTGTTATTTTGGGCTTTTTCGTGCCGCATGCCAGTGGTCCAGGTTATGCACCTGAGCACGGTTGATTTTTAGTAAATGCTTTGTCGTACAGGCCGGTTGATGTATGGCGTTTAGCACGTGTGTACCGTACAGAATTGGAAAGGCTGTTTAACCTGCGAATGGTGCAGAATGTCGGGAGAAATCTTGGAAGCTGTGTTTTGCTTCTCCACCGTTCATTTTCCCATCAGAATCTAGCCTACCTTATCGTCACCTGCTGTGGACCAGAACGTTCTGTTCTGCCTTTTCGCTTTCACGGTCCCATGCGGTGCTGCAACATCGTTAAGAATGGAGATATTTACCGCGTTGTGTGGTTCCTGATTTGTTTCTGAATTAAAATGTGAAGATCGTTCCTGTGAACGTGTGCAGCACTTGTGGTCCGCGCGCGCCCAACCTTACCTAGTTTATCCAAGGCAGTAGAACTTCATTTTATGTGGTTGTGGATTGGGCTCGTCGTTCTTAGTCAAGTCATTCACACATTCCTCCCTTTTTCTATTTAGCAGTGTGTTTTTAACTCATCACATTCGGACCATCCCGCCTCTCAAAGCACTCGAGAAAGCTGCCTCTAAATTAGTAGTTTCACGACTTCCAATTGATTTTCACGTTGCTTTGAAACAATTCGGCCCTATTTGATAATATTTTTATTTTTTATTTTTTTTCTTTTGTTTCTCAGAACAAAAAAAAAATAATAAAAATCAATTTAGTAATGTCAACCAATTTTTCTACTCCTCAAAACAAATCAGTAGTCGGAGAATAAATTTGAAATAAAAATAAGAAGTAGAAAAATCTACTTCTTTGTTCTTGGAAACACAAAAAAAGAGATAGGTTATTTTAGAAAAATAAACTCAATATAAATATTCGTATTGTGATCGACCAATGTTCAGTCTCTGACATGATATGAGTTACATTTTTCGGAATAAAAAATAAAATACAAAATAAATAAAAATAAAAAAATTTAGGAAAAAAATTTAGAAATTAGATGTTGAGTAGTTTTACTAGATTTTAATGTTAACTTATGTTTAGAATTAGTTTAGCATAAAAATGTGAATTTTTGATAAAAATTGGATTCAAGATTGAATAAGTTTTTAGGGCTTTACTATTGGATTTTGAATGTCGTTTTCCTTTAGAGACAATGCTAGATTGTGAAAGCTTGGTGACTCTAAGCAACTTTTACTTTTCTTTTCAAAATATTTATACACCTATTTTGTTGTAATGCTCAAAGATTTACTATCAGCCTCCTCATATTATAAGTTATAAACCAACGGAACTCTCTATTACTATTTTCGGCTATTCATCATTGACTAATTTTTATGTTGGATTTTCTTACGTCATTTTATAATATCTTGATCAACTAAATCATTATAAAAGCCTAGTATTATCCAAACACGAAATGTTAAGTCTCTTTATAATTAAATAAAAAAATTGGGATTAGAAATTTTTAGGTCCATGCTAAATGCATTTTTGTTATTTCGGGAATAGAAATTCCATGCATTTAACAAACACTTTTTTTTTTTTTTTTTTTTTTTTTTTTTTCTTAGAAACTCGTCTAGAGAATAAAAATAAAAGAAAATATTTCTGAATAGAAATTATTCTTGAGAAGAGAGATATTATTAAACACACCCTAAATGCCAATCAAGAGGCCAAACTCCAGAAAGTTCATTTGAATGTGTGGAGAGCTACAGTTACAGGGACTACATAGACCTCGAGGCCATCATAGCCAAGGAAGAAGCTGGGTCCCTATCTTAAATGAGGGATTCCCCTGTTATGCTAATAATGAATTCTACATGGTCAAGTCCCTATGGGAAGAGCTTTCTTAGGGCCCTCCCGACCTAGTAGCATCACTCTCTCAGAATTAAAATCACAATAAATGACAATAGAGAAAGATGACTTTAAGTATGTGGCTAAGAAAAAAATGTGTTAACACACTGGTCCTTGTAGTTGTACTTAAAGTTATTAAAAAAGCTGTTCGAGAAATCTCTACTTCATCTTTCACCTTTACCTTGATAGTGACCTTGGCCTCAATCTCGACCACAATCGTGACCTCGGCCTCAATCTTGACCACAATCTTGATTAGTCTTTCGAATTTGCACGGGATCTCTACTTTGCTCCTTCTCATCTAGTATGGTCAACTAAGTTCGGAGTACTTCCCTCACTGGCTCATGCTTGTTTGTTTTGAATTTTACTTCATGGGTTGGCAATGAATTCTAGAAAATCATTGTTCTTCATTGCATCCAAGTTTTTGGACTCTTTGATTACAACACCAATATGATCGTACTTCTTGTCAAAGGACCATAAAATCTTCTCAACAACTTGAACGTCTAGAACATTTTCGTCATTTCTTTCAATCTGGTTAACAATCGCAAGAACTTTTGTGAAATAATCAAGAATCAATTCAAATTCGCCTCTCAAAGTTTGAAGGCATATGTTCTTGAATTTTTGTACTCCTTGGTGTGTGTTGTTAAGGGTCTATGATGCCTCCTTAGAAGTAGTACTGTTCGACATATTCTCGAACATCGAATCATCTAAAGTTTAATAGATGATTAATAGGGCACATTAATCTTTTGCTTGAAACCTTCTCCAAGGCATTATTCTAATTTTGACTAAAAGTAGCCTTGTCCTTTGGTTCATCATAGTTTGCATTGACAAGTTCCCATACACCATGGGTGTCCGGTAGCACTTTCATTCTAACAACCTAATTACCATAATTTTTTTTAGTAAGATGAGGGTAGTGATATGACATCCAGATTTTTCACTCTACAAAATAGTGAGCCTTGGATGCCTAATGGCCCACGCCACGTTAACAAGATCGTCGTCAGATTATGCTATTCACATTACATCAAGTCGTCATCGAGCAACACCATATCCCGTTGAAATAAAATAAAATTGATTATCGGATGACGATTGCTGGATGAGAAACCTACAAGCATTGAAGGAGCCATAAAAACTTTATGGTAGGCTACATGGATTTGAAGAATGGAAGTTATTGAAGACTCCTGTTACTTTATTGCGTGTTTTGATTGTATTACATGTATGAGGCCATTTTGTTTTAGTCATTAAATTTGTGGGTTGTTATGTAATTGTTGCTGTTTGTAAACTTCAATTCCTATTGTCACACCCAAAAACTACAAAGAATGGGGATGACACGGCCGTCCTTCTTTACTGAGGACGCGGCGCTCAAGCAAAACCAAGCAAACTGATATTAACATATATATAAATATCGTATAAACGCCAAAGGTGGTTGCGACATCGAGTTTCATAATCACCAAAAAAGAGAAAGAGATATACGTTTAAAACTCAGACGATCCAACCACTAGTAAGGATAATTTGCACCACTTCCTTAAACCATACCAAAAACAAAATAGAACTCCCCAAAAGTTTCCCACGACGACGCACTCGCTCTATTCGCCGCTAGCTGAGGAACCTGAAAAGATCAAAGGAGGAATGGGATGAGCAACCACAGCTTAGTGAGTAATACATATCTTCTAATCAGATCAAACAACCACTATGCATGTATACAAAGTAATACCAAACTTCATAATGCCAACTCAATATATAAAATACGTATTGAATCTTATAAGAGTTATTTCTTATCATCAAAGATTTATAGTAATATGGAAAACTCATTTGAATCACCATCAAAAGTCAAGTATCAATGGTCGAATCCATTGAATAATCTCTATCAAAAACACATATCAATGGTCATCCATTGATCAATCTTTTGCTCGATAACTAACCATGGTCGCGACACGACGCCTTGTGACCGAGGTGACCAAGATTCTCCCCCTTGGTAAGGTCCCACCTACAAAGCCGATGGCTGGGCCCGAGAGAAGGATATCTTAAACTTGGTATGCATACCCCAAAAACCCTCACTTGGGTTCACAGTCGTATTAAGCGTAAATAACCATTCTCAATACTAGAAATCAAATCCAGAAATCAATATCTTAAACCAAACAAATAACATTTTGCAACATAGCCCATCATCCATTTCATATCCGTTTCTCAAATCATCATAAATCTTTCCATAAATCAGTCATAAAACAATTTCATATATATTTCTCCACAAACCTTGTATAACGTGCTTTTCAAAGATTCATAATCAACCAAAGGGTAGCAATTGCTCGATCTGGCTTTTATGCAATAAAAATGCTCTTCTCAATTCAATATATATACATATATATACTTTAAGACATGATTTTATAAAACCAAATAAGATATAGTACCACTCACCTTGTCGTCTACGACCAAACGACAAATGATACTTGTATCGTCGAACTCAAAGCCCTATCAAATAATAGAAGAATAATGTTAAAATCTAATAAAATTCTATCTCAACTACAAAATGACTAAGTTATGCCTTAACTCTAACAAAAGGACTTCTGCGCACTAACAAGTTGCATAACCAAAGCGATTGTTCAAGCCATTCGCAACATGAAGTTTAAGCGCAAAACTTGATCAAGCCTTAACTCTCTCTTCCAAACCCCAATCCGAATGTACTTATAGTCAATAGAGAGCCCTTGACACATATTACAAGAATCCCAAATTGGCCACCCACAAATCAAGCCGAAAAATGACAAAATACGGCCCAAAGCTGCTGGACGCATACTGTTCACTGCGCACGGGAAACTTTGAAATTTTGTTTCGGACAAACCATAAGCTCAAATCACGATCCGTAAAATCCCACGGCTCCACAACACCCTAAAATACCATTCCTACAAAAATACGCGGCTCAATGACTCAAAAATCGGACTTTGCCGCTCGATTTTCCAAAAATTCCGAATTTGAGTCCCAAATTCAAAAATTACTTCAATTGGATGAACGAGGGGCTTGATCTCTTACCGGGTGCTGCATTATGGAGTTGAGTCGGCTTGGCGAGGCATCCGAGGCATGCACGTGCCAAAACTCCTTTCCTTTCTTCCCCTTTCTCTTCTTCTTCTTCTTCTTCTTCTTCTTCTTATTCTTCTTCTTCTTCTTCTTCTTTTCTTTCTTTTCTTTTTGGTCGAGGAAACTCTCAGCTTCTATTTAGCCGAGCCCTCTCCCATCTCCTTTTTCTTTTTCTTTTCTTGCGTTATTAACTTTTCAACTTCTTTTTCCGTTTCTTCTTTTGGGGCTTTTAAAACTTCTTTTTCTATTTCTTCTTTTGGGACCTTTAAAACTTCTTTTTATGTTTCTTCTTTTGGGACCCACTAGCTAATGTTACACCTATGTAAAGGGATGAAGTCGTGAGTTGTAAATCAAGCCACAAGCCACAGTCCAAGAAGACACAAATAAGAGAAAGCATTCTCAATACAAATTTCTCCCTCAACTTTCTAGTGTTCTTATTCCAATTTTCCAAAGTTTATTGTCATTCTTTTGGTTCCAACATTTGGTATCAGAGCTAGAAATGGCATCCACTTCTTCCGTTCAAATGCAACTTCCAAAGTTGAACGGAAAAAATTTCAATAATTGGTATGTCCAGATGAAGGTTCTTTTCAAATCGCAAGATTTGTGGAATCTTGTGGAGAATGGCTATACTGAAGTGGCCGATGCTGAAGCATTCGATGCTTTAAGAAGGGAGGAGAAAGATATTTTGGTGGAATCCAGGAAGAAAGATCAAAAAGCATTGTTTGCGATCTTTCAATCCGTAGAGGAAGCTATATTTGAAAAAATATCACGGGCGGAGACCGCGAAAAGAGAGTGTGATATTTTACAACAATCCTACAAAGGCAATGATTGCGTCAAACGGATGTGGCTTCAAACACTTCGAGGTGATTTTGAGTCTTTATACATAAATAACTTTGAATCAATCTCGGTGTATTTTGATTCGTGCAAACCATTGTTAACCAACTGAGGTTAATGGTGAAGACCTCCAAGATGTTCAAATCGTAGAAAAGATCTTGAGGTCTTTGACTGAAAAGATTTGACTACGTAGTTGCGGCGATTGAAGAAGCACAAGATGTATCAACCATGACATTGGAGCAGTTGATGGGTTCATTATGCTCACATGAGCAAAGAATAAATCAAAAGTCCATCGGTTCGAATTCTGAGCTAGCATTGCAAAGTCAAGTTGCTTAATCAAGTCGAGGAGGCCATCAAGCTGGCCAAGGTCGTGGAGGTGATCGAGGACGCGGATGTGGAAATTTCAATTCCATCGGAAAATATAAAACACGTGACAAATCAAAGGTTAAGTGTTTTAGGTGTAACAAATTCGGACATTACAAATCCGAATGTCAAGCAAAGGTGGCATATGAGCAGGTAGAACAGGCGCCGCGTGGTGCTAGCATGCATGAAGGATGACTCAAGCATCATGGACACCAACCTTTGGTACCTTGATATTGGGTGCAGTAATCATATGATTGGCCGAAAGGGGTTATTCTCACACTTGGACAAGATGGTTCGCGGTGAAGTTAATTTTGGGAACAAATCCAAAGTTCTTGTAATGGGCAAAGGTGATGTTAATATCAACTCAAAAGATGGTACTAATGTTACTGTTGCAGATGTTTATTTTGTGCCAGGACTTTATTGGAACTTATTAAGTGTTGGGCAACTTTCCGAAAGAGGTCACAAAGTCCATATTGAAAATGGAGTTTGCACTATTATGGGTGTAAACAATAAATTGATCACGACAATGTGGATGACAAAGAACCGGATGTTCCCTCTTACTCTTCAAACAAAGAATCTTTTGAACTTTCAAGCGGTGATGAAAGATAGCAACTGGTTGTGGCATCTTCGATTTGGTCACTTAAATTTTCGTGGACTAAAATTACTGGTCCAGAAAAAGATGGTGATCGGCATGCCTTTGATTGACATTCTTGATCGCCCATGCGAAGGATGTCTTGTTGGAAAACAACATCGACAATCCTTTCCAGTTGGAAAAGTTAGAAGAGCAATACAACCTTTGGAGTTGGTACATACAGACATATGTGGCCCTGTTGAGGTGGAATCATTCACACAAAAAAGGTATACATTAATTTTTGTGGATGATTTTACTAGAAAAAACATGGGTATATTTTCTTAGAGAAAAATCTGAAGCTTTTTCAAAGTTTAAAGAATTTAAAGTCTATGTTGAAAAGTATAGTGGCTTTATTTTAAAGACGTTGAGATCATATAGAGGAGGAGAATTCACTTCGAATGAATTTGATAAATACTATAAAATTCATGGAGTGAAACGTCAATTGACTGCCAGCTATACTCCCAAACAAAATGGTATAGCAAAAAGAAAGAATGGGACAATATTTGAAATGGCAAGAAATATGCTAAAGGCTAAAAATTTGCCCAAGAAGTTTTGGGCATAAGCCATTGTGTGTACTGTATTTCTGCTAAACAGGTGTCCAACAAGGAGTGTTCTTGGAAGAACACCGGAAGAGGCTTGGAGTGACAACAAGCCAGATGTTTCGTTCCTACGAGTATTTGGGTGTGTAGCATATCCCTATATACTAAACGAACGGAGGAAAAAATTGGATGACAAAAGCCAAAAGTGCATCTTCATTGCCTACAGTGACATGACTAAGGGTTATAAGCTATATAATCCAGTCACTGAGAAAGTTATCATCAGCAAGGATGTCCAGTTTCTTGAAGATGAAGCCTGGGATTGGAACCAGAAGATTGACTAGAAAAGCATCGCCATTGAAGATGAATCATTGGTGAGAGAGACAAAAAAACTTCAACTGAAGATCCATCATTTTTGCCTAGTAGTTCAATTTTTTCACCAATAGGAGTTTCAGAATCACTAATACGTCGTTCACAGCGATTGCGGGAGATGCCATCAAGAGTCAAGGATTATGTAATCACAAGAGATGACGATAGCAATAATGAAGGAATCACTGATGAAACTATGATAAATTTTTGTTTATTTGCTGAATGTGACCCCATATCCTATGATGATGCAGTAATAGATGAGAAGTGGATCCAAGCAATGGATGAAGAAATCCGCTCCATTGAAAAGAATGACACATGGGAGCTAACTTCTCTACCACCCGATAAGAAGCCCATTGGTGTCAAGTGGGTGTACAAGACAAAGTACAAGCCACACAGTCAGGTGGACCGATATAAAGCTAAGCTAGTCGTAAAAGGCTACAAGCAAAAGTCAGGTATTGATTATTTTGAAGTGTTTGCACCTGTGGCTCGAATGGATACCATTCGGATGATTTTAGCACTCGCAGCTCAAAATTATTGGAAGATCCACCAAATGGACGTGAAATCAGCGTTTCTTAATGGTGTTCTTGAAGAGGAAGTCTACGTGGAGCAACCACGAGGTTATGAGAAGAAAAGGCATGGAAATCAAGTTTATAAACTAAAGAAAGCATTGTATGGGCTAAAATAGGCACCTCGAGCATGGTACACAAGAATTGACACATTCCTGTTAAAGCATGATTTCGAAAATGCCCATATGAGCCTACATTGTATATCAAGTCAAACACTAACAGTGACATAATAGTTGTGTGCCTTTATGTTGATGATTTGATATTTACAGGGAGTTGTGAAGAGATGTTTGCTGAATTCAGGGAGGCTATGACTAGTCATTTCGAGATGACAGATTTAGGATTAATGTCCTATTTTCTAGGCCTTGAAGTGAAGCAGACAAATGATGGCATATTTATTTCACATCAGAAATATGCTAATGATATTCTAAAGCGATTCAAGATGGAATCGCTCAAACAAATACAGACTCCCGTAGCAAAATGGTTGCAGTTGAATAAAGAAGGAACCGGTGAAGCAGTGAACCCCACTTATTTCAAAAGCATTGTTGGCAGTTTAAGATATTTGGCTTCTACAAGGCCAGATATTACTTATGGTATGAGAATTATTAGTCGATTTATGGAGAAATCATACCAATCACATTTGCAAGCAGTCAAAAGAATTATACGGTATGTCAGTGGAACTCGTGATCATGGGATTTTATATTCTCATATTGACAATTTTAGTTTGGTGGGATACACAGACAGTGATTGGGCAGGTGATGCCGAGACTTGGAAGAGTACTTTTGGATCTATTTTTTTCTCTTGGATCAGGAGTAATTTCTTGGTCCTCGAAAAAACAAGTTGTTGCACTTTCGACCGTTGAAGCAGAATACATAGCGTTAGCTTCAACAGCATGTCAAGCAATATGGCTTTGTAGGATGCTATGTAAATTGATGCATGAACAGGCAGGTCCTACGAAAATAATGTGTGATAACAAATTGGCCAAGAATCCTGTTTTTCATGGTAGGAGCAAACACATTGATATCAAGTATTACTATAATCGCGAGCAAGTCAAAGATGGCGAAATTGAGCTTAACTTCTGCAAATCGGAAGATCCGATTGCAGATATTTTGACTAAACCATTGAAGGTAGATTTGTTTGAAAAATTGAAGATGATGCTTGGAGTTGTTGAATTCCAAAATCAATTTTAAGGGAGGCTGTTGAAATAAAATAAAATTGATTATCAGATGACAATTGTCGAATGAGAAACCTACAAGCATTGAAGGAGCTATAAAAACTTTATGGTAGGCTACATAGATTTGAAGAATGGAAGTTATTGAAGACTTCTGTTACTTTATTGTGCGTTTTGATTGTACTACATGTATGAGGCCGTTTTGTTTTAGTCATTAAATTTGTGGGTTGTTATGTAATCGTTGGCGTTTGTAAACTTCAATTCCTATATAAAGTGATGAAGTTGTGAGTTTTAAATCAAGCCACAAGCCACAGTCCACGAAGACACAAATAAGAGAAAGCATTCTCAATACGAATTTCTCCCTCAAATTTCTAGTGTTCTTATTCCAAGTTTCCAAAGTTTATTGTCATTCTTTTGGTTCCAACATATCCATCTCATTCGGGAACGCGTCTACGTCAATGAACCGTTGCCACTACTCATCATCGACAACTCCGACGTCTGTTTTCATTGAGCATGGTCACACTGCTCTCCAGTTAACATTATCTTTGGCAATTGTGAGGATCACTTGACGGCCTGCTCAGACGGTGAGCAAATTCATTGAACTTTTCTTTGTGGCACAAAGACCACGATCGGCGTGGGAACAAATTGCCTATCTTTCATTCTCCTCCTCCCTGTAAAACATTGAAGCCATCACCACGTCTCTCCTCCATCACACGAAGATTCCTGAACTTCTCCCCTTGCTGCCGCATTTGCTGCGGAAAAGTGACACGTTTTCATAGCTAGCAAGAAATTATGAAGATCGTTGACCACCCCACTTCCATGGGAGACAACATCAAGGCGGTGAAGGGAGAGAAGCCTAAAAATTGGGGTGGGTGGGTTTCGACAACAGCAGCAGCAGCACCGTTCCTCCTCTTAATCTTACAAATTCAGCCACCGCCCCTTATTTTCAGCCGATCTCAGCTCCATATTTTCCACAGTCGCAGCTTTATCTCCGTCGCTCCCTTTTTCTTCGCGCGCAACCCCGAAGCTAGCCAACAACGCGTCTTCATCCACTGCACCCTCGGCTTGGTGTGACTCGCCAGAGGACAGCAACAAGTCGGGACGTTTGGGACCTCATCAAGCCATGCGACAGTGTCTCTGGGATCCGAGACAATTAGACATCCTCCATTCTATCCTATGTCAATTGTTTACCCTGCAACATGAATAGTTTCCTAGAAAATTCATAAACGTCATTTAGATTTTCGTTTGCACAGAAGTTTCGATTATGTCACCTAGAGACCTTGTCTAGTTTGAAGTAGTTAAACTTGTGATTGAATCATAGGAGCACGATCAGTCAATATTTAGCACGTGTGGAGGCTGAGTTAGTTGAAATTCTGAATTAAATCCATGCTGGGACTAAGGGTAGGTTCAGTTCTAGCCTAACCCCAAAGTTTGCTAATTTTGCACTAACTTAGGTGCAAATTTCATGGGGCATTTTTCACAAAAGTTGTCATTTATTGACTGTTTTATGACATACTTTAATTTCAATATTTTTGGATTTCATACGACAAAAATATATTTAAAAAACTTTGGGATTTGAAATATGTTTTTGGACTTACTACACTGACCTCTCCCTGTTTTCCATTTTTCATAGATTTTTTCAGTCTAGAATTATAACATGCATCCTCATGAAAGTTGTAGAGTACATCCTAGGCTACCATATATTAAATTTCCATAATTTTTCGGTCTCATTTGGTCAATGAAATATTTGTTTTCCTACTCAATTTTGTTCTGGAAATTTTGACTGCTTTGGGCCTGGCTTACAAAAATTATTTAGAATTGTATGAGCTGAATTGGACTTTATCCCCCCGGTGAAAAATGTCCTACTAGGTCTTTTCTACCTCATATTAAAATTTCATAATTTTTTAAAGCCGTTTACCTAGACAACAACTATCGTTTCTAAAGGTGTACGGGACACCCTATAAGGCTATTTTAGGCATAGGATGTGGGACCTTCCTTACAGTTCACTTAATATCTATACGGATAATTTACATTAGTCTAAGGGATGAAAACGAATAATGATTCATTAGATGCATGCTTGAGTTCCTGAATAGTAGTGATGTTAACGTACTTTAATTGAATTATGAAATTATTACATCATGGTGTGAATGTGGGACTGAGAATGCCGTCAGACCTTGAGATGACAATGCCTTGAGTTGTAGTAGGGATGCCTGGAAGGGTAATGGGTTCCTCCAAATGCCTAGGGGGTGTAACGCGGTTTCTCTTAAATGCCCTCGTGATGCCAGATGGGTGTAAGATGCCTGAAAGGGTAATGGAGCTCCCTAGATGATGATGACATCATGAAATTATATTAATTATGACCTAAGTATTTCTGAATTGAACTACTAGTTATACGTTGGGAAACATTATTACCTATATTGGTCTGTCATGTATTTTGAAAAGGTTCTCGGGTAAGTTGATGTGCGTGTGATTTATTGAACTTTCTATTGAGGCTTTCTTTATTAATACGGTGCTCGATTTGTGTAGTATAGACTAGTGGACTTTTTGCTTGTTGGGTTGTAACTTATTGGTTGTTGACTTCATCTTTTAGATCAATAAAATGTCGAGTCCACCCATCTCCTCGATAGTCCATTACGGGGTGCCAGTAACTTCATGTGGGAAGAGAACAGGTTCGTAGACCCTGGTTTTCTAAATACCATTTTTATTTGGATCAAATCTCGCATGGTTGTTGATATGGGGCCCTCGATGGGGCAAGTCACCATTGATTCGTTGAGATGTATGCTTGTGTCAATAGACGTGCAATGGGTGCACTCCCACTATTCTCCGACTGGCTAGGAGATGGAGGTAGCCCCGTAGCATAGAAGGGAGGTAGGATGGAAGTTGGATTTTTGGAGCTAAGGAGATTTTGACGGTGTTAGAGGTCAGGGGCCGACACGTCTACAGCTAGGTGGGGATGGGTGACTGACATATAATCCAGTGTAGTTAGTAGTCCTGACATTTTGAATTTCTCAGTATAATCCACTTGTCGTTTGATGTATATATAAATAAATAAGAAATGAAGTTGCTCTAGTTACAGAAAATTGTGTGTACCCCAAGATTACTTTAGTCTCTTATGCTTCCGCATTTTTAAGAAAAAGCGAAATGGAAAGGATAATGGTGAAAATAGGTCCACATTAGCCATGATGCACTAGGGACGTCACAATTGAAAAGGAGGTTGGGTGTTTGTTGAGGCCATGATCATAAACCATATGCTCTGATACCATCATCAAGGGAAAATTTGAAGGTGAAATTTTACTCACAACTCACACAATTTAAGGAAGAAAATGAGACGAATAGGCTTTTTGTTTCTTTCTTTTTTTTTCACCTTGTCAACTTATCGAAATGAACCACTGGGGGTTCGCGTGCCACCCTTCCAACTTGGAAGGGGGAGGTGAGGTTCAAATCCCCACCTTCTCGGGGGGGGTGGGGGACGATTTCATTTCAGAGTGGGTTTCGACTCCCACGGAAGGAAGGAGGCAGGCAAAGTCGAGAGTGAGGGTTAGAGTAGGATTAGAGCAGGACCGACCAAAAAAAAAAACTTATCGAAATGATCACAAGACTTGCCTTTATATAGGCTTGTGGTATGAATCTTACTCTTAAATGACTCATAAATATATTTAGCATTCCAAGGAGATATATTCCTAGGAATTTACAAAACATCAAACTAGGCATAGAGATAGAACAAACTTTTGAAAAATAACACTACAATAGGACTCTTAAATTTGTGCCCCGATCTTAAGACCCAACTAGACATTGACATCAATCAATCAGGTGACCAATCAACAAACAGTAATATAGACAACTTGTCCATTGCATTGATAACCTCTCTACGTCATCGATAACTTCAACTTATTAAATTATAGCCAAGATTTGGTTGAATTAATAACAATAGCACCGAGTAAAATAGACCCTTCTTCACCTTCCAACATCTACTACTCTAGTAATGTTATTTTGAATTTACGATTCTAGGTCATTTTAAGAGAGATCACTAAAAACTCAGAGAACAACTCATTTTACCAACATAAGAATACAACCTACTCCAATTGACAGAAAGTAAAACCTCCTACAAGGAGCCAACATACCAAGTGTCTATATACACATTTTACCCTTATAAATCACCAAGTTGGATTCAACCAATGCATGAACTTACCCTAGTTCACGATACGCAACAAACAGCCGAGATTGTGATATATGATGATCTTGTATGGTGCAAGTTCAATCAATTATGAGGTTATCAGTCAACTCCATTTCTTGTGACCTACCTTTTTTGTTTGAAGGGGCAAAGACATAGGTTTATGGATATTTATTAAAAAAAACAGGCTATGGCTATCATTTTAGACACGAGTTATCCTAAGCCTATACCTTGCATGACGTTGGGGTATTCATTGACGTTATAAAAATTTTCTAGTGAGGAGTTTCCATAGGCTTATTGGGGTCAGCCCAAAATCAAGTAAAGCATGAGAGAATACCTTACTTCCTACACAACCAAAGAATTTTTGGTTGGGAACTTGGTTACATTAATTAGTTAACTAGTGCATTTTTGGTACATAATCTTGTTTATTAAAGGAAATGTTTGTTAGGAAATTTGGATTGGTTTTAAACCCATCCACTAACATATGAGATGATCATGCGGGTACACAATATTTAAACTAACAATCAACAACGATGAAGCGTTAAATGAGTTGCAAGGAAAAACAAGAATCTAACACTAAGAAATAAAACAAATGCCATCTAACCCTAATAAATAAGACACATGTCATTCCTGTTCCTAACTAGACCAAAATGAAACCATAGTTAACATATTAAAAGAGCAGAATCACATAATAGTCGAAATGGAAATGTGCAAATGACGCCCTAACATGTCTCTAAGAGCACTCAAATTCTATGGATAAACCCTAGCAGCTTATCTAATTTTGAGCACATTTTTATCAAAGATTTTAACACATTTTAAGAGAAAACATAATATATATAAGCTTTTCCTAATTTTTAGAAAAAATAAGTTTTTTTTGGAATTTTTAATTTTTTAATTTAATTTTTTAAAATCCAAAAATGGGACACGGGCTGGGCTGTCAAGCCCAGTCCCAATATGGGCTAGCTATGATCTCGTGGGTTTGAGCCATGGACACAAATAGGCTTATCCGAAACATGCCCGCTCAAATAGGAAAATCACCAAGCCCATTTTCTTGAAATTAAAAGCACTAAGCCCATCTTGCAAAAAAAAAAAATCATCCCAAGCACCCTTAAGACTAAAGCCAGTCCGATTCCTCTAAAGCCCAAGAGAAGCCCAAACTCATAAAGCCTTCTTAAGCCCAAGACCCAAGTCATATTTCTCTCCTTCATCAGAACGAGCCCATCCACATTGTTACTCTCTCTCATGCTCAAGTCCACATAGCCTATTTTTTCAGCTTTCTTTCATTCTCTTTTGTTTCCTTTTACTTTTTTTTTCCTTAATTTTCTTTTCTCTCCCCCTTTGGCAGGTCGTCTTCTTCCTTAGGCATCTTCCTCGACGAGACTCACGCCCTCCTCGAAGCTCCTACATTTTTAGGCAAACCTCGGCCAAATCTCAAGCTGCTGTCGAGCTACTACCCTTCACTGGCCGTCCACTTCGACCACCACTTGTTGACCGACCTCCCCGCCGTTGGCCAAGAACCGCACCATGGCTGAACACCGAACATACTACGGCGACGATGGGAACGTGATGAATGACTACACGGCCGACGCCCAAGGTCACCCAACACCATTGGAACATCCCAATAGAACGCGATGCACTCGGATAACTCGATTTCGGCCACTAATGGGAGGATGAAAACTAGATCTTACTTAGGCATTTCGTCGAACAGGTGAAGGGCGCTTGTGAATCATGCGGTTTCCGGCTCAATTAGGACTCGAACCCAAAACGAGACTCGCCAAACAAGCAACAAAACACATAACAACCAACGGGGGAATGGATGGGGCCAGAGTTCGCACGAGCCGGTCAGCCACGAGTGCGTGAACTCCGGCCGTCGTGCCCAAAGCAGGGCACAGACAAAGGGCTTAACGGTTCGGCTCGATGGCGTCGACAGAAAAGAGTCGTTGGCGGAGCTCGGGCATGGCCGAGATGTCGGCTGAAGCCTTACTGTTCTCGCTGGCCACTCTTACTCATAGCTCTCTCTCCCTCTCTCAGATCTCCCCTCTCTCTCTTTCTCTCCCCAAACTGAGCCCCCCAAAAAATCCCCTCAAACGAGCCAACCCCCCTCACTTTTAAGCATTGGCACGCATGGCTTCCTGCCATGCCAACTGGCATTGCCTGCCTAACCCCGACCGAATGTCTCCCGCACAAGACGCCCTGCCCTCTGTCACCTCTGTGCGTCGTCCTTCTCTCTTCCCCCTTTTGTCTCTTGTGCGAAAGAGGAAGAGAGAAGAGAGAAAAAGGAGAGGACTAGGCTAGGAAAAACTAAAGAAACTAGGCCCAATGAAAGAAAACGAAAATGAGGGAAAGAGGTAGGGCCGGCCCATCCCTAGTACAGATTGGCTCTTTTTTTTAATAATATTTTTAAAAATAAAAATATGATAATAATATTTAAATTACTTATTCTTTTAAATTTTAACACTAGTAATGCAAATGTTCCTAATGTCTATATGCCATGCAATTTGATGATAATTATTTTAATTAACCCCTAAAATTTTAGGACGTAGCTCTTCTAACATGAAGAACTATCTAAAATGGGCTTTGCCCAGTGGAGCCATCAGCCCAATTATCGTTTTAGTGTCCCTGGACCGTCGAGCCACTCCATCTGCCCCTATGCACCATTGCCTTAACACCTATCGCATGATCGAGCCATAACCTCTCTCCTCTCACACTTCACCCTCTCCTATTCGATGGCATTGTCCTATGCCTGACCCTTGCTAACGCGGCCATCCTCCTATCTGATATGCCTCGTTGATCCGAGTTTCTGACCTTCGGTGTGTGCTCTCTCACAAAGGCGGTTCAAAACAGAGTTGGATTTGTCGAGCCGGCTGGGAGGAGAGGAGCTTGTGGCCGTGCGTGGTCTCATGGAGGAATAACTAGGAATCTACCTAGAGCCTACAACTTTTATACCATTATACAAGGTTGCTACTTTTCCAATCTACTTACTTTATATTTTGGAGAAATTTAGAGGAATTTGTTCTTTATTCCACTTCTAGGACATGGGTTTTATTGTGAGTAGACCACATGATGTAGATATACATGAACTTCGTGTCATCTCTTGCATTGGTGGAATTTAATATCTTGTTAAACTGTAATGGTTGAGATCATATGAAACTAGAACCTTGAGAAGAGTTCATTTACCGCCACATGGATTACTTGCAAGTGGGACTTTAGGAAAATGTGATTTCAGGAGAATCATGTTCATTTGACAAAGCTTTTAGGTAGGTTAGGGGCTACCTTGGGCTTTCTTGGTGTGTCGGCTTTCTAGGCTAGTGAAAATGCACTAGAAGTCCTAAAACTTGTCACGAAAGTTTAATTGAGTCCTAAAACTTGCAAAAAATGCAATTGAGTCCTAAAATTTGTCAGAAAAGTGCAATTAAGTCTCTCCGTTAGTTCCGTCCAATTACACAAATGAAAAATGCTGAGCTGGCTTATTTTAACAATTTTCTCTCTTATGAGGCAATGAAATTAAAGCCCAAATTCCACGTGTGCAAAACGAGTGCGTTTTGGACATTTACTGATCAACATAATTATTCTCTTGCACCAAGCCCTCATTCTCTTTTCGTCCTCTCCCCTCTTTGTTTTCCCAAATCCAAGTTTTGAGCCCTAAGTCCCAAGCGAGTCCATGCGAGCCTCAAATCGAAGCAATGAGTTACCTTCTTTGTCGATTGCGAGTTCATGCAAGCCCTAAATCAATGGTCTGAGATATCTTCATCATCGATCACCGGTCCTTGCGAGTCATCCCTCCTCGTGGTGTCGAGATGGTAAATCGAAGGCTCGCATCAAACCTCTTCTTGTTACGTGCGAGTTATCATGCAGAAGCGAGTCCGTGCAAATCGTGAGTCGTGCAAACCCTAAATTTTCATTTTGTTGTGTGGTGGTGCCAAATCGAAGGTCCCCGTTCAATCTCATGCATCCATGTCATTTTCCAGCATGACTCTACACTATTCCCACTTATATGCATCCACTGAACGAACATAAGCCCATTTATATTGTCCTCGAGTTTCTCCTTCTGTTGTTGATCAAGTTTGCACACTATTTTTCTATGACTGGCTTTATTTACAAAAGAAATTGCGTCATATAGCCAAGTTTCACTTGTAAAAGGCCTTGAAAATGTTTCGAGTAGAGTCGACTAGAGAAAGAAAAGTGGGAGAGTAAGAGCTTGAGCATGACGATGTGTAGACGAGGAGAGATGGAGAGAGCAACATGACTAGAGCAAGTCGTATCGCTAGAGAAAATCCGTGTGAGGCAATTAAATTAAAGCCCAAATTCCACGTGTGTAAAATGAGTGCGTTTTGGACATTTACTGATCAACATAATTATTCTCTTCCACCAAGCCCTCATTCTCTCTTCGTCCTCTCCCCTCTTTGTTTTCCCAAATCCAAGTTTTGAGCCCTAAGTCCCAAGCGAGTCCATGCGAGCCCCAAATCGAAGCTATGAGTTACCTTCTTTGTCGATCGCGAATTCATGCAAGCCCTAAATCAATGGTCTGAGATATCTTCATCGTCGATCACCGGTCCTTGCGAGTCATCCCTCCTCGTGGTGTCGAGATGGTAAATCGAAGGCTCGCATCAAACCTCTTCTTGTTGCGTGCGAGTTATCCTGCAGAAGCGAGTCCGTGCAAATCGTGAGTCGTGCAAACCCTAAATTTTCATTTCATTGTGTGGTGGTGCCAAATCGAAGGTCTGCGTTCAATCTCATGCATCCATGTCATTTTCCAGCATGACTCTATGCTATTCCCACTTACATGCATCCACTGAATGAACATAAGCCCATTTATTTTGTCCTCGAGTTTCTCCTTCTGTTGTTGATCAAGTTTGCACACTATTTTTCTATGACTGTCTTTATTTACAAAAGAAATTGTGTCATATAGCCAAGTTTCACTTGTAAAAGGCCCTGAAAATGTTTCGAGTAGAGTCGACTGGAGAAAGAAAAGTGGGAGAGTTAGAGATTGAGCATGACGATGTGTAGACGAGGAGAGATGGAGAGAGCAACATGACTAGAGCAAGTCGTATCGCTAGAGAAAATCCGTGTGAGTTATTCATTCTCATTTTGTGGTGTCAAATCCCTTCTCATTGCTGCTTCTATGTTTTTTTGGAAATTGCAAGTACGAAAATTGGTGAATATCTTTGTCGAACATTGGCTTCATAGAGTATTGAAATCGACTAGTCACCGAATACTTCGAGATGGCAATGGTTGTGTGAAAGAACCAGCATTCTTGTAAGAATCTGTTGTGGATATATAATTCGACATTGTTACTGGGTGGAAATACAACTTTTTCCATGTAGTGTTTTGTAAAGTGGCAAATCAACAACTGACTCTCTCCTTTGTGTAGGTATCGCACTTAGCCCTTTTAATCAAAATCAGTTGGTACTGCTTTATTAAGATTAGAAATAATTATGGTCACCATAATGAATTCATTGCAAAGCCAATTTCAAAACTAAAGTACTATTTATTTTTATCTCTTGTAGGTTCGATGGCCAATAATAAAGCCCCTGTTACTGTTTTCTTTGGAGGTAAATTTCAGAAGGACCACCATTGGAATACATAGGTGGAAAGGTCAATGTTGTCAAAATTGACTTAAGTGATGGTTCATTGTCTAATGTAACTAGAGTTATTGAGGCTTTGGGTGGGTGCAAAATAGAGAAACTCTATTACAGAGTTCCCAGAAGTAGTATTGTTGAAAATTGTCTTAGATATTTATGGGATGATTCTACTATGATAGATCTCTTCTATCATCATCTACATTATGAAATTATTGAACTATATGTGGAGTATGTTGATGATAAAGAGACAATTGCTGGGATAGAAAATGAAGGTCTGTATATTGTGTATGTGGAAAAAGTTCATAAGGTGACTAGTAAAGTGTTTGAAAATGTGTTTGGTAATCCTAATGATGACATGAATTGGGTTGAAGTTGGTGATAGGGAACTAGATGATAATGAAAATGCTGGTAATGTCTTCGAAAATGTGAGTGAGAATGCTAATGATGGTAAGAATCAGGTTGAGGTTTCTAATCAAGATCAAGATGAGGATGATGATGATACATTTAATTTGGTGGATACGAAACACTCAAGTGATGATGATCATCTTGAACTGATTGAAGCAAGGACAAAGTTAAAAGAATATTCAACTGTACATAGGCTCATGACCGGGGTTAACATTGAATCGGTTGGTCCTTCCTAATCAAATGTTAACTTACCAATAGTAACTTGTCCTCAGTCTGTGGATGAATCTGGATATGAAACAGAATACTATAATTCGGATGATGAAGAAAGTTTTCATTTGAGTTCTGATGAAGAAAGTTATCATTTGAGTTCTGATGAGGGTGAAGAGGAGGAAGATGTTGTTCTTTTAAGGAAGTAAGTAGGTTCCCATCATATATTCGAAATGATACTAATCCAACTTTCGTTGTTGGCATGACATTGGAGGATGCAATTGAGTTCAAAGATGCAATTTTTAGGTATTTAGTGGCTAAGCAAAGAGCAATTAAGTACACCAAGAATACTAGCAGATTTGTGAGAGCGAGGTGTGCGCAAACCAATTGTAAGTGGATGATTTATGGCGCTCTTGATAACAACACCAGCTCATTTCATTTGAAAAAATATGTGGATGAGCATATATGTAGTATCACTTTTGAATAAGAGAGTATCTAGTGCTTACTTAGCAAAACATTTCATGACTCTAATTTCTGCAATGCCTAAAATTAAGGCATCGGAATTGAAGAAACTAGTTAGGGAACAACTAGGGGTGAATGTTACTGTGAGTCAATGTAGGAGAACAAAACTAAAAGTGTTGAAGGCATTGGAAGGCAATTATAGTAAGGAGTATGCACAAATGTGGGACTACTTGATGGAGCTTTACACTGCAAGCCTTGCAAGCATTTTTAAATTGAAAGTTGAAAGGCCATTACTAGATTCCCTTCCATTATTTGATAGGGTTTATATTTGCTTCGATTCTTGCAAGAAAGGGTTTCTGACAGGATGTAGAAAGGTCATTGGACTAGATGGATGTTTCTTGAGAGGCTTAATCAAGGGTGAGTTGTTGTGTGCTATAGGGAGGGATGCTAATAACCAAATATATCCAATGACATGGGCAGTGGTAAGAATGGAGAATAAGGACACGTGGACATGGTTTATCGACTTGTTGAGGTCAGAGCTCGATATGGATAATGGTAGTGGTTGGGCTTTAATAAGTGACCAACAAAAGGTTTGTAATACTTTGTTATCACTCATCTTGAAATTGCTTGCGACACTTTACATAATGTTTATAAGTTTTAATATTTTTTTTTTCTGTTCTATGTATTTGTCAAGGTCTAATCCCTTCGGTTGCTGAATTTTTACCAAGGGCAGAACACAGGATGTGTGCAAGGCATATATATTCCAATTGGGGTAAAAAATATAAAGGAAAACAATTGATGAAACAGTTCTGGAAATGTGCCAAGAGTATTAATATGGTAGATTTTGAGGTCCATAGATAGAGATTGAAGGAAATGACTCCACAAGGTCATGATGATCTATTCTAAACTGATCTGAAACACTGGTGCAAAGCCTTCTTTGACACCAACATAAAATGTGATGTTGTTGATAATAATCTTTGTGAAGCTTTCAATGGTAGATGTGTCGAAGCTAGGTGCAAAGCTATTGTGAGTATGCTGGAAGATATTAGAATCATGATCATGAATAGAATGCACAGTCAGAGAGATGCATGTGCTAGGTGGAAAATAAATTATGGTCCAAGAATTATGCATAAGTTATATCAGCATACAACTGCTAGTAGGTATTGCCATTTGATATGGAATGGAGAACAAGGATATGAAATTATGGAAGGCGGTGACAAATGTGGTTGACTTAAATTTGAAGACTTATTCTTGTAGAAGTTGGGACGTTAGTGGAATTCCATGTTGTCATGCAATATGCGCAATACATCACAAGCAAAATGATCTAGGTGATTACCTAGCTGAGTGCTTCAACAAGGATAAATACCTAAGTGCTTGTCAATTCATGATGCCTACTGTGAGGGGACAAAAGTTTTGGAAAAAGACCAACAAAAATTCTCTTCAACCCCCACCAGTCAAAAAGATGCCTGGAAGGCAAAAACGGAGCAGAAAAAAGCAACCGATTGAGCTTGTAAAAGGTGACAGAATGACTAAAGAAGGTAGACAAATGACTTATTCTACTTGCAATATCATTGGACATAACATCAAGGGATGTCTATTGAAAAAGGTATATCTTCATGTCGATACTAAGTTTATTATCTTAATATACCATCAATTAATACTTGTCATGTGCTTCTTAGGCCAATACTCAAGTCAATGCATGTACATCAAGTGCCGATGTCAATGCACCCGGATTTGCGAATAAAAGAGAACAAGTAAGTAATTCTTGTGACATCCCGATTTTCCAATTCTGATTTCAATTAAATAAGTCGGGCATTTCATCTTTGCGTCTATAGCTTTCTTCTCTGAGTTGGCCACTCACCAGATAACTAGTCTATCAGGTGAAGCCGTTAAGGAATCTAAACGCAATAGACTTGAGAATTCGACCATGAATTGGCTACTCGGCCGTATTAATCTGCAAGGATCATTACGACACTGTCGAGAATCGAACGAGAGATCGTAATAGGTCAATTCGACGAGATATGTGATTAGAGTGTGGGTGATTCCACCTGATCGCAATATCCTTGTCGACCGGCACTAGACCGATTCTTCTGTCATTTTGGGTACCCTGTGTCCGTAATAGAAACCTTGAGATTTCTACGACAATCGAGAGTCGCCAAGGTGTTGAAGATGCACTTTGTGGCTTGAGAATAATCAACCACAGGTCAATTGCACAAAAAATTCCTAAAAGCTACCCGGTAGATTAAGACGCGCTAAGGTCGCGCCAGATTGAATTTAACCGTGAAATTGAACCCGATTACAGAAATTGGAAGTTCTGTCAAGTCACGATTCATTTTAGGAATGTCGACTCATCTCCAGAAGATTTTTCGACAAACTGAGATTTTTGGCAGAAAAGCAAAGTAAGGCCGTTTATGTTCGGGATTGTCAGAGGGTCGTTTTTAATCGAATCTTTGGGATGCAAATTGGATCACTTGATGGGAAAATTTCATGAGAAGGCCGAGGACACATGGGTTAATTTAATTGAGCTTCAATTGGATGGAATTGATTGAGAATTGATTGAATTAAGTGTGCAAGATTTCATGCCACAGCGGAAAATGAAATTTGAACCCATTGGAATGAGGTTGTGGGAGATAGTGGAAGGTGACATCATCCATGAGGTCATGGTGGGGCCAAAGAGAGAGAGAGAAAGAGAAAGAGAAAGAGAAAGAGAAAGAGAGAGAGAGAGAGAACCAGTTTCCTCCTTCCCTCTCCCTCTCCCGTCGCTGCCTCTCTCCCCCTCGTGTTCTTGCTATGCGAAGAACCCAGCAAGTCGAAGAAGACCTCAGCACCTCCCTCTTCCGTCGTAGCCAGCAGCCGGAACAGCAGAAAGCAGCGCCGCTCGTCTCCATGCGCCACCGCGACGCCGTCGCCCTAGCCGCGTGCATCTCCGTCTCTATCCTCCGTCCCCTTGCTGTTCGACGCCCTGCAAGTTGAAGACCGACGAAGCCAGCTCCCGTTAAGGCCTCACCGCCGCGCACCGCAGCCGGAGTTGCCACCGCTGCACGCCGTCGCCTCACTGCTGCTCCGTCCGTCTCAGTCTCCATCTTGTCGGCTCCTCTGTTCCAGCAACCATTCCAGATCTGGGGAAGCTCCGCCGGAACCGTCCAACCCATCTCCGGCCACCGTGAAGCCTCGCCTAGGTCCGGTTTAGCTCCTCCGCCCGTTCTCGACCCCAACCAGCCCCGGATCCGCCCTTTCCCGGCCTCAACCAGCAATGATCAGTGAGCAGAAAAATGGGTATGGCAGCGGCTATTTGGCCCGTTTTGGCCGGCTTCCCGACCCCGGAAGCTAGGCTCGCCTTGGAGACTATCGACCCTCGCGTCGTCCTCGTCGTTTTGAGCCGTTCGGCTCGTTAATCAGGTGAGTTTATCCTCTAATTCTTGCTTAGTGAGTTAATGATGCTTAAGGGGTGCTTAGATTAGTCTAATTAGGTTTATGTAATTAAATTAGATTATTTTAATGTAAATTAGATTAGTTGTATGATTAGTTTAATGGATGTTTAATTAGGGCTAATTGTATGATTAAATTAGTGTAATCTTGTTTAAGCCCTAATTAATTATTTTTAATTAATTAATTATTTCGAATTTTTAAATATTATTTTATTAAATTATATTATTATAATATAATATTTAATTATTTAATTTTCGGAATTAAATTTAATTATTTAATAATTTCGAAAATTATGCCGGGATGGCCGGTCGTTAGAATTTCGCACTGATCGCAGCAGTGCGGTCGGTTTGTGTTAATTGTATGTTTAAATTGAGAAATTGAGTGATTAATGATTATGGCTAATAATTCCAAAAGTGTGGAATTGAGTGATATTGATGAAGTTGTGGTATTTAACTTGAAAATACCCGATGTTGGCTTTTAGCACCGTGATTGGTTTGTATGACTAGTTTGAATCGTTGAGTGTTATTGGATTATATATCCAGTTCTATGGTTTATTATTGAATGATTAGCTTTGGCAAGCATTGGTTTATATATATGTATCCGCTTAGGCGAGCAATTATGATATACATACATATATATATATATATATATATATATATATATGGCAGCTTCTGGTGAGCTATAGTATACTATATTGAATATTGCGGCAGCTTCTGAGCTATAGTATACTATATTGAATATTGCGGCAGCTTCTGGTGAGCTATAGTATACTATATGAATATTGCGGCAGCTTCTGGCAAGCTATTATATTATCTATCAGCTACAGCTTTGGAAAGCATAAGTCGTATTAATGACTAGTTTGGTAGACGGTATGGAAATATAGATAATATGATTGAATTGAATCATTGCGAATGATTGGATTGATTGAATTGATAGACCGATATAAGTGTCGTTAGTTTCAGCTTGTACGAGCATTGTTTGAATATGAATTGTATTGACGTGCAGGAAAGGGACTGAGGCGAGGTAAGCCCTCTATCCTATTTGTGTGGCTCGAGCGCCCTGAGGCGTATTTTCTTCCTAATTGAGTTTTAGAGGGTAGGACTCGCTGAGACGTAGTCTCATCCCGGTTGTGGGATAATATTTTAGGTCCCTAGATGACGGTCGTGGAGGACCGGAAGTCACGGGAGTTCGGAAGGTGGAGGCTGAAGAATCGGGAACGTGTCTGACAAGTTGGTCATAGGACAGTTCCCTAGTTGTTGAGCCTGTCTATTTTGTAGACAATCCAGTGTTGTATATAAACCTATGTGTTTATAATGAAGCTCGTTTAATGTGATTGATTGCCTGCTTTTCTATCCCAAGTTAAATGTTGTCAGGAGATTTGTTTCGCTTTCGCATGCGTAATAAAAATGAATGGGTCGGCGACGTGTCCTGGGAAGTCGCATTTCTATCGACCAGAGTAGGATGTTCGCGCGCTTGGAGGATCGGGGCGTGACAATTCTAATCTTGATATGCAATATATGAATACGTCAATGGTACATTTAATGATAATAACCATAAAATTAGGCCAAAGCTAAAGCGACGCCAAGTATAAGTGAAGGAGGATCTAAAGGTCGAGATATTACTTTTGTGGAGGCAAGTGCAGAATGTGGTGGACAAGCCAATGCTTCAGCTCAGGCTTTTAGCGGGGCCAAAGCTTTTGTTGAAGTCACTATTGATCAAGGACAAGGAATTTATTCTGCTCAAGCAAGTGTAATAGCACGTGATAAACCTAAAAAAATTCGAGTAAGTAATACTTCAATCCCCATGCATTTATGTGTTATCATTTATTCTCATGTCAAATGCTTTTTTCCAGTTTAAGAGACCTGCAACTGAAAAGGAAAAGATGCAAGGGCAATCACAACCAAAGAAGAAGAAAATGGTAGGATTTGGTTGTTACACAAACCCTAGGACAAACCTTCAAATTCTCAATGTGAGTGATGTTTTAACATTTTATAATGATAAGTTACTGTCTCATTGAGCTAAAATATGTCCATTATAATGTAGCCTAGTACTCCTAGTGCAAGATTATTGAGCCTACTAGACAAAGGAGTAATTGCAAGAGCCTTCAATACAAAGGCACCATCACAATCCCAAGTCAACGCACAACCTCAATTTTTAACAAATTTTCCTCTAGAGCATGTTGCTACAAAAGTGAAGGCGCCATCACAGTCTCAAGCCACTTCCTAACCTCAATCATTAACAAATTTTCCTCGAAAGCATGTTGCTACAAAGGCGAAGGTGCCATCACAGCCTCAATCATTAAGAAATTTTTCTCAAAAACATGCTACAAAGGCAAAGGTGCCATCATAGCCTCAAGCTAGTTCCAAGCCTTAGTCATTAACAACTTTTCCTCATAAAAGTGTTGTTACAAAGGGAAAGGCATCATATACAAGGAAAAACTCTAGACTTTTGAATCAAGTGAAGGCCAAACCTACAGGACCATCAGAGTTCATAGACTTGGATTAATATATTTTCTACATTTTGTTGTTGAACAAGCTTGTTTTTGGTAAATTTTTGTTTCTATAGATTCCCCATTTATGATGATGTAAATATGGGATTTGGTGTCCCTGTAAGATGATGGAGGAATGATCATTTTGATATCTAAGTAAATCAGTTTAGTTTTTTTCATTTTAATGCCTTAATCCCCATGCATTTTAGTGGCTTTTAAGTCACGAAACACTTGATAATTACTGGCTGTATTCGTTGGCTAAGTGATGCACCACATATAGATCACTAATATAAATATTATGTTAAATATTGATTACTTATATATCTTTAAGTTACTATGTATTTAAGGTGCTCATTTAAATGGGTTACTTTCAGACCTTAAGCTTTATACAAAAACAATTGATATATAAACTTGTAGAAGAAGTTCTTTTACGTAAAAACATATATGCAAGTCTCAGTGGATTCTTTACGAAGTTGTGCGGAATGAGTTCTTCCAAACGTGAAGCAACTTAATGGGAACATGATAGGGAGCACCATAAATCTAAATAGCACACATTCATCTCATTAATCCATAACCAGACCTACAAACTTAAATATAGGGTTCTATGGAAGACTAAGAAACTTCCCACCAAGTCTCATGTTACACATAACCAACACAAAGATACAACACATGCACACAACAAATGCCATTTGATATAGCATATTTTCTTTCTTCACTTGTGTGAGGTCCTCCTTTAGACATCTATTCTTTGCCTTTTGAGTCTTAATTTCAGCTAACAATGAGCTCACTTCGACCTCATCACGCCTCGATTGACTTGATTCACATAATGCTTGATTCCTTTCAAGGAGGTTGACTATCATGTCCCTTACTTGATCTGGTATCTTCGAATCAACCCACATGAAGAAATTACAGCAACTTGGACTATCGAACTTAGCACATCCACGGAACCTTCTTCCTGCATTTTTCCTTGTCTTTGTTATGAGAATTGGTGATTTAAGACCACAACAGCAAGTTAGCTCCGACTCAACCACCTTAGAATTTACCCCAATTGATTCAAATGTTGTCAGCATCAATCTTCTGGTCGCCATTCTTTGATTTAGCAATTGAAGATTCTAACAAACTAACCACAATAAATCAGAAGAATAGACATAAGTTGACTGATTGAATAGTACAATCAAAAACAAATCTTATGGAACAATAGAGACCTTGACTCATGCCTCGACAATCTTTTCATTGTGTATGCAACAAAGTGATTGCCCAAATTGGAGAAAGCAAATCAAGATTCTAAGAATATTAAAGATTATACATGTACGGTTGGAACAAAGTCTTCAGATTAATATCAAGTAAAGAATGCTTCAATCCCAGCATGATGGTCAATTAAATAATAAATTATATATAAAGGTAACCAACATTACTACCAATCCAGGCATTTTACACCATGACAATGTTCTCTGGCTGTGTGCATTTTGTTAAATAAATCCAGAGAAAGTGTCCAAATAGATTCTAAGTAGCTATCTCTTTTTGGCACCAATCTTTTGGTTTCAGATCGTGGACAACCCTAAAAATATGCTATACGGAAAAAGTTGCATTTCCATCCAGTAACAATGTCAAATTATATATCCACGATAGATTCTTACAGGAATGCTGGTTCTTTCACACAACCATTGCCATCTCAAAGTATTTGGGGACTAGTCGATTTCAATCCTCCATGAAGCCAATGTTCAACAAAGATATTCACCAGTTTCCGTACCTACAATTTCCGAAAAACATAGAAGCAGCAATGAGAAGGGATTTGACACCACAAAATGAGAATGAACAACTTGCATGGATTTGCTCTAGCGATATGACTTGCTCTAGTCATGTTGCTCTCTCCATCTCTCCTCGTCTACACATCGTCATGCTCAAGCTCTAACTCTCCCACTTTTCTTTCTCTAGTCGACTCTACTCGAAACATTTTCAGGGCCTTTTACAAATGAAACTTGGCTATATGATGCAATTTCTTTCGTGAATAAAGCCAGTCATAGAAAAATAGTATGCAAACTTGATCAACAACAGAAGGAGAAACTCGAGGACAATATAAATGGGCTTATGTTCGTTCGGTGGATGCATGTAAGTAGAAATAGCGTAGAGTTATTCTGGAAAATGACATGGATGCATGAGATTGAACGCAGACCTTCGATTTGGCACCACCACACAAGGAAATGAAAATTTAGGGTTTGCACGACTTGCGATTTGCACGGACTCGCTTCCGCAAGATGACTCGCACGCAACAAGAAGAGGTTTGATGCGAGCCTTCGATTTGCCATGGCGACACCACGAGGAGGGACGACTCGCAAGGATCGGTGATCGACAATGAAGATATCTCAGACCAATGATTTAGGGCTTGCATGAACTCGTGATTGACAAAGAAGGTAACTCATAGCTTCGATTTGGGGCTCGCATGGACTCGCTTGGGACTTAGGGCTCAGAACTTGGATTTGGGAAAACAAAGAGGGGAGAGGACGAAGAGAGAATGAGGGCTTGGTGCAAGAGAAGAATGATGCTGATCAGTAAATGTCCAAAACACACTCGTTTTGCACATGTGGAATTTGGGCTTTAATTTAATTGCCTCATAAGAGAGAAAAATTATTAAAATGAGCCAGCTCAGCATTTTCCATTTGTGTAATTGGACGGAACTAACGGAGAGACTTAATTGCACATTTCTGACAAGTTTTAGGACTCAATTGTATTTTTTGCAAGTTTTATGACTCAATTGAACTTTTGTGACAAGTTTTAGGACTTCTGGTGCATTTATCCCTATTAAAAAATAGGCTATGGCTCTCATTTTAGACATGAGTTATCCTAGGCCTATACCTTGTGTGACGTTGGGGTATTCAATGACTTCATAAAAATTTTCTACTGAGGAGTTGCTGTAGGCTTATTGGGTCAGCCCAAAATCAAGTAAAGCACGAGAGAATACCTTACTTCCTACACAACCAAAGAATTTTTGGTTGGGAACTTGGTTACATTAATTAGTTAACTAGTGCATTTTTGGTACATAATCTTGTTTATTAAAGGAAATGTTTGTTAGGCAATTTGGATTGGTTTTAAACCCATCCACTAACATATGAGATGATCATGCGGGTACACAATATTTAAACTAACAATCAACAATTGATGAAGCGTTAAATGAGTTGCAAGGAAAAACAAGAATCTAACCCTAAGAAATAAAACAAATGCCATCTAACCCTAAGAAATAAGACACATGTCATTCCTGTTCCTAACTAGACCAAAATGAAACCATAGTTAACATATTAAAAGAGCGGAATCACATAATAGTCGAAATGTACAACATGTCTCTAAGAGCACTCAAATTCTATGGCGAAACCCTAACAGCTTATCTAATTTTGAGCACATTTTAAGAGAAAACACAATATATATATATATATAGGCTTTTTCTAACCTTTAGAAAAAATAAGTTTTTTTTTGGAATTTTTCATTTTTTAATTTAATTTTTTAAAATCCAAAAATGGGACACGGGCCGGGATGTCAAGCCTAGTCCCAATATGGGCTGGCTCTAATCTCGTGGGTCTGAGCCATAGACACAAATAGGCTTATTTGAAACATGCCCGCTCGAATAGGAAAATCACCAAGCCCATTTTCTTGAAATTAAAAGCACTAAGCCCATCTTGCTAAAAAAAATCATCCCAAGCACCCTTAAGACTAAAGCCAGTCCGATTCCTCTAAAGCCCAAGAGAAGCCCAAACTCATAAAGCCTTCTTAAGCCCAATACCCAAGTCATATTCCTCTCATTCATCAGAACGAGCCCATCCTCATTGTTGCTCTCTCATGCTCAAGTCCACATAGCCTATTTTTTCAGCTTTCTTTTAATCTCTTTTGTTTCCTTTTACTTTTTTTTCCTTAATTTTCTTTTCTCTCCCCCTTTGGCAGGTCGTCTTCTTCCTTAGGCGTCTTCCTCGACGAGACTCACACCCTCCCCGAAGCTCCTACATTTTTAGACAAACCTCAGCCAAATTTCAAGCCACTGCCAAGCTATTACCCTTCACTGGTCGTCCACTCCGACCACCACTCGCCGACCGATCTCCCCGCCGTTGGCCAAGAATCGCACCACGGCTGAACACCGAACATACTACGGTGATGATGGGAATGTGATGAATGACTACACGGCCGACGCCGAAGGTCACCTAACACCGTTGGAACATCCCAATAGAATGCGACGAGCTCGGATAACTCGATTTCAGCCACTAAAGGGAGGACGGAAAGTAGATCTTACTTAGGCATTTCGTTGAACAGGTGAAGGACGCTCGTGAATCATGCGGTTTACGGCTCAACTAGGACTTGAACCCAAAATGAGACTCGCCAAACAAGCAACAAAACACATAACAACCAATGGGGGAATGGATGGGGCCTGAGTTCGCACGAGCCGGTCGGCCACGAGTGTGCGAACTCTAGCCGTCATGCCCAAAGCAGGGCACGGACAAAGGGCTTAACGATTCGGCTCGATGGCGTCGACATAAAAGAGTTGTTGGCGCTCTCGCACATGGCCGAGATGTTGGCTGAAGCCTTACCGTTCTCGCTGGCCACTCTCACTCGCAGCTCTCTCTCCCTCTCTCGAATCTCCCCCCTCTCTCTCTCTCTCTCCCTAAACCGAGCCCCCCAAAAAAATCCCCTCAAACGAGCCAGCCCGTGGCATCCCGGAATTTCATAAAAATCCCTAAATATGCCATGAGCTATGGATAGGCGATAGAAGTACCGCTACTTGTATTTTGTAGCATCCTAGTCCATGAGTTGCAATGAGATGTATGGCCAAGTCTTTAAATGGATGAATTTTGGGAAAGGAAGTTTTATGCTTCGCCATGTGTACGTGATAAATTGGAACTTATGGAATTAAAATTTCAAGTGTATAGTCATCTTAATTTATAATTTAGTACTTTAATTTAATAGGGATTCAAGTAATTTTAAAAGGATTGAAATTGGGCTAATTAAGCTTGGGACTTAGGCCCAAAAGGGATGGGCCTAAGATTGGCCAAGCTGGCCAGCCCAAATGGAGGCCCGCGGAGGGGCTGTCACCGGTCCAAGGGAGGCCCAAGAAGAGGATGGCCGGCCCATTGCATGGGTCTTGCCAAGTGGCAAAGAGGCCTTCATGCATTGGCCAATTTGAGTGGCATGTGATGATTGCAAATGATGAGGAATTGGGGAAACAAAAGGAAGAGGAGAGAGAGAGGGTGGCCGATTGTGTTGTTCGGCCAAGTGAGAGAGAGAGAGAGAGAGAGAGAGAGAGAGTGAGGCCGAGAGAAGAGAGAGCCGAGAAGGGGGAGGAGTCGCCCGTCGCCGCCCGCACGCCGCCCGTCCGTCCGCCGTGTGCCGCTCGTTCTCCTCGGTCTAGAGGCAAGTTAGGGTTCTCTTGCTACTCTTGCATGTGTGTGTTGCATGTATGTTTGTAGAAATGTCGAATTTTGGGCGAATAGGAGGGAGAAACCGAAGCTAGAATGACTTGTTCTTGGGTGATGTTGCTGTTTTCACATGAACCGCCTGAGTCAGAATCTTGTGAGAGCTTGCATGCATGTTTTGAGTTCGATTTTGACCTTGATTTCTTCATGAAAGTTGTATCCAACATCTTAAAATACAACATAATAAAATTTGGTGTAAAATTATGGTGATTTAATGGGTCAAACTCTCATCCTACGGAGATACTAGATCTGGAATATTTTCGCATGAACCGCCTGAGTCAGAATCTTGTGAGAGCTTGCATGCGTGTTTTGAGTTCTATTTTGACCTTGATTTCTTCATGAAATTTGTATCCAACATCTTAAAATACAACATAATAAAATTTGGTGCAAAATGATGGAGATTTAAGGGGTCAAACTCTCATCCTACGGAGACACTAGATCTGGGACTGTTTTGCTGACCTTGTGGTAGATTTGTGGTTGCATGTTGATTTTTATCAAGAATATTTCTTCGACTTCTTCATAAAACTTGTAGAGAATATCTTAAGGACGAACATACTCAAATTTTAAGTAAACTGAACAAGTATAGCCTAGTGAATCGACCTACTCTTGAAGACAGTAAATCTGGTGACGCGGTACTGGACACCTGAGACTTCATGGACCCATATGGAGACTGTTCTTCGGAAATTTGACTTAGGTTTCTTCATGAAAGTTGTAGGGGACCTCTTGAAGTAAAACATATCCAGATTTAAGTGGAAACAAAGAAGATTAAGTGGGTAAAAAAAAACTCGGCATTTCGGAGATGACTACACTGGACGTTTCGGTATAAGGACCAGAAGCTTCGAACGACTATAGGAAATGATCTAAAACGAATCTGGCCTAGAAGTCTTCATGAAAAATATACTTTAGTGTCTTAGCTATAACTTGGTAAAATTTCATAATTTTCGGGGGTTGTTTGGGTATTTTAATCAAATTATTTCAGAAATTGCACATTCTGTTTTTATCCGAAATTGCATGCTGTGATTGTGTGAATGATATCTTTTGTGTGGAACCTTATTGGCCATGTGTTTTCCATGAAATCACTATATTACTGTCTTGTTTATCATATACCTTAATCTCATGATTTTTGGGAATCATATGGATAATTACTTTAAATATTTTCAAAAATGGTGTAAGCTTGAATTTAATAAATTCCAAAAAGGCATGATAAATGGACTATTTTAAATTGTATGAATTCCATGAACTTTATTTTGATGAATGATTGCATCTTGCTGCATGTATGATGATGAATGATGATGCATGTATAGATCAAAGGATGAAAGTGATTTTGTTTGCCATTACATCATGTGCCATGCTGAGTTGAGACCTAAATTGGTAAACATGAATAATGATAAATGAGGAATCTATAGAGATACATGGTCGGATGGCCCTAGGAGTATCAGGATGCCCGGAATGGTTGGGTGCCGGAAGCCTCGGAGGTCTTTGCCCGAGGGGATGCCTCGTGATGCCAGTTGGGATGCGAGATGCTCGGAATGTGGGGGTGCCGGATGCCCGGTGGCCTTAAATGGCTGAATGCCGGAGGTTTTTCTCGCGATGCCAGGATGGGGTGCGAGTGTAAAGTATGGGATGAAATTGATGATCTCAAGAAAGAGTGATGTGGTGATCAAATTGAAAGTTAAAAGTGGAAATTGAATCATGCATATATGACATGATATGATGATGATCACCTATGGCATGATGATATGCACACATGACATGATATGATGATGATCACCTATGGCATGATGATATGATATGATGATGATCACCTATGGCATGACATATGTATATTGACATGATATAATGATAATCACCTATGGCATGATGACATGTGATGGAGATGTATGATGGTCATATGCATGGCTTCAAGGTAATGGTATATGCATGGCTTGGATGCATGAGTGACATGTATGATGTTGTAATTGTATTGTATGATGCATTGAGTGGTTATTAGATTCTTTTACCTGCTGAGTGGCTGTACTCACCACTTCGGGGACCAACATTTCAAATTAGCAGGATGCCGCTCCCTGCTGTCACGCGGGGCGTATTTTACAGCCTTCCTTCAGATGTAGAGGTCGAGTGTGTGGAGATAGACTGTCCCACCATTCCTGGACTGACTTTTATTCGAGTGCGCTGTTTAGTTATGTATGACGTGGGCATGACTGGGGGCCCTGTTGTCCAGGAGTTTATATCCATCCATGTTCGTCGAGACGGAGCGATGCGTGGGATGTTGCCGCCGCCACCGCTTGATGCATCGGGATGGGCGTGAGGGCCCGTGCGTGTCAAGTAGGAGCTGGAACTTTTTGGGATGGTTGGCCGACACTAGTGATGGGGGATCTTGCACGTTAGTAGTAGTGGGTCGAGTGTTTCTTTTTGGGTTTATGGCCGAGTGTGGCTTCATGTCCTGGCATTTCTTTTGATGTACCGACCCAAGGAAACCTGTCTTGAAAATATGTAAATAAAGTGTCGTGGCTTTGTCTTTTCTTATGATGATTAGTGGTGTGCAATTGTATCATGGTTGTTGGAGGAGGAGATGGAGATATTATATTTTGCTTCCGCTAATGAGTCGCACTGGGACCGTTTTCAAAAAAAAATGTGTCTATGATTTACGACGCTTCTTCTAAGAGATGTGGCTAGTGTTCCATTAGGTGTAACGTCAGGTGCCTGTGGCGACCCTAAGTGGTTCGGGGTGTCACAGTCGCTCTTTTTGGTATCAGAGAGAGTGGTTATAGGTGGAGTGATAAGGAGCCTCATTTGGAAATTGAGGAACATGATGACAATGCACACCATAGAATATAAAACGAAATAATTGAATAACGGGTGATGAGTATTCACTCACAGATCCCTAGTAGTTTATTTTGAGTTGCCTTTAGGTACCAGTAACATGTATATGTTACTTATGTAGCAGTAGTAGTTGCTTTGAATGAAAGCAGAGAGTCTCAGATTATTCCTGAGGCAATGCTTGGAAATTGCAGGGAAGTCATGGTGCGAGCTGAAAGTGCTCATTCATCAAGGGCTGAAGCCTCTGCTGCAAGGGCTGAACCCCGAATGGAAGACATCTTGCAGGCATTGGCCAATATTGGAAATCTGATGGAAAGACAAGCGCAGCAGCAACTTGGAGCAGAACGCCGTACTCAAGGACTGGTGGAGCAATTTCTGAAGTTGAAGCCACCTAAGTTCAATGGAATGGGAAGTCCTGAGGAGGCGGAACAATGGGTTGATGGGATGGAATGAATTTTCCGGCTGTTGGACTGTAATAATGCTGAGAAAATAACTTTGGCAAAGTACCAGCTGGAGGGAAATGCAAAGTTTTGGTGGAGAGCTTCGAAGGACATAATCTTTCCAACATGTATTGATGTTAACTGGGAAGAGTTTGTGAGAGCTTTCAATAGAAAGCATTTTTTTGACTGTGCTAAGGACAGGAAAATTACAGAATTTGTTCAACTAGAACAAAAGGAGCTGACAGTAGACCTGTATGAGGCTAGATTTTCTAAATTGTCTAGGTATGCTCCTAGATTGATTGAGGATCAAGAAGAAAAGGCTAAGAGATTTGTGAAAGGGTTGAGAACTGATATTAGAAAGCAACTAGTGCCTTTGAACATAAGAGATTATAACAAGATTTATGAAAGGGCACAGTTAGTGGAGCAGGAACTGTTCAGAGAACAGTCGGAGTTTAAGAAACCGTTGAATTTTAATGATGTGAGAAGGGGTAAGAGACCTTATTCTGGTCAAGGTTAGACTTGGAATATGAAGAATAAGAGTAATTTTGGAAATTTTGGGGGAGCAAGAAGTGGATTGAATATAGGGAAAGCACCCTATCAGCCTGGTGTTTGTCAAAGGTGTAATGGGCGACATGGCCCGGGACCTTGCAGTGGATGAATGAAATGTTTTGGTTGTGGACAAGTGGGCCATCTTAGGAGAAGTTGCCCACAAGAAAGGTCGCAAGTGAGTGTTGGCTCGGTGCGATAGGGATATCAGAGTGCTGTTAGATCGAATTTACTAGGAAATCCTCAGAGGCCACCAGCACAAGGAAGGGTGTATGCGGTCACCCAAGGGGAAGCAAAAGCTTCCAAAAACATTATATGAGGTACGATCCTTATTAATGTTGAAAGATACAGGTGCAACGCATTCATTTGTGTCTGAGAGATATAGACGTTTGAATAAAATAGAAGTTATGCCTCTTGAGACGCCTCTTTGTGTTTCCACGCCTTTAAAGGATATGGTATTGTCTACACTAGTGTGTGGGAATTGTAAGATATCAATAGAAGGAAAGGGTATGGAAATAGAATTAGTTGTAATGGCCATGTATGATTTTGACGTTATCATAGGAATGGACTAGCTTCGTAAGTATCGGGCTAGAATGAAATGTTATAGAAGAGTGATCCAATTCGTTTTACCTGATCAGTCTAGTTGTGAATTTTTAGGAGGTCAGACCCATCTACCTGTAGCACTTATTTCGGCAGTAGAAGCTTGTGCGTTACTTGACAAAGGATGTCAAGGATACCTGGCCATAATTAAAGATTATGCAAGGAAGGAGCCTAAACTTGAGGAAGTTCGAGTAGTTAATGAATTTCAAGATGTATTTCCTGAGGAATTGCCTGGATTGCCGCCAGAGCGGGAAGTTGAATTTGAAATTGAGTTAATGCCTGAAACAAGATCTATATCAAAAGCCCCATATAGGATGGCCTTAGTCGAATTGAAGGAATTGAAAGTGCAACTGCAGGAGTTGCTTGACAAATGATTCATTAGACCAAGTGCTTCACCTTGGGGTGCATCGGTCTTGTTTGTGAAAAAGAAAGATGGATCGATGCACTTGTGCATTGACTATAGGCAGCTCAACCAGGTGACCATTAAAAATAAGTATCCTTTGCCTAGAATTGATGACCTGTTTGACCAACTCCAGGGAAGTTTAGTCTTCTCTAAGATTGACTTGAGGTCGGGATACCATCAGCTAAGAATTAAGAAAGAGGACATTCCTAAGACTGCGTTTAGGACTCGTTATGGGCACTACGAGTTCCTTGTTATGCCATTTGGATTGACTAACGCGCCAGCTACATTTATGGATTTAATGAATAGGATATTTAAGCCCTACTTAGACCAGTTTGTGATTGTATTTATTGATGATATTATGGTATATTCAAGAGGGCCTAAAGAGCATGAGCAACATTTGATGATAGTTTTGCAGACCCTGAGAGAGCATAAGTTGTATGCCGAGTTTAGTAAGTGTGAGTTTTGGCTGGACCAGATAATATTTTTAGGGCATGTGGTGTTAGGAAAGGAAATTGCAGTAGACCCGGCAAAAGTTGAAATGGTAGTAAATTGGCCGAGACCAACGACACCTACTGAAATACGAAGTTTCTTAGGACTGGCTGGTTATTATAGAAGGTTTATTGAAGGATTTTCACGATTGGCGGGTCCTTTAGCTAAGTTGACTCGAAAGAATGTGAAATTTGAATGGAATGAGGAATGTGAAAGGAGTTTCCAGGAGCTTAAAAGGAAATTGACCTCAGCTCCAATCTTGACTATACCGATTGGACCTGATGGTTTTACAGTATATAGTGATGCATCTCACAAAGGACTGGGATGTGTTTTGATGCAACATGGCAATGTCATAGCCTATACATCTAGACAATTGAAACCCTATGAACTGAATTACCCAGCGCATGATTTAGAATTAGCAGCTATAGTGTTTGCCTTGAAGATATGGAGACACTATTTGTATGGGGAGAAGTTTGAGATTTATACGGATCATAAGAGCTTGAAATATCCGTTCTCACAAAAGGAGTTGAACATGAGACAAAGGAGGTGGATGGAGTTGTTAAAAGATTATGATTGTGAGATACAATACCATCCGGGAAAGCAAATAGGGTAGCAAATGCTCTTAGTCGTAAGTCGGCTATGGAAATGGCTAGTTTGAGGATGGCAAAATGGGGGTTGTTAAAGTCTGTAGCAGACTTAGAATTTAAATTGGAAATGGATTGTCTTACTGGTATGCTTAATGCATTAAGAATAGAACCCGAGATTATTTAGAAAGTTAAAATCTTGCAAGAATCCGACGCAGATATTTTGAAAGTGAAAGATGCTGTGTCTTTAGGAAAAAGACCGGAATTTCATGTCGCTAAAGATGGAGTGGTAAGATGCCAAGGACGACTCTGTGTTCCCGATAACAAAGAATTAAAGAAGGAAATTCTGTCGGAGACACATAAGAGTAATTATAGTATTCATCTGGGTAGTACAAAGATGTACAGGAATTTGCGTTAGCAGTTTTGGTAGAACGGTATGAAGGTAGATACGGCTAGGCACGATTCTCAATGTCTGACGTGCCAACAAGTAAAAGCAGAGCATCGCAAACCCGCAGGGCTCTTGAGACCATTAGACATCCCAGAATGGAAATGGGAACATATAACAATGGACTTTGTGCAAGGATTGCCAAGGACATCAAGTGGTCATGATTCTATCTGGGTAATAGTGGATCGTTTGACTAAATCGGCTCATTTCCTAGCGGTTCGCATGGACTACCCAATGGATAAATATGTGGATATATATGTAGGTCAAGTAGTACACCTACATGGTGTTCCAGTGACTATTACCTCAGATTGGGATTCGAGATTTACTTCGAACTTTTGGCGAAGTCTTCAAATTGCATTAGGGACTAAGCTTCAATTTAGTACTGCTTTTCATCCCCATACAGATGGATAATCAGAAAGAGTAATCCAGACATTAGAGGATATGTTGAGGGCTTATGTAATTGATTTCAAAGGAAATTGGGATGAAAGATTGCAATTGGTGGAATTTGCCTATAATAATAGTTTCCAGAAAAGTATAGGCATGGCTCCCTATGAAGCATTATATGGAAGGAGATGTAGGACTCCTGTCTGTTGGAATGAAGTAGGTGAAAGGAAATTGACAAGACCTGAACTGGTACAAGTTACCATTGAAGCTGTTGAAATTATCAGGAAAATACTTAAAACAGCTCAGAGTAGGCAGAAAGACTATGCAGATAGGCGTAGAAGGCCTTTGGAATTTAGTGTGGGAGATCATGTATTCCTTAAGGTATCTTCTATGAAAGGGATATCTCGATTTGGGATGAAGGGTAAGTTAAGACCCAGATTTGTAGGACCTTTTGAAATACTCGAAAAGATATGGGATGTAGCTTATCACTTAGCGCTACCTCCTAAGTTGGGAAATTTGTATGATGTGTTTCATGTATCAATGTTAAGGATGTACCAGCCGGATCCTGGTCACATACTCGATCATGAAGCCATCAAAGTGGATGAGAAAGTGAGGTACATTGAAGAGCCTGTACAGATATTGGATCGAAGGGAACAAATTCTTAGGACTAAAAAGATCCCTCTAGTTAAGGTACTATGGCGACATCATGATATGGAGGAAGCCGCATGGGAAAGTGAAGATCAAATGAAGGAAAAGTACCCCTATTTGTTTCAAGAAGGCACGAGTGGTGTCTAATTTCAAGGACGAAATTCTCTAAGGAGGGGAGAATTGTGGCATCTCGGAATTTCATAAAAATCCCTAAATATGCCATGAGCTATGGATAGGCGATAGAAAGACCGCTACTTGTATTTTGTAGCCTCCTAGTCCATGAGTTGCAATGAGATGTATGGCCAAGTCTTTAAATGGATGAATTTTGGGAAAGGAAGTTTTATGCTTCACCATGTGTACGTGATAAATTGGAACTTATGGAATTAAAATTTCAAGTGTATAGTCATCTTAATTTATAATTTAGTACTTTAATTTAATAGGGATTCAAGTAATTTTAAAAGGATTGAAATTGGGCTAATTAAGCTTGGGACTTAGGCCCAAAAGGGATTGGCCTAAGATGGGCCAAGCTGGCCAGCCCAAATGGAGGCCCACGGAGGGGCTGTCACCGGCCCAAGGGAGGCCCGAGAAGAGGATGGCCGGCCCATTGCATGGGTCTTGCCAAGTGGCAAAGAGGCCTTCATGCATTGGCCAATTTGAGTGGCATGTGATGATTGCAAATGATGAGGAATTGGCGAAACAAAAGGAAGAGGAGGAGAGAGGGTGGCCGGTTGTGTTGTTCGGCCAAGTGAGAGAGAGAGAGAGAGAGAGAGAGAGAGAGAGAGAGAGAGAGAGAGAGAGAGTGAGGTCGAGAGAAGAGAAGCCGAGAAGGGGGAGGAGTCGCCCGTCGCCGCCGCACGCCGCCCATTCGTCCGCCGTGTGCCGTCGTTCTCCTCGGTCTAGAGGCAAGTTAGGGTCTTCTTGCTACTCTTGCATATGTGTGTTGCATGTATGTTTGTAGAAATGTCGAATTTTGGGCGAATAGGAGGGAGAAACCGAAGCTAGAATGACTTGTTCTTGGGTGATGTTGCTGTTTTCACATGAACCGCCTGAGTCAGAATCTTGTGAGAGCTTGCATGCATGTTTTGAGTTCGATTTTGACCTTGATTTCTTCATAAAAGTTGTATCCAACATCTTAAAATACAACATAATAAAATTTGGTACAAAATGATGGAGATTTAAGGGGTCAAACTCTCATCCTACGGAGACACTAGATCTGGGACTGTTTTGCTCATCTTGTGGTACAATTGTGGTTGCATGTTGATTTTTATCAAGAATATTTCTTCAACTTCTTCATGAAACTTGTAGAGAATATCTTAAGGACTAACATACTCAAATTTTAAGTAAACTGAACAAGTATAGCCTAGTGAATCGACCTACTCTTGAAGACAGTAAATCTGGTGACGCGGTACTGGCCACCCGAGACTTCATGGACCCATATGGAGACTGTTCTTCGGAAATTTGACTTAGGTTTCTTCATGAAAGTTGTAGGGAACCTCTTGAAGTAAAACATATCCAAATTTAAGATGAAACAAAGAAGAGTAAGTGGGTAAAAAAAACTCGGCATTTCGGAGATGACTACACTGGACGTTTCAGTATAAGGACCAGAAGCTTCGAACGACTATAGGAAATGATCTAAAACGAATCTGGCCTAGAAGTCTTCATGAAAAATCTACTTTAGTGTCTTAAATATAATCTGGTAAAATTTCATAATTTTCGGGGGTTTTTTAGGTATTTTAATCAAATTATTTCAAAAATTGCACATTCTGTTTTTATCCGAAATTGCATGTTGTGATTGTGTGAATGATGTCTTTTGGGTGGAACCTTATTGGCCATGTGTTTTCCATGAAATCACTATATTACTGTCTTGTTTATCATATGCCTTAATCTCATGATTTTTGGGAATCATATGGATAATTACTTTAAATATTTTCAAAAACGGTGTAAGCTGGAATTTAAATAAATTCCAAAAAGGCATGATAAATGGACTATTTTAAATTGTATGAATTCCATGAACTTTATTTTGATGAATGATTGCATCTTGCTGCATGTATGATGATGAATGATGATGCATGTATAGATCAAAGGATGAAAGTGATTTTGTTTGCCATTACATCATGTGCCATGCTGAGTTGAGACCTAAATTGGTAAACATGAATAATGATAAATGAGGAATCTATTTGTGGCAGATGATAATGCCCTGGGAGTATCAGGATGCCCGGGATGGTGGGTGCTGGATGCCTGAAATGTATAGAGATACATGGCTGGATGGCTCTAGGAGTATCAGGATGCTCGGAATGGTTGGGTGCCGGAAGCCTCGGAGGTCTTTGCCCGAGGGGATGCCTCGTGATGCTAGTTGGGATGCGAGATGCTCGGAATGTGGCGGTGCCAGATGCCCGGTGGCCTTAAATGGCTGAATGCCAGAGGTTTTTCTCGCAATGCCAGGATGGGGTGCGAGTGTAAAGTATGGGATGAAATTGATGATCCCGAGAAAGAGTGATGTGGTGATCAAATTGAAAGTTAAAAGTGGAAATTGAATCATGCATATATGACATGATATGATGATGATCACCTATGGCATGATGATACGCACATATGACATGATATGATGATGATCACCTATGGCTGTCATGATGATCACCTATGGCATGATGACATGTGATGGAGATGTATGATGGTATATGCATGGCTTCAAGGTAAGTATGCTTGGATGCATGAGTGACATGTATGATATTGTAATTGTATTATATGATGCATTGAGTGGTTATTTGATTCATTTACCTGCTGAATGGCTGTACTCACCCCTTCGGGGACCAACATTTCAAATTAGTAGGATGCCGCCCCCTGCTGTCACGCGGGGCGTATTTTATGGCATTCCTTCAGATATAGAGGTTGAGTGTGTGGAGATCGACTGTCCTACCATTCCTGGACTGACTTTTATTTGAGTGCGCTGTTTAGTTATGTATGACGTGGGCTTGGCTGGGGGCCCTGTTGTCCAAGAGTTTATATCCGTCCGTGTTCGTCGAGACAGAGCGATGCGTGGGATGTTGCCACCACCACCGCCTGATGCACCGGGATGGGTGTGAGGGCCTATGTGTGTCAAGTAGAAGTTGGAACTTTTTGGGATGGTTGGCCGACACTAGTGATGGGGGAATCTTGCACTTTAGTAGTAGTGGGTCGAGTATTTCTTTTTGGGTTTATGGCTGAGTGTGGCTTCATGTCCTGGCCTTTCTTTTGATGTACCGACCCAAGGAAACCCTTTTTGAAAATATGTAAATAAAGTGTCGTGGCTTTGTCTTTTCTCATGATGATTAGTGGTGTGCAATTGTATCATGGTTGTTGGAGGGGGAGATGGAGATATTATATTTTGCTTCAGCTAATGAGTCGCGCTAGGACTGTTTTTAAAAAAAAAATGTGTCTATGATTTACGACACTTCTTCTAAGAGATGTGGCTAGTGTTCCATTAGGTGTAACGTCAAGTGCCTGTGGCGATCCTAGGTGGTTCGGGGGGTGTCACACCCCCTCGCTTTAAGCACCGACGCGCATGGCTTTTTGCCGTGCCAACCGGTGCTGCCGACGACCCCGACTGAATGTCTCTCGTGCAAGACGCCTTGCCCTCTGTCACCTCGTGCGTCGTCCTTCTCTCTTCCCCTTTTGTCTCTAGTGCGAAAGAGGAAGAGAGGAGAGAAAAAAAAGGAGAGGACTCGGCTAGGAAAAACTAAAGAAACTAGGCCCAATGAAAGAGAATGAAAATGAGGGAAGGAGGCGGGGCTGGCCCATCCCCATCTGAGATCGGCTCTTTTTTTTTTTTTAATAATAATTTTTATAAATAAAAATATGATAATAATATTTTAATTACTCATTCTTTTAAATTTTAACACTAGTAATGCAAATGTTTCTAATGTCTATATGCTATGAAATTTGACGATAATTATTTTTAATTAACCCCTAAAATTTTAGGACGTAACTCTTCTAATGTGAAGAACTATCTGAAATGAGCTTTGCCCAGGATCAGCCCATCAGCCCAATTATCAGTTTTAGTGTCCTGGACCATCGAGAGCCACTCCATCGGCCCCCATGCGCCATTGCCTTAACACCTATTGCACGATCGAGCCATAGCCTCTCTCCTCTCACACTTCACCCTCTCCTATTTGACGGCATTGTCCTCTGCCTGACCCTTGCTGACACGGCCATCCTCCTATCTGATATGCCTTGTTGATCCAAGTTTCCGACCTTCGGTGTCTGCTCTCTCGCAAAGGCGGTTCAAATTCGGAGTTAGATTTGTCGAGCCGGCCGGGAGGAGAGGAGCTCTTGGTCGCGTGTGATCTCATGGAGGAATAACTAGGAATCTACCTAGAGCCTACAACTTTTGTACCATTATACAAGGTTGCTACTTTTCCAATCCACTTTATATTTTGGAGGAATTCAGAGGAATTTGTTCTTTATTCCACTTCTAGGACATGGGTTTTATTGTGAGTAGACCATATGATGTAGATATACATGAACTTCTTGTCATCTCTTGCATTGGTGGAGTTTAATATCTTGTTAAACTTTAATGGTTGAGATAATATGAAACTAGAACCTTGAGAAGAGTTCATTTACCACCACATGGATTACTTGCAAGTGGGACTTTAGGGAAATGTGATTTCAGGAGAATCATTTTCATTTGACAAAGCTTTTACACAGGTTAAGGGCTGCCTTGGGCTTTCTCGACGTGCTGGCTTTCAAGGCTAGTGAAAATTTTCTCTCGAAATTGTCCTCGTTAATCTTTTGTTTTTTCGATTTTACCCTTGGTAACTGTTCATCATCTTCATCTTCTTCCCTTCTCTCTACTGAACATGACTAGTATTTATGCGCAGTGATCGGCGAAGGGTAGGCAGTCTGGTGAAGGGCAGGCAGTTCGACGAAGGGTAGGTGGTCTGGCTAGGGTCCAGTGACCCTTCGACGAGGGTCACCACACGGAGGACGTGGTGCGGCGAGGGTCACAACAACCTAGATTTGGTTGTGCGATCTGGGTCGTGGCGATCAGATGGCGTGGCCCCGGCCACCTCCGCATGGAGGTTGTGGCGCAGTAGGCCGCACGACCATTCGGCAAGGGTTTCCGCGCCGCGTCCTCTGGACGATGACTCTAGTTGGATGCTTGCCTTTCGCTGCATCGCATGCCCCTTGCTGGACCACCTACCCTTCGTTAGCGACTGTTAGCTCTTCGCGAGCGGTTGTCGGCCAAGCCCTTGGCCTGCTAACTCTCATTTTTTTTCCTTTTTTTAAATAACAAAAGTCTTTTGCACATTTAATTTGTCCAAACACTATTTTGCTCAAAGATATTTCACAATGGATTTTCACAAATCTGATTTGCCAAACACAATTTGCATTTTGAAAAACTCATTTAACTCAAAGGCCTTTACATTTTATCAAGGACTTTCCTTAAAGGCCTTCCCAAACACACCCTTTGTCCCTTAAAACAAGTAGCGAAACAGAAAAACAAATCATGGACCTCACGTTAAATAGACTCTTCAATTGTCCCTCGAGTTTGGAGGTGGACTGCAATAGTTTGTTTCATAGTGATTGAGATGACTATGATGATGACTAGATTGATATTGAGCAGGCCATGCAAGGAAATTTGTGTAGATAGTAACAAAAATGATTGGCGAAATAGGCCTAATGGGCCCACGCCCATATTGGGCGGCCCAAGGGAGGGCCATGGGCTCTGCAAGCCCATTAGGTCATTTGCAAAATCTTGGCAATAAATGCACCCATATGTGTGAATAGTGTGCAATTTTTGTGAATTGACCAAATTGCCCTCTTATACAACTAAGGACTAAAGGGGCAAGATGGGAAAAAGGGTTGGAGGGGGCACCCTTGTGTAGCTAGGGGGATGAAGATGAGGACTACCTAAGCCTATTCTAGTTTAGCCTACCTCCTTAATTCTCATGTACATATCTTCTCCTTAGTGGCCTTGGATTTCTATCGTCATAAGCCTTCCTCTTCAAGCAAAAATGCTAGATTGAGAGGGATTTGATGTACAAGGCCTTAATGGCAAAAATCCAACTCTCATTCTCTCTCCTTTCTTCCCCTTTAGAATCGCCAGCCACCCTCACTCTCTCTCACTCTCTCTCTCTCAATTCTCTCACTTGGCTTCCATTCTCACTTTTTATCTTGCTTTGTGCTAGCTGACCATCATCTTCTCCATTTCCATCTCCCTCACAAGCTTTTTCCTCATTTTCCCCCTAAATTCCTCATTGGTGACTGTCCACCATCGTTGAACCACCATTCCTATAGCCGAGTCAGACTTTTGGAGCCAAGGAGGCGGCTATCGAGCCCCTTGCCATAGCTCCCTCTCTCCCATTACTCATGGTTTGGTCCTTGCAGAGTTTGGAGGCCGTCTGTTGCTTTATCGACCGCCGTGCTATTGCCCAAGCCACCGACCAGCTCTCACCACGTGATAAGTTATTAATATGTGATAAGTAGCTATGCAATAAGTAGTTATACGATAAGTTATTAAGATGTGATAAGTGAAGTGTGACAAGTTGTTATGATATGTTATAATAGGGTGATAAACGATTATGCGGTGATATGTGGCATGCGATTTGTTGTTGTGATTATCAATTAAGGTGAAAATCAAGATTTAGGTTTTTAATCGCAACAAAGCCTGTTTCTATGCCAAAAAAATTAATGTCTTTCATTTCTTTCTTTTGATTTATTGTTCTTAAGCAATTTAAAGTTCATTTCCGATAAAAATCCAAAAAGTCGACAGGTTGACTTTCGGGTTAACTTTTAGTTAACTCTTCGACCAAAAGTCAACCCTAAGTAAAGAATTTGATTTTCCACCCAAAAGATGTCATTTAACCGTAATTTCACTTTTATCAAGTCAATTTCTAAAAAATTCAAAGATTTGACCAATAAATCAACATTTTAGGAAAAGTCGATTATAGGGTTAATTTTTGGTCAAACCTTTGATCAAAAAATTGAAAAAAATAAATAAATTCACAAAAATACTCATTTTAGTGTCAATTTGACTAGTGTGTTGAAAATTTCATAAAATTTGGTTAAGAACCTTGTTTTCCGAATTTTTCGATTTTAGGTTCTAAATTGGCCAAAAGTCAAATTACTTTCATTGTAGTCATAATTAGACATAGTTTCTTCTTCAATATTTGGTTTAAGAACCATTCTAAATCCGCTCGTATGTTCAATTTCGCAAATTGTCAAGTTAAAACACAAATTGTTGTTTTAAGCCCTAACTAGGGGACTAAAATTGATTCTTCATAACTTGCGAATAGATGATCGTTCTTTACTCATTTTCTCAAGATAAATCCAAATCAGAAGTTGATTATGAGAAATACACATAAGAACTTCTAAATTTGAGGAATTTTACTCTTTCAAGTAAAAGAAAGTCAAACAATTGAGCTTCAATTGACAAAATTCAAGTTGATCCATTCAAGCTATAGTTTAATTTCATAAATTTAGGTCCAATTCTAATATTTGGCCTAAATTCGTTCTCGACCTAAGCCTGAGTACTTCAATTCAAGGCCAACTTGAATGCATTAAGTGATCTTGTAAATGGGTGATTAGTTATATGGGGCAATTACAACAATAATTCAACTCAATTTCAATTAATTTGCAATTTTACCCAATGAATTGCAAAATTGTTCATTTTAACCCTTTAATCTCAATCCTAGGCACCCATGGCTTTGGCCCATTGTCTTTCCCAATGATTAGTCAATTAAGTCAATATAAGACCCTTAAACCGCATCTATAAAGCTTAATTGAATCACAATCGGGCAATTTCCCCTCAAATTAGGTAAGTTTTCCTTTCGATTGATCATTGAGGGACCGAATTGCGTAAATTTTGAACCCATAGCGACCATAAGTGTGCAAACTAGCTAGAACTAGACCAAACCAGTCAAGAATCGGTCAAACCAGCATGAACCGATTTGACCAGTTTGATCGGTTGTCGACGGTGTTGGCCAGTTTAGCCATTTGCCAGGCGGTTCTGGATCTCCGGTGACCGGTTCCAGGACCTTCATTATGCGAATTTCACTTTTACACCATCAATTTCCTATAGTTTTTCAGATTGGTTCACAAATTTGACAAAATTGTATTTTGACCCATAATTGGACATTTTAACACAATTCTCGATTTTGGCTTGGGTTTTCGTAAATCAAACTTATTAGATTGATTATACGACACCTCAGATCATAATTAAACCTTTGAAATCAACTTTTGACTGTTGGATTAAAATTTCGATTGTCGAATCGAATTGACGGTCGAGATTGCTCAATTTGAGGGTGATATATATGTACCAATTTTCCCTTCATTTTTTAGGAGGGCCTCATTTCTACACATACACTCTATCTTCAAATATTTCTCTCTCTTCTCTGGTTTTCCCACCTCTCTCTTCTCTCTTTTTTTCTCTCAACTGAATCGGCCCTTTGTTGGAATCATGCTGGCAGCCGAGTGGCCACCGATCACCCCCTTAGCAGCCATCTCCTCGTGCTCAATCTTCCTCAGGCGATCACAAGTAGGCTTAACCTTGGTCGGAACTATTCTGATCAGGTAAAGCTCCATCATTACTGACCTGGTCCACTCTTGGACCGGTTGTGATTTCCAAAAGATCGGTGACCGATGGCTATCAAGCCAATGCCGGACCAAGTCCAACTCCATTCCAGCTTTATCCTTAACCTCTTGCTGGTCAAGGATTTCCCAATCAACCACAGGAATAGTTCCGGTGGCCTGATCTATACCGGCGGCTTAAAGATTGGTTCAATCGGACTAATCTCGTCTTTAGCTCGAACGGGCGGTCGACGGAGGACTAGTTGCCATTGGATCTGATCTGATTTGGTCCTAAACCTATTCTCGACCAAGGCATGGTCAGGATCAAGAAGATCAGTTGCCGGATCATCTCTGACGGCTCTTATTCCTACCGGTGCCTAAACTGGTCCATCTTTGGACTGGTTTTTGCTTAATACTCAAGCCAGCGGTCTATTGGATCCTGAGCTAGTTCTGAGGTGATCTAATGTGCATCCTTAGGGTTTGATCAACACTTCGGTGAATTCTTCGTCCGATTGCAAATCGAAACCAACAAAAATCGCATAAAAGGCAACTTCTAAAGCTAGAATCCCATGAAGTGAGGTTGGATTGTCCAACTAGGGCTAGGATTCACCTTTAGATCAATGAAATAGTTCTAAGTCGCTAAATCTAAAGATTATATGCTTATTGATGATTTGCTAAAGTTTGAATGTGATTGATTGAATGATCATGGATGATTGAACTTGATTGGCTTCAAATATATGAATTTTGTATCTCTGGATTAGGTTGTTGTTTTGACTAAAAGTTGTTTGTCATTGTTTGGTGAATATCCCATAATTTTTTTTGGAATTTTGAGACAGATTTAGCTATGTCGAAAACACTTAGATCTGAGCTAAGGTCAATCTGCCCCATTTTGGTTCGAGATGAATTTAGGTAGATATGAGTATGAAATTGACCTTGTTCAACCTCAAGACCTTCATGATGAATGAACTACATGTTGTATGTGTTTAATTGATGCAAAATTTGCAAAATTTTGATTTTGTTTAGTGCATCAATTGCATGTATCAATGTTAAAGGTGTTGCAGTAACATAAAAATTGAAGATGCATGTCTGTTTTATCATTTTTGTCACGACTTGCATGATCTCAATTTGGTTTCGGGTTCTCAACGAAAAATATTCTCATAATGTGTTTTGCATGTGAGATTTTTTGTCAGATTTTTACATGATCTTAGGTGAACAAAATCATGCTTGTTCTATGGTATTAAGGTTAGAATGAGATCTTATGACGTATATGTTTTTCCATGCCTGTTTGAGTCTTTTAGAGATCAAATCTTGCAATAATGCTTTTTTGACATTTGAATGACATATTACAAGCTTTGTGTACATATTTAGGTCATTACATTTGAGTGTCATTGTCACAACCTCTTTTTTTTTTAGTCCGGGGGAAAAGAAAGAAGGTTTAGGGGTATTTGCCTAAAGAGGCGGACCAATGGCCCTAGATTAGGCGCGGGCTCTCCCAAGCCCATACCTCGCGCGACGTTGGATTCGTTTTTTAGTTCTTAACAACCTATGTAATTCTAGGATTCACCACTAGCCTATTGGGGTCGGCTAGAAACCAATCAAGACACGGGAGTCTTGTCTCGATTCCTACGCAACCAGAGATTTCTAGGAACGGGGACTTGTTTATGCCAATGTTTCTATTAGCGCCCTTGCGGTACCACTAACTTGGAAGGTTGTTTATCTAAATGGCCACACAATCTTGATTACCAATTATAATCTTTATGAAACCACTAAGTGTCCATGCGAATGTTTTTGTAGTTTTTTTTTAATGTCTAGACTAATCCTAACATAATTTAGAAGAGAAATTTACACTCAAATTAATCAAAAGCGGCGCGTAAGTAAACATCCAAGAAATTGAAATGGCTTGAAAATAAACACGGAAAAGGTAAACCCGATACAAGTCGGGCAAATAATATTACATGGCCTTGTTATCACGCCCCGAGACAGGACCCCCATGAGCAAAATGAGAATTCAAATATGCATGAAATTACTCTATATGCATGAAATTACTGTAAATAGTTTTAATCTACGCAAAATGGATTATTTACAAAAATGGTTATAAAATACCAAAATAGCATTAAATTAGGGAAATTACCTTTTAAAATTAAGAAAATTTCATATATGTCATTTCTATCCTAATTTGATACTATCTAAATTTTTTTTGATATTTTTGAAATTTTCATATTTTTCTCTTTAAAAAAAAAATATTTGTTTAAAAAAATTAATAATAATTCCTTAAACCGATCTATGCTAACATGGAGTAAAACAACACATGAATATCACAATAATCAAGCTCAAATCGACCGTTTCAAGATCGAAGCTTAGTTTGGACATTTTGTCGAACACTTGGTGTGCATTAAACTAGCCCCAATAGCCTCCTCGAGCCATGTTTGCCGCCTTCAATCTCCACTCATAAGCAATCTTATGTGGAACTAAAATATCAAGGTTATACTACCACATGCAAAGAATAATATTAGATAGAGATCATAGCTTAAAACACACTAGAACCAAGCTAAAATCGTCATCAAATATGCGGGTTTGAGCTAATTTGCAAATCTGGGTTTGAACCCAAGTCAAGCAAACAAGTTGAATGCCCATATTCAAGCCCCAACACTCATCACATACAAGATCTAAGGGAAACACTACTTCATCCGAATGAAAGTTGGTAACATGAGCTTTCAATTGAAACAAAAATAATAGAGAATGACCCACCGAACATCATCAAAACGACATCTCCAAGAAGCACACATGCAAAAATCTTGAAGAGATTTCAACACCTAGAAAAATTCCAGTCTCAAAATCAGTTTTTTGGACTAGTTTTCCTCTTGATTTTTCACTATTAAAACATGTTCAAGCTCGAATGAAAATACATCTAGGATACTTACATTGCTTCCTAGTTTCTTTTGCAAGTGGTTCTCGGCCAAGAAAGCCGAGAAATTATCCTCGGGGGCCCGTGGAAGTTGGCTTCATCGACTGGAAAACGAGATCTGCAAAGAAAGAAAATGATAACAAAGGTTTTCGTTGTTTTCCAAAATTAGACTTCCAGACCTTCTTTGTTGGCCAAGTTAAAATCAACTCAAACTATATGTATTATAGTTTGGATTTTAAGTCATGGATTTCCTCATTTGTCTCTTACTTTTCCCAAAAACACTCGTTTTTCCTCAATCGTAACCTACTGGGCTCAACACTTAGAAAATCCTAGGACTCCCTTGGCCCACTAGGAGGGTATCTTTTCGTGGGGGGGGGCTTTAGGAGGTCTTTCCGATCTCCATTTTGGACATGTGATCTATGGTTGGAAAGATTTTTGAGTGAAGTTTCACTCTCTAGTTGAAGGTTTTGGCTAATTTTGGTCACAGGTGTGTGAAAATCTCACTTTTCTCTCTCAGGGTCGGTTTGGAATTTCTGGGTTTTGCTTTTCTAGACTTGCTTCTGAAGGTGTCTTTGGGGAACGATTCCGAGCTCTCCCCTCTCTCCCTCGTCTCTTTTCGCTCATCCTCCAAAAGAGCTCCCTTCGTAGATCTTATCCTCTGAATTCGAGGATTATTGGTCTGTATTTTGTCCACCTACCAAGCTTGTCAACAGGGCTACTTCACCCACTCTTTGACTTAGTCAATTTTTTCACTTCTGCAGCTGTTGAGTGTCTAGATTTGGTGCGATTTTCCCATGCCTTCAGTAGCTTATCTTTGACCAATGTTTGTCCACTTGCAGTACCAATGATGGTCTTCCATCACATGCAGATATCGGGCTGGTTGAGCAGCTGAGGAGGATATGGTGGGGCTACCAAGTTGCTTACTCAGCAACTCCGAATTGAGACCAACTTGTGGACTGAGTTTTGGCTGCTGATTTGAGTGTTTTAATCATCAATTTGGCTGCGGTTTTTGATCAATTAGCAAGCTCATATATAGTAGTTTAAGATCTCAACCAGATTTTGCAATTGTACCCACCTAATTTTGCAAGAAAGTCCCTCAAAGTTATAGCCATTTTCTTATCCGGAAATACCCAATTCAAGGCAAATTTAGTCATTTTGGCCCAATTTGATTGATCGACTTGGCCCAAGCTCAATTTCAACTTAATTGGTGACCAAGATGATGATTTAAGGGTTCGGGCGAAATTTTGCCAAATTTGCAAATTGGTCCCTCAACTTTTGAAAATTGCATTTTGGCCCCAACTTGTTATTTTAATTCCAATCTAACCTCTTAGGCTTGGCTAGTCACATTTAGATCATTGGCCCCAACTTGCTTCTTCTTCTTCTTCTTTTTTTGAGGAAAAACATATTCCATTTAAAACACTATATTAAACACCTAGATAATTTATATGCAGGAATTTGACATGAAATATTTTTGGGCAAAAATTTAGGTGTCAAAGTCATCTCGCATGTTAAATTTGTGTCACGAAAGTGATTATTACACTTAAAAACCTCCAAGCATGTCATTATGAATCTTGAATCATCTCGTATTGTCATTGAATTATATGACATTTTCACATGCTGACTTAGGGTTAGATGATTACCCAAATTATTTATTGTATATGATTCTAAGTTGTGTGTGAATTTTTATGCCTTTCGAGCATTACTTGAATGATTTTGAGGTCTAAATGATGTATGCTTATGCTTTGGTTTTTAATTACTGATATGCACAATTTTAGAAACCATGGTCTTAGAACACACCGAGTTGACCTTGTTTAGACAGGAGCACTTCTAGGAAGTTATAAAGTACACCTAGAGCTTCATAATGCCATTGGTTTCATGTCAATTGCCCATTGTTCAGTCCATTTTCCATTTTCCCTAATATAGGATAGAATCTGAACCTATGGTCAAAATTCGGACCCCTGTTTTTTACTCCTGTCTGAACAGACATTTACTATTTTTGTACCACTTTTTTCTGTAGGGATTCTTGATTTAGTCTCTTAATGAAGTTTGTTTCCATTATGTTGGCTATGTTGTGTGAAAATTTCATAATTTTTAAACTTCATTTGGTAGGTTAAATCTCGGTAATAATGACCGAGTGTTTTGCTATTTTGACAATTTCCTGATGCATTGTAGCTTGTTATCTGATTTTTAAAAAATCATGCCTAGCTCATTTAGGCAAAATTTATTCATGAAAGTTGTTCTTTATCATGTCATGCATGTTAGGAAATTTTTTCATGAATAGATTGTCAATGGGTACCATCCAATTTTGCTGATTTGTCATGCTTGGTCTGAAATTTTCTGACATGAATTTATTGTTGTAATTGTTTAGCTAAACCACTTAGGTTGGTTTGCGCATGAAATTAGGTCATGTCATCTTCATGAAAGTTGTTCTAAATGCCTTGATTTTCATTGTCAAATAACTTTTAGTAAATTGGCCTTCTAAATCATATCTTGAAATCACTTTGGTACATGTGATGTTTCTGAAAATAATTTCTTAGAAATTCTTTTTCAAAGCTTGATTTGGTTTAAGTAAAGGTCATAGTTTAGGCCATATTCAAAATGTCTGCGATGCTTGCTGTAACATCTCGATTTTCGACCCCATGAGAAATGGCTATAAGTTCGGTGTGCCAACGATAAGAATTGCTCATGGATTGTTCCGAGGATCGACCATGGACTAATTGGCTCGACTAGAAGGGAGGTAAAGGATTGGTCATGGATTGATCAATGGATCGGTTGTGAACCAATCCATTGACCATGCAAGTGGACCCGAGCCATTTGGCCATGGAAAGGCTCCTCGACCATAAGGGTTGATTGTTGGAAGGTCACGTACCACCGCGGATTGATGGATGATCATGGATCGATCCAGAACAATCATGTTCTGGTCGTGGGTGATTTTGCTCGGTTATGTACCGGCCGTGGATGACCATGAGTCGATTCAGCGTGATTATGCATTGGTCACGGATCAACTGCTCTCATGCAACCACATAACAACCGAGAGCTGACCATGGATTAGGTATGCTTGACCATGGACTAGTCATGGACTGGCCATGGACCCCTTATGATGGATCTTGGATCTGACTAGGAACCCTGCTATATGCTAAGTTCTGTGCCCTAGATTACCCCAAGCTCCAAGTCGGCCACGAACTCGGTATGCATGGTTAGAGCCGATCCGAGGGCCGACCATTAAGCCACACCTTAGGCCACCAACTTAGACAAAGTAGGCACTTTGCCTACAATAACTACATCGAGGATGGCTTGGCCACAAACATGGGATGTGTCAAAATGGTCGTTTAAGGATGTACACGAAAAGCCCTTGCCCGATCCTGGTTGCATTTCTAATGGCCCATTTCCCATGGTTGCTATATTGCTTGGAAATTGACAATATGGAACCTTCTAGAATATCCTAGGTTCTTCTTGAAGAAGGATGACTTACCGCTTTAGATAGATATTTCTAGATTTGGTAATAATTACCAAAAATCCACCATTGGGAATTAAGTAATGGACTCTTGGACAAGTGGACTAATTAAGAGAAGACATAATAGAAGATTTTATAATACCTCTTTAAATGCAAGGATGAGTCACCTCGCTTAGGTGTTCCTTGAAGATTTGGTAATGATTACCCAAGATTTTTCCATGGAGAAGAAGCAAAGGACTCAAGATCTTAAGTGGACCAATTAAAAGGGAACTTGGTGGAATATTCTAGAGGGGCAAAACATAGAAAACAAGTTATATAATTCAGGCATGTGCTAAATATTCAAATCTCATGATTAACCAAATCTAGGCATTTAATGAGAATGATGAGTCATTAGCTTAGGTGTCCACCTGAAAATTTTGTAATGATGGCCAAAAAAATTTACCTTGGAGAAGAAGTTGGTGACTCATTAGCTTAGGTCTCCATGGAAGATATGGTCATCATTACCATAAAATTTTCCTTGGAAAACAAATAGACTAAGTCATGATGGCATGGAATAGGTGGTCTAATAAGAAGATGACAAGTGTTCTCTTAGGACCCTAAGCATGCCACTTTGCAAATTAGGCTTGCCACCTCAATGTTATAGCCATGTGACTTCAAGAAAAATGATTGGGCCACATGGAAAGGTAATGATAAGGTTTGAGCCTATAAATAAGGGAACCGGCCCATTCATTCTAACTTGAACCGTACTCTCATCTATTGCTTTTTACACGCCATTTTCCCCCTTTCTCTCGGCCTTGCACCATTGCCCCTCATCAAGTCACTCAAGCTAGTTCTAAAGGTTCATCCAAGTAAGTAAGATCCCTATTTCTTCTCTAGGGCGGTAGACTCCATTGTTGAGTCTAGCTAGGTGCTCATCCATCAAGCCGTGGGTAGAATGTTGGATTTTTTGTATGGTTTTGTTCATATTTGTGCTTGAACATGTTCTTAGGTTGTTCACGCCTAAAATGAGGTCGAAGTTAGCTTGGGTTGAGTTTTATTCAAGGTGAGGTCGCTTAAGGCCACAAGGCCTTAGATCGGCATTAAAGCATGCCAGTTCTAAGCCTCGTTCGGTGCGGGGATTGCCCAAGGCCGCAAGCTTTTAAATCGGCATTGAGGCATGCTAGTTCTAAGTCTTGATCGGTATGGGGATCACCCAAGCCCATGAGGTTGTGATAAGGCACTAAAGCATGCTGATTTTATGCCTTGGTTGGTGCGGGGACTTTGTGCTTGGCATTTGAATCAAGCCATGACCCAAGGGTCATTCATGGCATGAAGTGTGTTCATGTCGGGTTGAAGTAGAGGTCCGTCGAGCTTAGGATATGCACGAAGGCGAGGTATACCTAAGCCTCAAGGTCTTGGATTGGCATTGAGGTATGCCATTTCTGAGCCTTGTTCAGTGTGGGGATTGAAGCTATGTGTTCGGCTCAAGTTACAGACTAAGGGTCGTTCTCGATATGTTGTATAATGCAATATTAGGATTCATGGCGTACACATATGAATGAGCATGCCCTCGAGTGAGGTATGAGTCGGCTACAAAGAAATAATAAGAATCGGTTTGTGTGATGCACTTGTGTGTGCACGTAAAGAGGAAAAAACGCTATCACCACACAACGTTGGCGATAATGCCTCATTCATTGAATATGATGTCTCGGTTGAGTCGAGATGCCCTGGTTGAGCCATAATGCCTGGGTTTTGAACCCGGAAGTCTCGGGAAGCTAGCCCTGAGAAGCCTCAGTCGAGCCAAGATGCCCTGATTGAGCCATGAAGCTTAACAAGAAGCTGGAAGCCTTGGTCAAGCCAAGAGGGCATGGTTGAGCTTGGATGACGCTAAATGAATTTACATGAGTACTAATTATGCATAAGTATAATATGTTGATGTATTCATTGTTAAGCTGAAGGTAAGCATGCATTGAAGTATGCTGTTATGAATATTTGAATGTATTTGAGATGTAGCAATAAGTTTGCTATTGATCTGCCATTGACATTATTTGCTAGTATTGTACTTGCTAGGCTTCAATGATGAGATGTTTTCCTAGTAGAGAACTCGGAATTTTACTTACTGAGTTTTCCAAAACTCACTCCTTCGGCTTTCCCTTACTAGATTATTTTAGAAGCAGTACGATGGAGTGTACCCTAGTGACTCGAGTGTGTCTTGTTTAGCTCGGACATCCTTTTGTTTGAGCAAGTCATACATATTACTCCAATCCACTATTGGCTTTCAACCACTCGCGAGCATCACTAGGGTAGTATCAACATTCGAACATGCCTAACATCAATTCTTTCATAACCATTTTAGAATCAAGTTGGATTAATAATTGCTATCGATTTGATCTATTCAACTTGTGATCTTTTTGTTTTTGGCTAAAAATGCATTTGTCAACTAGCCGAATTGTAGAAAGCATTGCCTATTAGACAAGTTTTCTTCATATCTGATTTGCTTTTGGAAATATTGTGAGCATTGATCCTCATTACCTTTCCTCTTCACATTCCCAGTGAATAATCTTGAACATTCTACTCTCATCGCCAAGACGACATGTCGTTTTAGGCTATTTTAAACACCTCGTGGCCTTCCAACTTTCCCTCCTCACCCGCCTTCAATGGAAGCCAGAGAAGAAGTTCGGCTCCTTCAACCGCCGCTGCCGCCGTCGCCGCCGCCGCCGCTGACCTCTCCAGCTCATGAAGCCCTTCTTAGAGCAGGCCCTCGCCTCTGCCTCCTCTGACAAGCTCACGCCCACGTCGTTGTCCGGATCACACTGCTCTCTGTCCCTCCTCACCAAGCTCATCAACCTCGCTTGCGCCGCTGGCACAATTGGCTACGCGCGCCAGGTTATTGTCATCGTGCCTGGGCCTTCCTCGTTCCTCTTCAATTTCCTCATCAAGTCCTGCTCCAAGTTTGGCTTCCCCAATGATGCGGTCACGTTCTATCGCTGCTCGCTGCTCGAAGGCATTCCCCCTAGTAATTACACTTTCACATCCGTTGTCAAGGCTTGCGTGGACTTGTCAGCTTCGAGGCTCGATAGAGGCGTCCATGCCCATGCTTTGGCTTGTGGGTTTGGGTCGAATCCTTATGTTCAATTGGCTTTAGTCACTTTTTATGCGAAGTCGGGTCATTTGAATGTTGCCCGCCAGGTGTTCGATAAAGTGGGGGACAAAACAGTTGTTACATGGAATTCGATGATTTCCGAGTACGAGCAGAATGGGTCTGCTAAGGAGGCAATTGAATTGTTTGATCATATGAGGGAATCAGGTATTGAGCCAGATTCGACTACGTTTGTGGGCATTTTGGCTGCTTGTGCGCAATCGGGAGCATTGAGTTTGGGGAGTTGGGTGCATGAGTATGTTATGGACAATGGGTTTGATTTGAATGTCATGTTAGGCACTTCTCTGATCAATATGTATGCTAGGTGCGGAAATGTTACCAAGTCGAGAGAAGTTTTTGATTCAATGAGGGAAAGAAATGTTATTGCTTGGACTGCTATGATATCTGCATATGCGACAAATGGATATGGAAACCAAGCAGTCGAGCTATTTGAGCAAATGCGACTCCGAGGCCCATGGCCTAACAAAATCACTTTTGTGGCGGTTCTCTCTGCATGTGTTCATGTCGGGCTAGTTGACATGGGGCGTCATGCATTTGCAAGCATGAAGAAAGAATATGATGTAGAGTCAGGACTAGAACACTATGTATGTGTCACGGCCCGAAAGAAGGCCTATTCGAGAGGTTCTCAAAGGGCAATCGCGACTCACTCGTGAACCTCCTGCTCTCACTCGGATTCCCACCGAGCCTTCTCCCTGAATCTTCCTGGGGCAGGCAAAACCGTCATTGAGTCATATTCTAGATTTATGTTCCGTTATTTATGTCAATAAACGGTAGTTGACATTATGTTGCTAGTTGAGGCGATGCGATCTTGCCCGTCGGATGAAAAATAGGTCAACGGATGTAATCCGAGGCCGTCAACTATAAAAAGTGGCGTCCTCCCTCATTTGTAATCATCCAATCCATTTCAGAAATATCAAAGCTTTCCTTTCCTTCCAAGAGCTCCTCTCTCTTACTTTCTCTTTGAACGATTCGGGTAAACGAGCGGGTAGGTGTTCGATCGAGCAAGGCTTGGCTTGAGTGATCCAAAGTTGCTCAAGTCCCTGCGTGGTCACGATCCCAATCGATCGGCCCATGACAAGTGGTATCAAAGCAAAAGAGAGATCTGTTCAAAAGACCAAGGAGCGCCAACTGTTTGAAGGAATGTCAAGCCAAGAAGCTGTCATGGATGGAGAGGCCGCACAAGTCAAGGAGACCCATGGCTGAGCAAAGAAGAGAGATGCCTCGATAGACATCGTAGCTGCGTTTGATGAGAAGATCGGGAAGGTTCGAAGCGCCTTGCTCGAACTCATGGAAGGTTGTGCGAGACCGGATCATGGAGGTTGAGAGTTCGCTCCGTGAAGACTTCATGATCGGCCTCAACGAAGCTACTGCGCCATTGCATGACAAGGACGAAGCCCTTGAAGCATCGATCAATGTGTTGAAGGAGCGCGTCCAAGTGATCGAGGAAGAAGCTCCGCGTAGGGACAAGGTCGAAGCCATGAAGGCCGAGATCCAAGAGCTCAAGACCGAGCTCGCCTTATCTTATGCAAGCTAAGCATCACCAACGATGCTGTGCCTACCCAAGTGGTGTCCAAAATTGAGGTGTCGAAGCCAAAAGAGTTCAAAGGCGAACGATTCGCCAAGGAGGTGGACAACTTTGTCTGGAGCATGGAGCAATACTTCGGCGCCGTCAACATACACGACGAGTCGACCAAGGTACGAACCGCTTCCATGTTCCTGTCTGATACGGCGATGCTTTGGTGGCTCAATAGGTGTGATGAGGTTAGACGCGGCGCCGATCCTGTGTGCACATAGGACGACTTCGTGAGAGAGTTCCGGGACTACTTTTTCGTCGAGTTCACTCAGCAAGAAGCCCGTAGCAAGCTCCATCACCTCGAGCAAAGAGGTGCGATCCGAGAGTACATGAAGGAGTTCACGGAGCTCAAACTCCAAATTCGCAACCTAAGCGAAGAGGAGGCTCTCGGAGCGTTCATGGATGGGTTGAAGCCATGGGCACTTCTCGAGCTCAAGAGACGAGACGTGAGTAGTCTTACGCGAGCACTAAGTATGGCCGAGTCGTTCATCAACCTCACTAAGACCGAACCAAGGAGTTGACCAAGGGACTGGAGGTTGGATCGACCTTGCGATGATGAAGCATGAAGCACTCCCCGGGGCGCGCATGATCAAGGCAGCCGAGCCAAAACATGGGGAGAAGGAACTTCCAAACCATCCTTCCAAAGGGATCAACCACCGACGGACTACTCAAGTAGGTTTGATCAATCCCCACCTTCTCCTTGCTTCATTTGCCAAGGTCCACATTGGACCCAAAAATGCCCGAAGAAGGGTCGAATCAACGCCCTCATTGCCATCGAGGAAGAAAATGAGGAGCCCAAAGAAGATAAGCGGCAGATCCGGATTGGAGCCATGAGGATGATCAACTCGGTCCAAGCCCGACCACTGACCAAAGAAGAAGGAATCGCACCGAACACAGACATGTTTTTTGTGGAGGTCGAAGTGTGCACCCGAACGCTTTATGCTTTGGTTGACACTAGCGCGTCCAACATGTTCATGTCGACCGAGGTTACAAAGGCCTTGGGACTGTCGACCGAGGTTGCAAAAGCCTTGGGACTTTGTCACGCCCCGACCTTCAGGCACGCACACATCCTTTACTTTTGGTCGATTTTAAAATGCGATATCCCAGGACTATGTATCGCCGACCCTTTCATTTATATATGCACATGCGGAAGCAGTTATAATTCCCCAGACAATAAAGCAATAGGATAGAAAAGCAGGCCGTATATTTTTCATACTAAAAATTCACAACCACGCCTTTTTACATGCGTCTCATAGTATTCTACAATACTATATATACGCAACTCTGGTCTAACATCTATTCACATGCACACAAGGTCTGACAAGACAGGACGGGATCTCAGTCCTCATCCGGGTCATACTCGGGGTTATCCTTAAGGTCCTCCTCCACGTACTCCTCTTCAGTTTCCTCATCAGGGTTTTCCTCGTCAAGTTCCTCCTCTTAAGCTCCTCATCCGGGTCCTGAAATGGTTATTTAATAACCACTGAGACAACGTCTCAGCAAGTTCTACCTCCTAAGACCCGATTAGTAAATTAATACACCTTAGGGCTGCCTATGCACCACACGAGTTAGAGGACTTACCTTGGCCTCATATTCTACCAGCATATTAGCACAGATCAAATAGGCACCCAAGCAATCACATCACGGATTGAAGCATCAATCAAATCGACCTAGTCGATTACACACCAACAAAACCATTCACGGTTATTTCCCTTCAATTAATCAATTCTCAATATCAAAGCAAAGCAATGATCAATCGACCTAGTCGATTACATGTCAACAAGACCACTTCCGGCCATTTCAACTATTTTAACTCAATTCCCAAATATAATCACGCTCCTTAGGACACAACTTAATTAAAGGTGGTAATCACAGCCCCACCAAGCAACTTTCTTAGATTTAGTGGTTTTATGGTCCCACTCGACCATTCTTTAAGTGACAAATTACGGCCCAATGGACGCAACCTTTAATAGGTGGCAGATTACGGCCTTATCAGGTGCGACCTTTAATAGGTAGCAGATTATGGCCCAACGGGCGCGACCAATTCCAAATTCGGTGGCAAAACTCGGCCCCACATGGCATAGCCATACTTTGGCAGCTTCCGAGGTTCTACTCACAACCTTTCACAGCCAAATTTCAATTGAATACCAACACTGATCAATTTTTGGATAAATCCCCACATACTCATCAACTCACTAAATTTCCACAAACCAGTGCTCAATTAAATAAACAGAAAGCCCCACTGAAATCAGCACAAAATTCCGGTCACCGGCCATCCCGGTTGAATTTCCAGAAAATAAATAATTAAATAATTAATTTCGAAAATTAATATTTAATTCCTAAAAATTCCACCTTTGCCTGATTTGCTTAATTAACGCCCGATAAGGGATGGGAAAAATCCCAAGAAGCATCCAATAAATACTATAGGCAATTCTCTATCTAATTACACTAATCACACAACTAATATGCAAAGCAATTAACTAATAATCACTAATCAATTATAATCTAACAATCTAATTACACTTAATTAACATTAATCAACCTTTAAGTATAATTAGCACACTAAGAAGGCATTAGTGAGTAAAACTCACTCAAAACGACAGGCTCGACGCGAGGATCAACTTTCCTCAAAGCGGGCCGAGCATTCGGGCTCGGGAAGGCGGCCAAAACGGGCCAAAAGCCCACTGTCATACCCATTTTCTGTCTTCTCTGATCACTGCTGGAAGAGGCGGTTTCGACGTCGGTTCAGGCAGCCAAGGGCGGCTGAGGGTGAGGCGGAGCTCCGGCGAGGTTGATGGTGGCCGGAGGTGGTCAGGCGGCGGCCTGAGGTGGCCGAATGGGACTGAGCAGAGGCAAAACAGGGGTTGGACAGAGGCGGTAGCTCGGTGGATGAGGCGAACGGCGTTCGAGCGGGCGAGAGGGAGACGGATGGCGGCGAGGCGATGTGCGGCGGCTCCGGCAACGTCGGCTGCTGCTCCAAACCTAGGCGAGCTGCTTCCGTTCGATCTTGAACTTGCAGGCTTCGAACAGTAGAAAGGGGATGGGGAAGAAAGAAGGGCGAAGGGCACGCGGGTGGTTGCTGAGCAGCGGCGGCGACTCCGGCGCGACGACGGTGGCAGCCCTAGTCCGAGCGACGATGGTTGCTGCTTCCTCTGGTCTTCGGCTTCCATGGCATCGCACAACCGAAGAAGAAGATGGGGGAAGAGAGAGATAGCGACGGGAGAGAGAAGGGGAGAAGAGAAAACCAATTTCCTTTTCTTTTTCTCTCACTCTCTCTCTCTCTTAGGTCAGCCACACGTGGGCCACCCTGAGCTGCCATCCACCCACATTTCTAGCCCAAAAATGCCCTTTCTAGAAGCCTTTAGATAGGCCAAAATGTGGGGGTAAGTGTGGCATACGAATTTTGCTAGGTTTTCTTTCCAAATTGGGCTTAATTCCTCTTGAATTAAATCAAATTGACCCCCATTAATTTATTCAACACCTCATCATTCCAATTGGTATTTTTCCTTACTAATGTAGCCCACTTGCATCCTAATTTCACAATCCCTAGCTTCAATTGAACGAAAACGGCCATATTTATCCAGTCAAAATTAGAACCCGAAAATCTGGATATCACAGACTTCACGTGGAACCATTCGGGAAGTCGTACAAGCCCATCAATTCGGGCAACTTCCATGGCGTAGGAGCAACTCCCGACGTAGACGTCAAGATTGGCGGATAAAAAGGCAAGATGGCATTCGAGGTAATCCCTCTTGACAATTACGATATCATTCTTGGCATGCAATTCTTCAAAAGTGTGGGAGCTATGATCGACATGAGGACTAAGTGCATGATGATTCTCGACCAAAAGTGTCCGTCAATGATCCCCATGATCAAAGGGGTGGTCGACACCAAGACCATCACGTCGATCCGACGCCTCGACAAGAGCTTGAAGGCTGTGATGCACATCAACAAGCTGTCCGAGGTGAAGCCAAAGGTCAAGTTGGATCCTACCCCAACACATGCCATGCCCATCCAAGCGCTCTTCCCCGAGGTTGAGTGTGCGCCGCATGCTCCGTCCAAGCCGAAGACCGAGCTGCGTGCCAAGTCCGACTTCATCATAGAAGGTTGCAGCTCCTTGTTCACGAGCGTCCGAGCGAAGCAAAACAAGAACAAGAGAGCCCGTGCCAAAGCCCGTGCTCGTGCCAAGAAGGCCGACCGTCAAGTTGTGAGCGACGAGGGCGTCGCTTGAATGAGTGGGGGAGATCGTCACGGCCCGAAAAAAGGCTGATCCGAGAGGTTCTCAAAGGACAATCGCGACTCACTCGTGAACCTCTTGCTCTCACTCGGATTCCCATCGAGCCTTCTCCCCGAATCTTCCTAGGGCGGGCAAAACCGTCATTGAGTCATATTCTAGATTTATATTCCGTTATTTATGTCGGTAGACGGTAGTTGACATTATGTCGGTAGTTGAGGCGGTGCGATCTCGCCCGTCGGATGAAAAGTAGGCCAACAGATGTAATCCGAGGCCCTCAACTATAAAAAAGGGTGTACTCCCTCATTTGTAATCATCCAATCCATTTCAAAAATATCAAAGCTTTCCTTTCCTTCCAAGAGCTCCTCTCTCTTACTTTCTCTCTCAACGTTCCGGGTAAACGAGCGGGTAGGCGTTCGATCGAGCAAGGCTTGGCTTGGGTGATCCAAAGTTGCCCGAGTCGCCGCATGGTCACGATCCCAATCGATCGGCCCGTGACATATGCATGGTTGATATGCTTGGGCGAGCAGGATTTCTTGACGAAGCTTATGAGTTCTTTGAAAAAGAAATTCCTATGGAGCCTCCATCGGTTGTGTGGACTGCTATGCTTGGGGCTTGCAAGATGCATAAGAATTTTGACTTGGGAATAAGTGTTGCCGAACATCTCTTAGATAGTGAACCAGATAATCCAGGTTACTATGTCATGCTTTCTAACATATATGCCTTGGCTGGTCGAAGTGACAGAGTACAAAGAGTTAGAAACATGATGATACAGAGGGGGCTGAAGAAGCAAGTTGGTTATAGCATTATACAAGTTGATGGAAAGACATATATGTTTAGCATGGGCGACAAGTCTCATCCTGAAACAAATATTATATATGAGTATTTGGATGAGTTGATGTTGAGATGTACCCAGGCTGGTTATGTACCATTGGCTGATTCATTGATGCATGAGTTAGAAGGGGAGGAAAGGGAATATGCACTTAGATTTCATAGTGAGAAGCTTGCTGTAGTATTTGGACTACTCAAAACTAGCCATGGCATGACCGTCACGGTTGTGAAAAATCTACGTATGTGTGAAGACTGTGACTTAGCATTTAAGTACATTTCAGTTGTTGCCAACAGGGAAATTGTTGTTAGAGACAAGCTCCGGTTTCACCATTTTAAGGATGGGTCATGTTCATGTTTAGAATTCTGGTGATGTGGTCTACACTGAAGCTGGGTGTCATTTGATTCCTGTGATTTGTTGTGGTATGGTGAAAATCCACCTTTGAGGGTGTACAGATGCTGAATGCAGGAATAATCTTCACATGCAATTGAGAGAGAGGTTTGCCCTTGCTATCTTGCTGAATACTGCTAAATGGTTGTTACACTCAACTTGGTTATAATTTGATTTTAGACTTCTTCCAAAGAGAGATGTGAAGACGGGGCTGTTATACTGGTGATATGTATAACTATTCCAAAGCAAGAACATCCCACACTGAAAAATGATGGATACATTAAAGAAGGTCCCTCTCGTTAGGCATGGCCTCAGCTTTTGGACTGAAGAAAGCTGAGTCCAGGTTTCTGTGTTATCTGCATGAGTTTTTAAATAGTTAATCACGTGCCCTCATTGGGACTAAGATTGCCTAAAGAACCAGCTCCATGGCAGACCTCTCTGAAATCTGCTGTCACAGTTTCTTTTTTTAGTCGAGGCATGCTCAACCGTATAGGATAGCCAAGCAGAATTCAAGATCACATATGAATGAAATGAATGAGAATTTCATGCAATGAGACTCAAGTAAAAAGAGATCACTTTATAAGTGATTGAGTGCTGCAAATGTTTTCTGCTTCGCCGCTTTGTTTTTCGAGTTGACATGGCTGGTTGCATCTTCTCATGCACATTACTTGCTTGAAACCTCTGGGGAAGCATGCGACAGCCTCCAATCCGCTGCTGCAGATAAATGGGGAGGACGAACAGAAAACCAACACAAGGGACAATGATATCCCAAATAGTGCAGGAGATATTCACCGTGGTGCAGTAGCATGTACACTAAGTCAAGGTGTCCAGTGTAATATGGGCTTCATAAAGACGGCAAGCGCGGGGTAGCGAACTCACTGTAATGACGCTGATGTAAAAGGAAGGACACAGAACCTTCTCCGCTGAGTTAACGTCAAGCAGTATCTGGCATAGCAGAAAACCGTCCAGGATCAGACTGGACATGGAGTTTCAGGAAACAAGATAATTGTGACTTCTCAAAAGACGCTCCTCATGAGCAAGTCGAACCTGTACTTAAGATAAGTTGCCATACTTTCATACCCTTCACAAGCTTTGGTGCGGTACATTGAAGACCTAGACAATCTTTAAAAAAAAGAATGGCTGCTTTTTAGAGTGCTATAGCTAGGCCCGTCAAATGGACAGGTCGGGTGGGGCTGAAATGATCCGACTCAATTTGACTTATTTGTTTTGACCCATTTTCATATGAAATGTAAATTTAGTGATGCATATTTGATCTGGCCTGCGCCAGACTAGGGATCCTTTTTGTTTAGGCGATTTTTCTTATTAATTTGTCACCTTTAAATAATTAATGGTTCTATAGATCAGCTTGTCAAGTTGTCAGGGAGCTTGGCGGTCAAGTTATATGGACAAGAGTGTGAAGGTAGTGGTGAAAGTTTGGCTCAGGCCATTCATTAATCATGAAGTGGGTTCCAGCTTTGGATTAGGATTAAATATAGACGGATTCCAAGCATCCATAAATCTTGAAATGTGAAGTCATCTTTTACCTTTCGTGAAATGTTACCATGAAGGGAGAACTTCAAGCAGTTATGGGTTGGGGTTGAGGTCAAGCCCATAATAGCGCGGATTTAGTCCAAAACCCAACGGACTTTGTCTCGTCCACAAGTAGGTTGAGCAACCATGTCATCTCAACTAGGTTGGAGCCCAAGGCCCTCTCATGTGAATTTGGATAAGGGGTGATTGGTTCCTGGTTGTTCCTATTACTGGAACCGGAACGGACCATTGTCATACCTCACCCAAATACCTCTGAACAAATCCTGAACCAATTACTCTAATGAAGGCAGCAGTTGTATGGTTAGCAACAGCCTTGGCTAGCATAGTTTTGCCTGTCCGTGGTGGACCATAGAGCAGCACACCTCGCGGTGGATCAATACCGATTTGTCTGTATAGTTCATGATGAGTAAGGGGCAATTCCACTGCTTCACGAGTCTCTTGCTTCTAAATGTCGCATCCTCCAATGTCCTGAAAAAAAAAAAATTATCGTAAGGGGGGAAAAGCTCTCGGTGGTGTATGTACCAACCTACTAGAGATTTGGCAAAATGCATCTATAGCACTGCTAAACTCGTAGCTTAACCAAAAGTCATATGGCTACTATAATAAGGTGATTTGAAACAATTTGGCAAGTAACGTACTGGTTTGTCGGAGTTTCGGCTGCTTGTGCGCAGTTTGGAGCATTGAGTTTGGGGAGTTGGGTGCATGGGTATATTATGGACAATGGGTTTGATATGAATATTGTGTTAGGCACTTCGTTAATCAATATGTATGCTAGGTGTGGAAATGTTACCAAGTCGAGGGAAGTTTTTGATTCGATGAGGGAAGGAAATGTTATTGCTTGGACAGCTATGATATTGGCATATGCGACAAATGGATATGGAAAATGATCAGTTGAACTATTTGACCAAATGCAACTCCGAGGCCCATGGCCTAACAAAATCACTTTCATGGTGGTTCTCTCTAATATGTTTGAAGCATTATGAGACATCAATTATTTATTTTCTTTTTGGGATTGTAGTAGTTATGTTATCTCTAACAAGTGCATAATTAAAGCTCCCAAGTGTAGGTGTATTCACTAATCGTAGTCTTTAGGCTAGTATGAATGTTTCTAAGGTAGATAAATGTTGAATATCTTATATTCTTGAAAGAAGATTATCAAGCACATCATATTCGAGTGAGACATGATATATTGCAGTGGTTCGTCTATGATGGGAGGTGTTCAAGAGGCACCAGTTCACCCATGATAGGATGTGTTTAAGAGACACCCTTTAAAGAGGTGCGAATGGTTGTCTCTTAAGAGAAGTTAAGATAACTTCCTCAAAATGCAATCAATAAACAAGAACAATGTATGTAAAAATGAGTGTTCTTTTCCTTTCCACTAAAAACACACAAAATGATTCCATCAGCACTTTAAGAAGACAATTGACATTAATACTAAGGAATAAGAATATTTTCCTTGTGATTATATTTGGATTGTTGTGAAGTTGTAGATTCGTTTCGCTGGTAATTCAACGTAGAATCCCGATTAATTCCTTTTGCTGTGTATTGAAAGGTTCGTCGTTCCACTTTTATCCAATAGGAGGAAAAAAGAAAAAAACCAGAAGGCTCATATTACCATGGATGTTCACAGACCATGCATTTATTTATTGGCAAACACACAATTCCTCCCTCACAAAATAGCCATAATATCAAGTACTATGGCGGACAATTGATAAACGTCAGCATTACTCTTTGTCAAAGGTGGAACCATGCCTCCCTTCTCCGATCCTTGAGTGTCACATGCTGCTTCGCTATTCATCATTTTAGACACAAATATTCACCTTGGCGTAACGCTTCACCTTGTAAAGTGGGATTAGGTCTTTGCGTTCACCTAAGATGTAAAAGTCCAATCAAAGCGAGAGTGCTTTGAGTAGGGGAGTTCCGATTTTTGCTTTTGTAGTTGCTTAATGTACTCGGTCGTGCCTACAAAGTTGGCTTGTAATAGCTTGATCCCGATCAACCCTAGTCCCTCGAGATCCACCTCATGGCTCTTCGGGTTTGACCCAAGAGACTTCATGCAAAAGTCGACGTTCAAATCTAGGTCATTGACTGTAATCTTCTTGCAAGTGTCTTGAACGATATCGTTTGTGGATCAGACGCAATAAAAAATCATGAGGAACTGGAATAGGGAAGAGATTAAGAATGCCCAATTCATTTTACTTATCATGGAAATGGAGGTCTTCACGTAACTTTCGTATGAAGACAACGTATTCGTACAAAAAGGATTGGCCATGTTACACGTTGACTCAATTTCTTTTATGGTATTAAATAAAAATGAATTTATTATTAGACAGTGTATAAGAATAAATATCATCGAATTGGATAAGATTGCTCAATTTGACTTGCCTATAGCCATATAATACTTAGAATTTCAAATCATATCCAAATTAATACCATATTCTCCAAAAAGATTGCCAAATCCACTTGCGTCGGCCATAAATGCCATAATTACCCGATATTTAATGTCCTAATAAAGCTGGATTCTTTGACAAGATTGCCAAATCGACCTGCCTCTTTGAGAATATTTATTCTTATACGTTTACAAATAAGTTATATATAAGTATATATTCTTCTGAATTACCGTCAAATTATCGAGAGTCGTATTATTTTCTGTATGGTTTTTCAATGTCTACTGGCTACTACTGGTCAATTTGGGCTCAATTCGGAGACATGTGCTTGGATTGGCGATCTACGGATCCTCATCTTGACAAAATGATCCGACCTTAGAGCTCGGATAAGTTACTAAGGGTCAGGGAAATTGCATTAGATTTTTTCAAACATAATGGACGAAATGTAATAAAGTACTAAAGTTTCCATAAATTTTCCACACATTAAAGTTCCGAGTTTTTTTTCCCCTAGAAAGTGTAAATAAGCCCGTTTTGATGAGCAGAATTGAAGAATACCTGTTGGCATTTGAATTGCCCAAGTGACAACTTCAAATTTTGCTCTTATTCGAAAAGGGTTATGATTTAAGCAAGCAGATTAGAAGGTTTCTTACTGGATTGCATATTTTGATGAAATTTGAGATCCGATGGCACAAAATAAGAGGTTCAAGATTTGATTGCTTCTCATAAGTCCCAAAATCCAGAGCTTTGGACGAAATCATTTCGTCCATTTCAGAGCGCACATTAAGTATCAATTAGGATTTTCTTATCCTATTTGGGCCTTGATAACAAATGCTTTCATAATAATTATAGACTTTTGACGTTAATTTTTCTTAATTTTGTATTTTATATTTACCCAAAAAAAAAGCTCACATAAGGAATTTATTAGTGGGCCAAAGTACAATAAAAGTCCTCATGCATGAAGCTAAATGCTTTGGCATGTCGGATGGATTTTTATTTTTTTTTTTTTGGTTGAATTATTTGAAACTTTCGCAATATATAATTATTAGCATGTAAATTTGCATATAATTTTTTAAATGAGGACAATAATCACATTGTCCTGGGACAAATCTTATTTCTCGAAGAAGTCGGATGACGTTATTGGCTCATATTCTTGAGTGAGTTTATGGTTCCTCATGGGAAACATGCCTTCACAGATTTTCACAAATGAATCGAAAATACATAGATAACTTCAAAAATATCACCAAATTGGCATAGGATCAACATATATGGTTTTTGGCAATAATATGGTTACTATAGTTTCTGACCCGTTCATTTTACTTGAAAAAATTAACAAATGTATGCACCTTAGACGTCAGTTAATAAAATGTAGATATACACTTTGCACAAACACGATCAACATAAAAAACATCATAATTATCTTCTCGAGTTGATGAATATTAAATGTGTAAAAATATAATTATTAAAAAAATGCATATATAAACACATGGAAGATAATAACAGGTAATTACAGAACTGGTCCCTGAACTTTGATCAAATGTACAATAACTTTTAATCGTTCAATTTTATTTTTAAATTTTTTATATATGTTCAATGTTTTAATGGAATGACTGAATTGAATATTTTCATTTCTTTTAAAATGCGATTGTACTAAAAGTTGAAGAATCACATCAATTAAATTAAAATTCAGTGATGATATTACACATAACTAAAGTTCAGTGATTGTATTAAACAAATTAATAATTTTAAAAATGAATTGCACGTTGGTGACCAAATTCAGGATCATTTACGATATTTTTACCAACATAATGGGTGGAAATTCGAAGCAGAGAGCTGGAGCGGATGAACGTTGAGTTCAGTGTTGTGTTCAGTGAACGCTGGCTTGTTTTTCTCTCTCATGGCGTCTTCGTCGCCACTTTCCCTCTCTGCAACATTTTCTCGCCTTCACTTTGTTCTGAAGCTCTCGCTTCCGTCGGCACGCTTCCGTCGGCACTGCCACAATCGGTGGCAACGAGTGCGACTCTCTTCGTCGTGGCCGCCTTCCAGTCCTCTGTTGGCTTCTCCTTCCTTTAGCTTCTCGACCTCGAAGAACTCCACTTCCTCCGTTCCACGGGGAGGAACTGCAAGCGCGGATGGCGATGATCTGGTCGTCCTTGGCATTGAAACGAGCTGTGACGACACTGCGGCTGTCATTGCGAGCTCTCTCTTGACATTTGATGGCTCGAAGGGGTAGTTTCGTAGCGATCATTGGTTTTCAGATCGGTGTTTTTTGCGTTCAGGTGAGAGGCGATGGACAAATTCTAAGTCAAGTCGTGTGGTCTCAGGTACGTGGCTTCTTTTTGGTAATACGGGTGTCCGTGGCTTCCTTTATGCATTGAGAAGCTGATGATACGTGTGGAAGATCCTTACTTTGGTGCTGTTTTGTTTGTTTGATATCGATTCCGTAACTTGTGTTTGGGCGCAATTAGATTATCTCCTCTTTTTGCTTCGGCTTTGAATTTCGGCAGATAATTATGGTGAACTAGCAATGTAGCAATCGGAAAAGCGTCATTTGCCCAATGTGCCTTTTGGATGACAGTTTAAGCTGAGTGTTTGGTCCATGGATTAATACAGAATTGTACAGTAGGTTATCTGCTGCATTGACTCGACCATCCGGCAATGACATAATATTTGAACTTCCACACTTTTTCGTGCCTTTTTTAATTTATTTAGTTGGGGTGAGGATGGGGAGACAGAGACAAACATTTGGAGCTTGGTTTGGATTTATTACAGTTAATGACACTTTGTAAGGGAAATCCAAATAAATTATATCCCTCAACTGAATAACTAAGGGAAGAGTTTACGGGTTTGCATCTTAATCATTGAAAAAGCAGGTTTTTCGTTTTCTTTTTGTCTTGTGTGCTTTTGTGGGTTGGAAATTAGGCTCATTCCCAATCCGAATGTAGCTTTTCTTTTGTATATGGCAACTAGAGCAGTGATCCGATATGGAGGTGTTGCTCCCAAAATGGCAGAAGCTGCTCATGTCGAAGCTATTGATCAGGTAACTTTTTATCATTTTGGTCTTTCTTTAATGTTATTGTCATCAAAGCAATTCTGTTATATGCTTTATGTGTTGCTCCCTTTTATTATTACTGTATTGAGAGCTCCTGTCAGTTCTTCGGCCATCCCTTTCTCCTATTGATGAGCCAACATTGTCTTATGTGCATCATATGGAACAACTTTTCATGCTAAAGTTCTGTTACTTTAATGCGGTTGTAGAGAAAGCACTGACCAAGGCTAATCTGACAACCAGAGATTTATCTGCAGTTGCTGTTACTATTGGTCCTGGTTTAAGCCTCTGCCTTTGCAGTAATTTGACTTTTTGATCGTTATTCTTATTACTTCCACTCCGTGAAGCAGAGTATCTGGTTCACTTTTGGGTTATGTTGTCCGTATTTGTTAACAAGAACAAAAGAAAACTCTGTCTGGTCCGGGCACTCTTTTCTTTGTCTCTTTCTGTGAATCTGGGGCCGGTTCTTTACCTTACTTGGAAACCTAGAGTGGGTTTCTGACCGAAAATGTCTGAAGTAGAGCGTGTTATATGTCTAACTAGGTGGCTAAGTTTTGACAGCAGAGTTGACAGTCTTTTGGTTGAATATAATGTCATTTTAAAAACATGTGGTAGGCTGATGTCGACTGGTTTGAACCTGTGCTTTCGATGATTGAATTTACACATTTATGTTTTTCTTTTGTTGCATGCACGGGTATGCAAACTTAAATAGCAGCAGCCATGTGAACTGAGCTGAGGAGCTTTTGTTGTTACATTTTGATGGATTGCCGGGATCAAGGATATTTTCTTTTTATTCACTGAAATCTGCATCACCAGTTCAATGCATCGTATTTTGAGGTATATGGCTACTTGCTCTTTTATTTTTAATTTTTTTTGGGTGGTGCAGTTGGCGTGCGGAAAGCTCGAAAAATTGCCGGGCTCTTCAGCAAGCCTATTGTTGGCGTCCATCGCAGTGAGGCCCATGCTTTAGCTGCAAGGTTAAAAAGGAAGAGGTAAATGTTAATACTAAGGAATTTCACGTAGTTGGCGGAAATATGTATACTGGACATGTCAAAGGACAACACCAATTTTTATTTTTATCGAGTCTAGTATTTTACTGAATTAGTGACAGCATGCAATATAGGGCTCCTTCAGTTTTTTTCTATTCTCCGCTTTGCTATTACGATGTTTTTTTTTTTTTTCTCCAAGTGCACTCAAAACAAATTAAGGAGGATATGCTTAGCGATAATAAGTACACTTCCGTCTTGCTGCAGATTAGTCCAACAAGATCTGCAGTTTCCTTTCTTGGCCCTTCTCATTTCTGGTAAATATTTGTAATCTTTATACATTAGTTGTGACATCCCGATTTTCCGATTCTATTTTCAATAATTTGAGACGGGCATTTCGTTGGCACGCATATAGTTCTTTTCCTTGAGTTGGCTACTCATGTGGAAACTAGTCTATCGGGTGAAGCTGTTAAGAGTTTCTAATGCATCCGACTCGAGAATTTGACCATGAAGCGACCTTTCGACCGAGCTAATCTGCAAGGGTCAATATGGCACAATTAAAATCAATTAGAGATCGGAGATAGGTCTACCTCGAAGAGGCATGTGATCGTGCCCGGGTGATTCCACCAGATCGCACAATTCGTGTCGATCAAGACCGAACCGACTTTTCTATCGATTGGGTACCCTGTGTTCGTATTTGAAACCTGAGATTACCCCGACAACCGAAAGTCGCCAATGTTTCAAAGATGTACATTGTGGCTTGAGATGATCAACCACAGGTCAAATGCATGAAAATTTCTAAAGGCTATCCGGTAGGTTGGGCCGCGCTAGTATCGTGCCGAAGTGAAATTAACCGTGGAATTGAGATCGAATTCAGAAATTGGAAGTCTGAGTGTGTCACAAATCATTTCAGGATCATTGGCTTATAATCAGAGTTTTCAGCAATTAAATCAGAAAATGATTAATTTGGCTCGAGAAATTAGTAGGCCTGCTTTTGGTCGCGCTTTTAAGAATTAAGTTGGTTCTATGGACAAGTGAAGATGTGAATTAGAGTGTGGTAACATTGGATTAATCTTATGGACTTCAATTTAATTCAATTCGAAGATAATTGATGAGAATTGAAGAAATTGGATGTACAAGATTTGGACCCCGGCGGAAAATGAAAGTGCAACCATTGGAGAAGTTATGGGACGGGTTTGAGTGAGTGGAAGATGACATAGGATGATGTCATGGTAGTTGAGGCCAAGAGTTGAAATCTTGACAAATGGAGGGTGGAGATTGGCTCTTGAAAAGGTGGGCTTTCACTTCATCTTCAAGCTTGGGAAGAGAGAGAGAGGGAGAGAGAGAAAGAGAGAGGAGGGGAGTTGCCGTTCGAACCAGCTAGCTGGCCGAATGCCGCCTCCTTCGCCCACTCGACGCCGCCGCTCGTTGCCGTCACCGCCGCGCATCGTCGCCGCTTCGCCTTGGCCGTCGCCCTCCGTCTTTCCCCTTTCTCTTCCGTCGGTTCTCTCCTCCATGGCTGCTGTGCGAAGACAGAAAACGCAGCGAAGAGATTCGGTTGTAGTAGCCTCCGCCGACCGGTCGCCCGTCCGCTCGTTGCCGCCGTCCGCCGTCGCCGTCGCTGCTCCTCGGCCGCGCGCGCAGCCTCCGCCTTCCTCATCCTCCTCAGCTGCCATTGAAGCCTTCTCTCCATCTCTGTTTGCTGCCCGAGATCCCAGATCTGGGATGGACGCCGAAGCAGCCCACGCCGTGCGCGACACCGCTGCCCTCCGCCGTTCGCCGTCGTGCGTCCGCGCGAAGCCGCGCACCGGCTCGCCGATCGGCTCGTGCTCAGCCCGCGCGTCCAGCTCGTCGACCAGGCCGCCTCGAGCTGCCGTCGCCGCCACCGAAGGGTCGCCGGAGCTGCCGCCTTGCCCGCATGAGTTGCCGCCGCCCTCCTCTGCCCATTCCGGCACTGGATCCGCCGTTCTCGGCCCCAAATCAGAAGCTGCAAAAAATGGGTATGGCAGCCCATATTTGGCCCGTTTTGGCTGTCTTCCCGAGCCCGGATGCTCGGCCCGCCTTGAGGAAAGTCAATACTCGCGTCGTCCTCGTCGTTTTGGTCCGCTCGGCTCGTTAATCCGGTGAGTTTAGCTCACTAAACCTCGCTTAGAGGGTTAATTATGCTTTAGGTATGTTTAGCTTAAGTTAATTAAGCTTAGGTGGTTAGTTTAGTTTATTTAATTGTGAATTAGATTAAGAGGTTGGATTAACTTAAAGTATGTTTGGTTAAGGTTAAATTGATGTTTATATTAGTATAATGGTGATTTGACATAAATGAATTACTTTTGGGATTAAATAAATATTTCGAAATTGTTTAATAATTTAATAATATTTTATTATTCGAAATGATTAAAATATTATTATTTAATTATTTTCGGAATAAATTTAATTATTTATTAAATTCCAAAAATTTTTTGGACCCTAAATTCTCGAGAATTTCGTGCCTGGCCGTCTCTTTGTGTAGTCAGATTTTGAAATTGATGATTGGATATTATAAATTGAGTATGGATCATGAAAGACATGAATATTATTATTTAATTAATTTTCGGAATAAATTTAATTATTTGATAAATTCTAAAAATTAGTTTGGAACCTTATTCTCTCAGAATTTCGTGTTGATCGCTGCTGTGTATTTAGAATTTTAATTTGATGATTGATTGTGGCAAATGAAGTGTGATTGTGATAAATAGGGATTTTTTTATAAAATCCTAAGTGTAGAAATTGATGGGAGATTGGCCGTGATGTACCACCTAGGAAAGGTTGTGCCCAGTGAGGCCGTGATTAACCACCTATTAGAGGTCGTGCCCAGTGAGGCCGTGATGGACCACCTATGAAAGGTCTTGCCCAGTGAGGCCGTGATTAACCACCTATTAGAGGTCGTGCCCAGTGAGGCCATGATGGACCACCTATGAGAGGTTGTGCCTAATAAGGCCGTGATGGACCACCTATGAGAGGTCGTGCCTAATAGGACCGTGATGGACCACCTATGAGAGGTCGTGCCTAATAGGGCCGTGATGAACCACCTATGAGAGGTCGTGCCCAGTGAGGCCGTGATGTACCACCTAGGAGAGGTCGTGCCCAGTGAGGTCGTGATTGACCACCTATTAGAGGTCGTGCCCAGTGAGGCCGTGATGGACCACCTAATTAAAGGTCGTGCTGAGTGGGGCCGTGATTGCCACTGTTTGTTAAACCTTCCTATAGGGCCAGGATTGAGAGCAATGATTGATTTGCTAGAATGACATGTAATCGGCCGAGTCGATTGATCGCTGAGACGATCCAAGTGGTTGAATTGTTTTGATAATGTGATTGTACCATGGTTGTTTGGTTATCATAATTGTACGTGGTTGGTTTATATAAATTGTACTAACCTACAGATAAAGGTTGAGGCGAGGTAAGTCTTTTGTGTGATGTGGCTAGTCCACCCGGGGCGTATTTTCTTTCTAATAGGGGTTTAGGGGGTTGAACTTGCTGAGACATCGTCTCATCCTGGTTGTGAGATTAAAATTTCAGGTCCCAGGTGGACGGAGCGACCATATAGCTTTGGTTGGCCTTGAGGAGTTGCAGAGGTGAAGTCATAAGGGTTGGAGAGTGTGTCCGACTTGTAGGTCGAAGGACAGTTCATTTTTAAGAGCCAGTCTTTTGTAGACTGTTGGCCATAGACCTCTGTTAGTAATTCTGTTGAATTATGAAAGTGTTATGTTGTGATTTGGTTTCCTGCTTTTCTATCCCTTAGTTTATTGTCAGGGGTTTTATAATATGCTTCCGCATGTGCATTAAAGATTGGATTGGGTCGGCGACTTAACCTGGGAACGTCGCATTTGAATGACCATGGTGGGATGTTGGCGCGCTCGAGGTTCGGGGCATGACATTAGTAGTATTCTGGGCATTTCTGGTTTCAATTGGGATTTGAGAAAAAGCATTCTTGAATTGCTTCATAGAGATTAGAAGCAAGCATATCCCTCAAAACTATGATCCAGGCATCTTGAATGGATGATTTACTTGTGCCAAATATGAATTTGTATATTTTGAATGCATATACAAATTCATATTTGATTAATATTTTATCTTAAACCCGGTTTCTCTTTTATTATTAAATGACTGGAGTTGGTGACTGAATAGTGACGACATTGGGATATTATCAGTATATGTAAATTCGTTAAGATTGCTTTACGTGCATAATGCAACCATCTAAGAAAAGAGAGAGATGCCTGAGTTATACGAAAATCAGCAGGGTACCACTGCCATGCCACCCCGACAAAATTCCCTCAACTCAAAACTCATCATTATCTCTCTATGTGATCACAACCTTTCTCTTCTATCAATTTTTTGTTTTTTTTTTGCAAGTAGAATGAAACGTTATTACGAAGAGAGTATGCTGGAACTGGGCGCTTTGTTTGCCATCGCCTGTAACTGCAGTCCATCCACTAGGCCACATTCTATCACGCTAACCTCCGACTAGGAAATTGTCAGACGGGTGAATTTCGAGAAAGGGTCATTTAGTGAAAGTAAATATAATTCGAGAGAAGACCACAAACAAATTATCCGAAAGAAAACCTACATTAATCATCGGTTCGATAGTCCATGTCTGTCCAGCCTTCCATCACCCCAACAGCTTTCTTTCCTGCACATTTCAAGGAACATAGAGGAGTATGACCATTGATTGCAATTACCGGCAAACTAATTGTATCCCATATCCATTTATTGTCGAGATAGCTAAATACTAAGTACATATGTTGAGTCAAAGAGCAGCCATAAGAAGGATACTTCCACAATGAGGAATATTTGGTGCACAATGAAATAGCTTTCCAATACCATGACCATTTTTTTTTTATGAAGAATGTACATTATACTATTAGAAATTGGAACGATAGTGTATTTGACTTTTCTTATACGTGGAGAATTGACTAATGGTTTCATTACGAAACAGCAAAGAAGTAGAGGAAGTCAGTAACGCGTTGTTGACACGTTCGTATGTGTTCTTGCAGTCTAATGGATGTGGACTAGTATTGGGCAGCGGTTCAGAGCCACCGTTAAGGGAATGAACCGGCAATCCAGCTATGAATGTACTGACTAGCCCCATTGGAATTGCAAGTCAAATCGATTGGCTCACGGTCTACTCATGAGCTTTTAATAAGAGCTAGTATTGGCAATTGGCATGTCTTTATGCAACGATTTGTGCAAAGGGATCAATTGGGATCGACTATCAGCCCCTCAAGTGCTAGCGGATGAGGAGGGCTAACAGTGGTCGTAGATCTTGAGTTTTGCAAATCAAGCATCGCCGGTTAGTGGCACCTTGATTCCTAGGATCTTCATAAATCCTAAGCAAGGATTGTCTATGAGATGCAAAAATGATCATGAACATAAATACAGAAATAGATTTTTTTTTTTTTTTTTTTGGGTCAGATACCGAACAAGAGTTACCACCTATCATTTTGGAAAATTCTAGATCAATTGGACACCTAATGCTCAGATAATAATGGAAAAGTTAGCTACCTAAGTGCACGTATTAAGGAACTAGTTATAGGAAACCTAGAGATCTTAGGTTCAAGGATTTGTTTCCGTGTAGAATGCATTAGCGTCCTGTGGTACTCTTTCGGTACCACCGCCCTATTTAGTTTAAGTTCTAGTCATCCATTATTTAATTCATGCTTGATGCATTATTTCAAATGTTACAAAAACACTTAATTGATGTTGTTATAACAAGGCCATATTTCTCATAAGTAGTGGGTCAACTCTCTTTTTGTGCGAAAGTGTGCATGTAAATTTCAATTTAGATGCAACATTTAATCATTATTTGAGAAAATGACATGACTTGACAATGACATGGCAACTTCGAAATTCATACATAATGAGAAAAATACATGACATGGCAAATATATGTTTGGGAACATATTGAGAAAATGATATGACATGATAATGAGGACATGGAAATTTTGAATTCAAAATGTGATGTGAAAATGCAATGACATGATAATAATTACATGTATGGAAATTCATAATACAAACATGATGAGAATATAACTCGAAGATGGCATAGCATAGCAATAGCTACATGATACATGACATAAAACATTAATGATTCAAATTTATCACTAGGTTCGATGTTGTCGTTCCATCAATTAGACTAATAGAAATTGCTAATGCGGTGTCCACTATCGTGAATCAATCATTAAATGTTCAAGGTACAATTTGATGCATGTGATCATTGAAGGGGTCCATTGGGTGAGGTGGCTCATAAGGTGTTCGTGTTGGCGGTCCATATAAGATAAAAAGCTCGTGATTTGGCATTGCATCTCACTGAATATTGCATTATTAATATTTTGAATAGTTTAGGGACTGGGTTGATCAAATAAGTTAAAAGAGATAATGAATATTGAGCTACTCAAAACATTGTCCAGTTAAGATGAGAACGTGAACTGTATTGGTCCAACAGTCTATCAATTGTGTAATGCCATTAAAAGAAAGTTCAGGAGCTACTTATACCATGATCACATGGACTATATCATCCAAGAGCACACAATAGTGCGGACTGCTCATAAAATGCGGACCAATATAATCTCAACCATTGATAATGTTAGCATCACTTTGAGGACCACATGATGTTAGGATAGGTTTCATGTACATAATTTATAGATCGGGTAATATATGTTTAAGGAGCAACGATGGCGTGGGGCATGCAAAACCATGACATCAAATCATAAGAATTTGATGCCTCTGATAACTTTTCAATTTTCTAATCTTAGCTATTTAAGTTGCACCTCATTCCTCAATTGTGCCCTGGGCGTGCACAGAATGAGTACAAGGTCTTAATCTTGAAGTGTTCGTCCATTTTGATATAGAAGAGTTGGAAAACGAAATAGATTAAGATGACTTACTTGGGATTCCTAGACAAGGATGTGAAGTGTTGACAATGAATAAACACGACGAACTACTCGGGTTTGACTAAAATTCTGCGACATATATTCAATTGACCCTCAATTTTCTTCTTCTTACGGAGCCCTGTAATACCAATCTCGAAATTTCGCCCGAAGGAGAAATTCCAGTATCCTTTGGAGGATACTTGGGATATCGAGGAGAAGTTTCAGTATCCTTTCGAGGATATTTGCAACTTAAAAATCCTTCATTATCATCGGTCTGAACTGCTTTCTGAGTTTTAGTGTATTTAAATGCGTATAAATATATATTTATTCATGTTTGGGGTCGTCTAGGATTTTTTGGTGTAAATTAGCTATAATATTAAACAGTAACAGCTGTTGTAATCTCCATTCAAGATATAATCGAGAGACTTTTTCACCGATATCGGGATATACTGTATGCTTATCCCAAAAGCTTAAACAATTTTGTCACATTGCTCAAATTGAGAAATGAATACTGTCTTTTATGCACACAATACGATTGATGTGCTTTGAAGATCGAAAGCCCATACGTCGATCCATCCACGAAGCTTCTTCATCAGATAGAGATAGTTCAACAATGGCTTCGAAAAGGTTATTCGACAGGACTTCCAGGAGATAGCGAGGATCCCTGAGCTCGGGTGGACATCCCTTTAAGGGAAGGAGAGAGAGGGTGGGGGTGGAGGGAAGAGATCGAATGGGAATGCTCGGAGAGAAAAACCCAGAAAGAAAGGGATGCAAAGGAAGAGGATGAGGTGTTGTTTTGTGAGGGAAACTGAAAGATGGAAGAGGAAACACAAAGTGGGGGTTCGCCGCTTTGACTGAACTGAACACGAAATTGCGGTTTGATTTTTTGGTTCGGTTCTAACACCCCTATTTTCTATATTGGTACTTTCCTTTGAAAGTGATGCAAGCCTAGGGGAGGCTTTCTCAAACAATAGGATCGGGAGAGTGACTCGCGCACAAGAAACGGGACGAACAGTAATTTTGGTACCGTTGGTAGAGCTCTCTCTTATATCCTTTGGGGAGAAAATATTTTTGAATCTTGCCCTCAATCTTTCTCCACGAAGTGACTGGTGCTTTGCCAACGGCTTGGCGAGTGGCTGATCTTCTTGGTCGAGAGAGTTGGTCTTCAATGCGGGCTGCATCATCCTCCCCATCTTTAAAAGAATTTGTCCTCGAATTCTCGCCATCATCATCAGAAGAATCTCCCACCCTACTAGGTGCCAACGTAACCTTCTTGCCTCCAAATTCAAAAGAATATGTATTTCGATAACCATCATGTATAGTCCTTCTATCAAATTGCCATGGTTGACCAAGAATAATGTGACTAGCATCCATCGGCAGAACATCACACCATATCTTGTCATTATAAACAGAACCAATGGATAGATTAACAAGACATCGTTTTGAAACAGTTACCTCAGCGCCTATCTTCAACCACAACATTTTATAAGGCGTAGGGTGCGCTTTTAATTCCAACTTCAGCTTGTTTGCCGCTACTTCAGAAATTATATTCTCACAACAACCAGAGTCAATAATTAATTGACATACCTTTCCCGTGATTGTGCAAGCAGAATGAAAAATATTGGTACGCAGCCACCTATCTCCAGTGTCATCTTGAGGAGTAAGAAAATTTTTCCTGACCATAAGAAGTTCGCCAGTGTCAGCATGCACTATTTGTTCATCATCCGTAGCTTCTTCATCATTGTTCAACTCCTCTTCATGTGGATCCTCAGCATTCTCATCAGAATCATTATCCACCAAGAAGGCTTTACTGGCTGGTCGATTCTTATTGATTTGACAATTGCTAGCACGATGACCCAACTCTCCACAAGAATAGCAACGTATTTCGGATGTAGCAGGTTGCTTCGAAACATGGGGCGAAGTAGAAGGCCTACTAGCAGATTGCTGTCTTCGAGAATGAGAGCACTCCATTTTGAGTGCCCATTGGTGTGCATCTCCTAAGTCCCAAATGTCGAGGACTTCCAAGGCGTCTTGAATGTAAAATTGAAGACCATTCAAGTATTTGTTCACAAGCACATCCTCTGGGTCCTGGATATTATTACGAATCACCAACTCATTGAATTCATTGGTGTATTGGTCCACCGTTCGCGTACCTTGTTTTAGTTTATGTAGATGGGGAGGATGATGCAGCCCGCATTGAAGACCAACTCTCTCGACCAAGAAGATCAGCCCGCATTCAAGCTCGATGAAACCGAGAAGCCGTAACAATATCTTGAGTCCATTCCAAAAGCTTGAAAGACACCTTGGGAGCTCGCGTGACGCATTTACTAGCTTATAGTTTCCATGCTCTTTTACTAGTTTATAGTTTCCATGCTCTTTACTATTCCTCCTAGTTTCAATGCTCCTTTATTTCTCCTAGTTTCAACGCTCTGTTTTTATTTCTTTGATGACATAAGCCATCCAATCCCTTGTAGAAGACAGACGACTTTTGACAAATGAAAAAACTTTGCTTTGAAGCAAGTATCTTGAACCTTGTAGAGTTCATATCCTTGAAAACCTAGAAGAGTTTTCACTCCGTCCTCGAAGAGTCGGAGCTTTTCGAAACCTGCATCCTTGAAGAGTTGCAGTCATCGATCTAGAAGAATCGGTGCCCCCCTCAACTTCCTTGGAGGCCTAGAAGAGCAACCAACGAAGTTCCTATCTGTTCTGTTCGTTACTTCCAACCCAATTTTGACTATCCTAGAGTGCTTATTTTAGAAAATCCAAAACACAGAAATTGTAGATCCAGAAGTCTTTGTTCATTTGGCTTTGGAATCAGGTTGATCCAATCTGTATCGACAAAGATACAACTGTTATCCTGAGCTTGCGCAGTGCTGAAATTGAAGAAACTATAAACTAGTAAACGAGCATGGAAACTATAAGCTAGTAAATGCGTCACGCGAGCTCCCAAGGTGTCTTTCAAGCTTCTGGAATGGACTCAAGATATTGTTACGGCTTCTCGGTTTCGTCGAGCTTGAATGCGGGCTGATCTTCTTGGTCGAGAGAGTTGGTCTTCAATGCGGGCTGCATCAGAAAGACAATGGGAAATGCAAACGAGAGAATGGGAACGATTGAGTAGGACATTCTCGACGTGTAGAGGAGAGGGAACCATGGGACTTTGTCTTGCTCATTGTGGTTCCAATCTATTTATATCGAGGGCTACAATTGGCCTTTCTACATAAAAACCAAAAGAAAAAAAAGGGGTAAGAGGGGCAGTCACTAAGGGTTCGCATGGCAACGTTTCTATTTCGGAGAACTATTTCTTTTTAGAAAAATAAAGTGTTCGGTAATTTATAAATTTTTGTATTTATTTATTTTTTTTCTTCTTACTCACGAATTGCCCACCGCTGCCCACCGCCGCACGACTGCCGCACGACTGTCGCACGACCGCACGACCGTCATATGATCACCGCACGACCGTTGCACGAACACCAACCGTTGCTGTAGGATTGCCACCCATAGCCCACCAGCCATGGGAGAGGGCGATGGCCGATTAGCTGTGAGCCACGGTCTTATGGTGGCAATCGGCAGCGACGGTCGGCGATCGTGCGGCAGTAGGCGGCAGTTGCGCGACAGTTGGCGATGGCAGGCTGCTGGCGGATGGGACGAGATCAAATGGCAATGCTCGGAGAGAAAAACCCAGAAAGAAAGGGATGCAAAGGAAGAGGATGAGGTGTTGTTTTGTGAGGGTAACTGAAAGATGGAAGAGGAAACACAAAGTAGGGGTTATTTGTTTGACCTAATCGAACACGAAATTGCAATTTGATTTTTTGGTTCGGTTCTAACACCCCTATTTTCTATATTGGTACTTTCCTTTGAAAGACAATGGGAAATACAAACGAGAGAATGGGAACGATTGAGTAGGACATTCTCGACATGTAGAGGAGAGGGAACCATGGGACTTCGTCTTGCTCATTGTGGTTCCAATCTATTTATATCGAGGGCTACAATTGGCCTTTCTACCTAAACCAAAGAAAAAAGAAAGGTGTAAGAGGGGGCAATCACTAAGGGTGCGCATGGCAACGTTTCTATTTCAGAGAATTATTTCTTTTTAGAAAAATAAAGTGTTTGGTAATTTATAAGTTTTTGTATTTATTTATTTTTCTTCTTACTCACGAATTGCCGATCGTTGCCCACCGCTGCACGACCGCCGCACAAACACCGACCGTTGCTGCGGATTGCTACCCATAGCCCATCGACCATGGGAAAGGGCGGTGGCCGATCAACTGTGGGCGACGGTCCTGTGGTGGCGTTCGGCAGCGACGGTCGGCGATTGTGCGGCGACAGGCGGCAGTTGTGCGGCAGTTGGCGATGGCAGGCTACTGGCGGACGGTGGTAGTCGTCGACCGGTGAGCCATGGGCGGCGACTGGTGGGCTACGGGCGGCAGCAACCATCGACGGCAGTTGTTGGCAGTTAGCTAGTTAGGCTAGTCAACATATAATCATCGTTTGAAATTACGAGTCTTTGAATCCCGAAAGCTAGCTAGTTAGGCTAGTCAACATATAATCATCTCATGGAAATAAGATCCTTTTATATTAGTACTAGGGCCCATCCTCATTACGAATTGTAGTATTACGTGATATCTTTCCAATGACACCATAATCAAAATGATTTGGTGTTTTATAGACAAAGAAAATGATTCAAATAGGAATGAAGAATTTGGAAATCGACATGGTCCTAAACTATTCTAATTTAACTCAAGATCCGGCTTGAACGGGTTTGCGAGTTTGATTCAATGTTGATTCCTGAAAAATGTTCATGGATTGAAAATCTAGACCAATTAGGTTTGGTTCGGTTTCCAAGGTCGAGCATTGAACTCACCTGTTCTATGTGAGATTCGATCGACTTGGTTGAATCCAAAGTAAAATTGGTCCGGAGCTGTTATTGATTTTTTTTTTTTTTTTAAGGAAGTATTGTAACGCGTCAACAACTTCAAAAAGTAAAGGGTCCACAAAGACATGCAATTGCACAAGGTCACACACCCAGTCTTGAGACCAAATCCAATCTCTTTCTAATCAAATCAAAACTTACAATTGCAAAATAAAAATCCTGGCGGTCTTGCCCTCTCTCTCTATTTGGTCTCAATCTCACGGTTAGGGCTCTCGCTGTTGTCTCGGGCATGATCCAAGATAGGTTGGTTCTTAAGATTACTAGTGATGACATAAATTGTGAGTTAAAGTAAAATTTACACAGAAAAATTTTGTCAAACAAATTTAAAAAAGGGGGCGGGGTGTGACATCCTGAATTTTTCAACCTATTTTCTACTGAATTGATCGGGCATTTCATTGACGCGTCTATAGGGCTATTCTTAGAGCCGATCACTCTCGAGATAACTAGACTATCTGGGGAAGCTATTAAGGACTTTAAAGTAGATAGACTTGAGAACTTGACCAGAAATCGGTTTCTCGACCGTGCTCATCTTTAGAGGTCATTACGGCACAGTTAAAAATCAAATTAAGATCAGAGATAAGTCAGTTCGACTGAAATGTGTGGCTGATCGTGGGTGACTTCACTAAATTGGGAAATTCTCGTCGACCGACACTAATTTGGTTTTACTGTCGTTTTGGTACCCTGTATCCGTAATTGAATCTTCGAGATTTTCACTACAATCGAGAGTGGCCATTGAGTCGAGTGGGTTCATTGTGACTCAAAGAAAATCAACCACGAGTCATTTGCCCTAAAAAGTTCTGAAAACTATCAAGTAGCCTAGGTTACACTAAAAACACACCGAATGGAAATTAATCGCCAATTCAAGTCTGATTTTAGAAATTGAAGATTCGGTCATGTCACAAGAAATTCTAGGACCCATGACTCAATCTTAGAAGACTTTTCTGACAACCGATACTTTTTGGGAAAAAGTCAGCTCAGAACCGTTTTCGTGCAATTGAAGCCAAGGATTTATTCGAGTTGTAAAATTGAGAAGCATGAGGGATTCTTGGATGAGGAAAATTATCAATTTGATAAATGAGACATTAATTGATTTTATGAGAGTCAATTGAGAGAAAATCAAGAAGGAATTGAAGCCAAAATTCGTGTACCCCTTCCCCCTAGCACTTTTGGACCAATTGAAAGGTTATTTGGGGTATTAGTGTGGCTAATTTGCAGCCAAGGGATGGCTAGCTTGAGGGGCAAGATGTGGGGGACAAACTTGTGAAATAAGTGACCAAGTGGAGCCCCAATCCCTCTCATCCCTATATCTCTCTCTCACCATTACCCGAACCCTCTCTCCTCTCCCTCTTGTTCGTGCGACACCACCCAGCAGCACCAGAGGAAGAAGCTGCAGCCGCGTGAAGACCGGAGCAGCTCGCCGCTTGCTGCCGCTCACCCTTCACACCTCACGTTGCCCAATCGTGCGCCCAGCAACTCCTCTGGCTCATGTGGGAGCTGTCCAGCTGCTGTCCGACCACCTCTGGCCGCCGTGGACCGCCATTCAGCCTCGTCGAGCCACCGTCTGCCCTTCCCAATCCTTTACCGCGCCAGACCAGCTCACTTCCTTCTGTTTTGCAGCAAAGAACAGCAACCCAGCAAGTGGGTTTCTAGCAGTGATCCAAGCTCGCTTTGAGGCGTTTCCGGGCCCCAAACCCGAGGCCCGCTTTGGAAAGAAATGACCCCCGCATTGCTCTCATCGGTTTGATTCGACTCGTTCGCTAATCAAGTGAGTTTTACTCATTAATCTTTGCTTAGTTTTCTAATTATGCTTAAGAGTTTATTAGTGTTAATTAAGTAGGATTAGATGGTTAGATTAGAGTAGATTAGTGATTATTAGTTAATTGTGATGCATGTTAGGTAATTTGATTGTGCAATTAGTAAATAGACACGTGATATTATTTATTGAACGTATCTCAGGATTTTTTCTGACTCGTCTCAGGCTTCAATTAGGCATAACGGCCTAAATTGGATTTTTAGTATTTAATTATTAATTTTCGAAATTAATTAAATTATTTATTTATTTTTCGAAAATAAGGCTCGGATAGCCGACACGGCCGAAATTTTATGCTGATTGTCGTGGTGCGGTCCGTGTATTTATTTGAGCTCTACGTTGCGTGGAATTGAATTAATTGTGATATTTTAGGAATTTATCCTAAATTGAGTGAAATTGAATGATTGATTGGTAGATGGCTAAGTTTGGTTATTTGGCATTGACAATGCTTGATGAGTTGTAAAGTGGAGAGAATCGTGAGAGTAAATTGGGAATACTCTTGGCTGAGATCAATCAGGTACGACGTAATAGACATATGTGGTTCGGTGATTAAGGATATCATTGGTAAAAACGGTGCCTTAAAGAACGTACGAGTGATGTCTATTACATGTATCATTATAGACATACATGGTTCGGTAATTTGGAATATCACTGGTGAAAACGACACCTTAAAGAACGCACGAGTACTGTCTATTGCATGCATCATTATGGACATACGTGGTTCGGTGATTAAGGATATCACTGGTGAAAACGATGCCTTAAAGAACGCATGAGTGCTGTCCATTTCATACACCACCTTAGCGAAAACAGCACCCAAGAGAGTATGTGTGATTTGGTGATTGGAAATGACCTAGAGATGGTCCGACTGACATGTAATCGACTAGGTCGATTGATAATTGTTTTGATTCGTTTGTCGTGAATTAATTGATCATTTGATGTAATATATGAGGCATATGCATATAACTTTGAATTGCAGGTGGAATATGAGGCCAAGGTAAGTTCTCTAACCCGTGTGTGCTTAGGTAGCCTAGTTAGCATATTGGTTTACTAATCGAGTTTTATGGGATAGAACTCACTGAGATGTAATCTCATTGGTTATTAAATATCCAATTTCAGGTCCATAGATGGCAGCACCGGCACTTCCCCCTCCTCTAGAGCAGTTTGGCATTCCAGTAGACATCACTGAGAAAGAAACTCACTTCCATGTTCATCCTCATCCATAAGGGTTAGAATAAGTTTTGATTGAGTCGACAGTGTGGGTTGATGTCGACTAGGACGACCTAATGCCCCATGAGTATCAGTCTTGGTATCACTACTATTTTGATGGGCGAAGAATAGATCCCATCCCTGAAGAGAATATACCTTACCCCGTCCTGGAGAAAGCTTTTGGTGAGGGGACTGCAGACCCCTAGGGCGGAGGCGTAGATGATGCCAGAGATCCTGCATTGGAAGTGAGTCGACTTCACCTGTATACACTGTAGAGGATGAAAATTTTGAGGAAGGTGAGATCGTGGAACAAGAAGTGGAAGGTCCAGAGGAGGACGAGGACTGGGGAATAGCTGAGGAGGAGCCAGTAGAAGAAGAGCCTGAAGAGGACAAAGAGCTGGAAGAAAATGAGCTTAGTGAAGAGGAATCGGAGGAGGATGACCTTGAGGAGGATCCTGAGTACGATCCGGATGAGGACTGAGATCCCAGCCTGTTTTGCAAACTTTGGGTTTTGATCGGATATATAGTAGATCAGACTTGTGAATAGTATTGTATTATACTATAGTTTGCCTTGTATAAAAGTGTAGTTGTGAATTTTGATATGGAAAATTATGGCCTTGCTTTTTTATCCCATTGTTTTATTGTCTGGGAATTTATAACTGTTTAGGCATGTACCATTAAAAAGGAAAGGGTCGGTGATACATAGTCTTGAGATATCGCATTCTAAAATGGACTAAGTAAAAGGATGTGCGCGCGCCCAAGGATCGGGGCGTGACATTCCCTTTTTGTGGTATTAAAGCAAAGTTTAAGATTTGAGTGATAAAGAGCGATGAGTCTTGGGATAGTTGTAAGAAATGCCTTTAAATTCATGCTGGTGCATGTCTGTGTTAGCTTGATGCTAGAATTGCTTGTTGTTTGGATCGCTCTATTTCTAATTAGTGTTGAATTGAAAGCAAGTGTTAGTAGATTAAAGCGACACCATGAGCGATCAGGAGCCTAGAACTCCTGCTAAGAGGGCTAGTAGGGCTGTGACTCGGGGAAGAACGCTAACTAGGGTTGGTGCCCGAGGAGGCTGTGGTAAAGCGCTAGCTGTGGCTAGTGAGAGTGGAGTGACTCCACCTATTGTATATGCTGGGGTAGTAGGCCCTGGTGATCCCAGGATAGATGGGATCATGTGAGTCCTAGAAGTAATGGGAAATCGTATGGATTAGCAAATGTAGAACCAGGCCGTTGCTGTTGAAGCCGCCGCTCAAGCCATTATTGCCATAGTTGCTGCCACCACTGGAGTTGCCCCTACTGCCACAACTGCAGTTGCACCTACCGTCGCCCTTGCTGAAGTGCTGCCAGGAGTTGTGGCCACTAGGAGGCCGATCCACCAGTTAGTGGAACAGTTTCTGAAACTGAAACCGCCGAGGTTCATTGGTACTGGAGAACCCAAGGCTACGTCTTTGTGGGTACAGGATCTGGAGAAGGCATTTATGCTTCTAATGTGCAATGAAGAGGAAAAAGGTGGTACTAGCTGTGTACCAATTTCAAGGTAACGCCAATATTTGGCACAGAGCCGCCAAGGACACTGTGTTCCCAGAAGGTGTGGCCCAAGTGTGGGACACCTTCCTTAGAGCTTTTAATGAACAGTACTTCTCAGGTATTGCCTGGGAACAAAAGATAGAGGAGTTCCATCATCTTCGCCAGGGGAGCATGACAGTTGACCAATATGGGGTCAAGTTCGCAGAACTATCACAGTATGCTCATAAATTGATAGAGGACCCTGAAGAGAAAGCTCAGAAATTCAAAAGTGGTCTTCGTACTGAATTGAAACAACCTCTGTTACCTTGGGACTTGAAAGATTACAAAGAGGTTTATCGTTGAGCTCAGATGATAGAGCGAGGTTTAAATGAACAAGCTGCCTCATCTAGATCGAGGTTTAGCTTTCATTAAGAGAATATCCACCAAGGAAAGAGACCCATGCTTGGAGGTAAATCCAATGCTCCACCCTTCAAGAGAAGTGGATTCAGTAGGCCGATGCCTAATAATATGGGTATATGTCGCTTCTATGGAAGACGACATGGATCAACTCCGTGCCCCGCCAGGTTAGGAGTATGTTACGAATGTGGCCAGTAGGGCCACATCGCAAGGAATTATCCGAAGAAATAAAGAGGGCAACCTCAGTTGCCACCTCCACCACTGATGAGACAGATTATAGGGTATGCCCTTCAGATTGTGCCATAGGAAGGACAACAGAGACCTCCGGTCCAAGGCACAGTGTACGCAATTACGCAAGGTTAGGCAGAAGCTGCGCCTGACGTGATCACAGATATGGTTTCGCTCAACGACTAACCTGCTTATGCTTTGTTCGATTCGGGAGCAACCTATTCCTTCATTGTCGAGTAGTATCATAGGATGCTAGGATTGAGTCCTGTATTATTGGTAGGGGTGATCGGGTCCAGGGTGGGTAGGGTCTAGACCTGGACCCTGTTCCCGACCCTGTTATAACCGGTTCTTCTTTTTTGGACCCTGTTCCCGACCCTGTTTACATTGGACCCTGTTCCCGACCCACCCTGTTTTCCGATCCAGAAACAGGGTCAACCCTGTTTATATTAGAACCTGTTTTGCAAAAAATAATGTACAACACTCATATTTAAAATAAAGCGTTTAACACTCATATCGATCAGCATAAGCACATCTACCGTTGTAGCAAATAATTTGTACCTCATAATATCACTAGAAAAGGAAAATAAAGAGTATTTCATCACATCACAAGTATCCACTCTACCTCCATTGATCATTTGCTATAAAGAAAAAGCAAAAAGAAGAATTAATCGTATTCCTTTGCCCCATCAATGGACCAATCATCGCATCTCGACCACTTCCATGATATTTAAGCCGCAACAATGCCAACGATGGCATACATCAAGCTGAAACCAGAAAAAAATAGAATGCAACAACTTGAGGCATTCGTTTTCTCACAAGAAAGATGTGCAATAACTTACCATTGGTGGTGGCAAAACACGAGCATCAACGACATCAAGTTCCTTTCTCACCGACATTCCAAAGAGAACTAAGATTATGCAAAATTTATTGACTGGAAAAAGATGGATACTCTCTCTTGTGTAAGACAACTAAGATTATGCAAAATTTGCAGATCACCAATGAAGCCACTAATTAATGTCATGTAATTCTATTCTTCTGTTTTCGTTGAGTTCCCATTTAATTTTTTTATTTATGTTGCGTTTGAGTCATGTTTTATGACGTCAAAAGTTGCCAATCAACTTAATTCATAATTAAATTACTATGCAACAACACATACCAGGTCCGTCAACTCGCGCAAAAAGTAGCATCTTTCCACGTATAAATCGAACCTCATCTTTGGGCTCTTTGCCTCTCACCGCAAAGTCTTCCTTGGAATGATGGCCCCCAAGCTGTTAAATTTAATTGACATTTAGCAAATGAGTAAAGTTTATAGTCTATGCCACCTTTGACAAACACCTCAGATAAATAACCCAACAAGGAAACCACCCCAACAGATGGTGAACAATTAGCAAGAATGTTGTCATCTTCATCCTTTCTATGTGAAATTAAAGTAATGTACATGCAAGAGACATCATGGAAAAGGAAACAAGGGATTTTCACAGCACTAAAGCTCTCAGTAACAAACAAAGACATGTAACTCATAGCTAGATCACCGTATATTCTCTGAACAGAGATGTTTATCAAATGGAAGAGCATCACCACACCCAGATATAAAACGCGTGCAACCTGCCAAGCAACCATATTGGTGCTTGTGTCGAATGTAGTATTCAATTCTCATACATGGATGAAAGAGAAAATGAGAATGTACTGCAATGGCCTCTTCAAGTTGCTGATGCATTTGCTTTTGTTTCTTTATTGTTTTCTGATGTGTGGACCGCATAAAAAACTCACTGGTCACTTTTTTGCAATAATCACACAAAAAAAGAAAGAAAGATGGATAATGACAATAGCAGTTATTTCATCATTGAGGAATGAATAACAAGTAATAGTTCAACCATGTACCAATTAACTCGAAATGAAGCAATTCGCAAAGCATCCATTATGCTATTCCAACAAGACTAGAACATGTTCTAGACAAGGATGAGGCCATTTTCATACATCTTCTTGCCCCTTCTCTATATTATTTTAAGATGCTAGCTTGTAACTAGAAAAATTCAACCAAATAGACAAAGGAATGCCCTTCCTTGGTTAACACTTCTCAATAAGCCATTAACTCTTGACACCTAGACAAGGACGGTCATTAAAAAAAAATGATATCAATGGATTAAAGGAAACATTGAACTTGCTCAGCTCAATCAAATTGTTACCATGAGGCGGTGGTGCGAGCATGAGGGGTGCGACAAGAGCAGCAGAGGTAGCGTCGGATGGAATCGGGATCGCACTTGGGCGAGAGGGAGGCACGGGCGGCGCAGGTGCGGCTGCGGGTGCGGCGTCGGCGGAGGAGTCTCGGCCGCAGTCGTGGACGAAGGCGAGCGGCGGGCGACTGCGGGACGAAGCAAATCTCGTGGGTGAGGACAAAAGCGCGGCGGCCGGAGTGCTACAGGGCGAAGCGGGGGCTTAGTTGTAGATCTCATGGGTGAGCGAGAGGGCTCGGACGGACGGGTTGAGATGGGCGGGGCTCGGCTTTGGCGGTGGTGCGGGCGACGCCGGAGTTCTTTGCGGGGCAAAAGCAAGGGCTCGGCCTGCAGATCTCGTGGGTGAGCAGGGGACTCGGACGGATGGGCGAGGACGGGGGGCGAAGTAGGGGGCTCGGCTTACGGCGGTGGCACCCAACTCCGCAAGGACGAGGCTCAAGCGGAGAAGCAGCGGCGGCGAGCCGCGAAGGGACGGGGCTCGGGCGGAGAAGCGTGCGGCTTCACGAAGGGACGAGGCTTAGGCGAGAAGCGGTGCGCGGCTTCCGCGAAGGGTTGGGGCTCAAGCGAGAAGTAGCAGCAGTGGTGGCGCCCGGCCGCAAAGGATGGGGCTGGTGGAGAAGGAGCGGCGGCTTCGCGAAGGGGGTGAGACTCGTGAGAGAGACGTAAAGATAGAAATTAGGGTTACGTGGTTTTTTTTTTTTTTTTTTTTTTGGGTGGCTTAACCGGTTCTCAACCGGTTCCAAAACGGGTCGGTCGAACCCGGTTCCCGGTGGGTAATCCCTCGGAGCCGGTTCCGGACCGGTTCAAATAGGGTCCGAGTTGTTGGAACCCGTTCTCAAACCGGTTTCAACGGAACCGGTTCCGACCGTTTTCCGGGTGGGCCGAAGCAGGAACCGGGTTGACCCGGTTCGATTGCACACCCCTAATTATTGGAATCGGCAATTTGCATATCTACACCCTTGAAAGATAAAGTTATTGCTGCCTTGGGATGTTTAGGGTGCAAGTTAGAGATTGGTGAGCGAGTGGGGAAAATTGATTTGTTAGTCCTAGCCATGTATGATTTCAATTTAATAATTGGCATGGACTGGCTCACCAAGCAACGAGCTAAAATGGACTACTATCGCAAGGCAATTCAGTTTGACCCGTTAGGGGGTAAGAGCTTTGAGTTTGTTGAGAATCGAGGAGGACCTTCGATTTCTTTGATCTCGTCACCAGAAGTAGCTCGTTTGTTAGACGAGGGTTGCCGAGGGTACTTGGCAACTGTTGTGGATACGACAGTTGAGGAACTGAGAATGGAAGACATTTCAGTGGTACAAGAGTTCCCATATGTCTTTATAAGGAATTACCAAGGTTACCACCAAAAAGAGAGATTGAACTTGTAATTGAACTAGCACTGAGGACGAAGGCGATCTCGAAGGCACCTTCTTTGGATGGCATTATCTCGAGTTGAAAGAACTGAAGGTGCAAATGCAAGAATTACTGGATAAATGATTTATTCATCCTAGTGCATCACCTTGGAGAGCACCAATTTTGTTTGTCAAGAAGAAAGATGGTTCGTTGTGTCTGTGCATCGACTATCGGCAACTCAATTAGGTAACGATCAAGAATAAGTATTCACTGCTAAGGATTGATGACTTGTTTGATCAATTGCAAGGAGCGTCAATATTTTCGAAAATTGATTTGAGGACAAGATATCATTAGCTGAGGAATAGGAAGGAGGACATTCATAAGTCAGCATTTTGTACCCGGTATGGTCATTACGAGTTCACAGTGATGTCGTTCGGGTTGACGAATGCTTCAGCTGTTTTCATGGATTTGATGAAAATAGTGTTCAAGGAATGTTTGGATCAGTTTGTGATCATGTTCATTAATGATATCTTGGTCTATTCGAGAAGTGATGAAGAGCATGAGAATCATCTGAGATTAGTGCTCCAGACCTTAAGAATTCATCAATTGTATGCTAAGTTTAGCAAGTGCGAGTTTTGGTTAACTTGTGTTGCTTTCTTAGGGCATGTGATCTTAGGTAAAAGAATTTCAGTGGACCCGAGCAAGATTGAAGCTGTGATCAATTGGCCAAGACCGACTATAGTGACAGAGATCAAAAGTTTTCTGGGTTTAGCAGGGTATTACAAACGGTTTGTGGAAGGATTCTCTTCGTTAGCATCGCCTCGACAAAACTTCGAAGAAGGAAGAGAAATTTGTGTGGTCAGACAAGTGCGAGCGCAATTTTCAAGAGTTAAAGGAAAAGCTGACTACCGCACCTGTGCTGACAATTCCATCTCGGTCCCGAGGGTTCGAGATCTATAGTGATGCGTCTTTTAGAGGGTTGGGTTGCGTGTTGATGCAACATGGTAGGGTTGTTGCCTATGCTTCTCGTCAGTTGAGACCTCATGAATTGACCTATCCGACGCATGACTTAGAACTCACAGCCATTATATTTGCGTTGAAGATTTGGAGGCACTACTTGTGTGGGGAAAAGTTTCAGATCTTCACAGACCATCAGAGTCTCAAGTACTTGTTCTCTTAAAAGGAGTTGAACATGAAACAGCGCCGATGGATGGAGTTGTTAAAGGACTACGACTGTGATATTCTATATCACCTAGGGAAGGGTAATAAAGTCGCCGATGCTTTGAGTCGAAAGTCTTCGGTGGCTCACTTATTGATAAAGGAGTGGAATTTAATCGAAAGAGCGCGAGATTTGGTGTTCAAGTTTGAGGTTGGCCACCTCTCGAGTCTTATGGCCACCCTCATAATTGAATCGGATGTCCAGGTCAGAATCAAGCTAGTTCAATCGACAGATCCGGATGTACAAAAGATAATTCAAGAGAACACCGATAAAAGAAATGCTGATTTTCAGGTTTTTCATGATGGGATATTGAGGTTCCATGGACGTTTGGTTGTACTTGACGATGTAGAGCTTAGAGAGGATATTTTATCTGAAGCACATCGTAGAAGTTACAACGTTCATCTTGGAAGTACCAAGATGTATCAAAACCTGCATCAACACTATTAATGGTCAGGTATGAATGCGGACATCGCCAAACATGTCGCTAAGTGTTTGACATGTCAGCAAGTAAAGGCCCAGCATTGCAAACCGGGAGGACTTCTGCAACCTCTCGCAATCCCAGAATGGAAATGGGAGCATATTACAATGAATTTCGCGATTGGACTACTAAGGAGCCAAAGAGGAAATGATTCAATTTGAGTAATAGTTGACAAATTGATGAAGTCGGCTCACTTCATTGCAGTACGAAAGGACCTAAGTCTGGATAGACACGCAAACCTGTATGTGCGTCAAGTGATTTGTATGCATGGAGTGCCGGTTACGATAACCTCAGACAAAGACCCAAGGTTTACTGTAGCTTTTTGGAAGAGCTTGCAGAGTGCGCTAGGTACAAAGCTTCAGTACAGTATGGCGTGTCATCCTCAGATGGATGGCCAGTCTGAGAGGACAATTCAGACTCTCGAGGACATGTTGAGAGCTTGTGTAATAGACTTCAAGGGAAGTTAGGAAGATCAGCTTCATCTGGTGGAATTCGCCTACAACAACAGTTATTAATAGAGCATCAAGATGGCTCCATTTGAAGCATTGTATGACAGAGTATGCATAATGCCAGTGTGTTGGGATGGAGTTGGGGAAAGAAAGATTACAAGCCCAGAGTTAGTTCAACAATCGGTGAAAGTCGTGACAGTGATCAGAGATAGATTAAAGACCGCTCAGAGGAGGTAGAAAAGTTATACAGATAAGCGTCGAAGGTCTTTGGAATTCCAAGTTGGTGATCACGTTTTTTGAAAGTGTCACCAATGAGGGGAACTTCACACTTTGGTAAGAAAGGCAAATTGAGTCCGAGGTACGTAGGTCCGTTTGAGATTCTTCAGAGAATCGGGAGCCTAGCGTATTGTTTTGCGTTGCCGCCAAGATTGGCACAAGTGTACAACGTCTTTCATGTGTCGATGTTAAGGAAGTACGAGCCTGACTCGACTCACGTGCTCAATTTCGAGGAATTAGACGTGGATGACTGTGTGTCATACTTTGAAAGCCCGGTCCAGATTGTCGATCGTAAAGAGCAAGTTCTGTGTACAAAGACCACCACATTGGTCAAAGTGGTCTGGCAACACCACGGTACGAAAAGACCAACATGGGAGACTGAAGAGTCGATGGGAGAATTGTACCCCCACCTTTTTTATCAAGTTTTGTAATGGTTTAAATTTCGAGGATGAAATTTTTATAAGAGGGGAAGAGTTGTAACATCCTGAATTTTTTAACTTGTCTTCTACTGAATTAATCGAGCATTTCATTGACATGTCTAAAGGGCTATTTTCAGAGCCGATCACTCTTGAGATAACTAGACTATCTGGAAAAGCTATTAAGGACTTTAAAGATGGTTCCGGGAGTCATCACCACCCTAACGAGCCCCCCGTTCGTGACCTCCTCCTTGAGGTCGTTGAGGTTCGAGGTTGGTGTCCAAAGGCCACCGGAGCTCCATCACCGCCGTTGCTCGGCCGTTCCGACGGTGCAGTGCGAGGCAGCCCCGCGCCGCCTTTAACCGAGGGTGACGACTCTTCTTCTCCATCTTCTTCTTCTTCTTCCGTGTCTTTCTGAATGTATGGCATTTTTCATGCGTAAAGAGTAGAGTAGACATGCATTGACTGATTTCACTAAAGTCTTTTGGGTTGCCTGTCGGATGCGATGGCCGATTTGGAAGGCCAGTGGATTTGCGAAACCACGTTCGTCTGGTGTGAAACAAGTGATAGACGAAGCACAAGTGTAGCGAGATGCAAAACTAGTAAGGTTTATATGCAAAATGGTAGGTGAAGAGTGATTTGTTGGGAGAGTAATGTGGGAAGAATTATAGAGCGCCATTGGTCTGCAATACCTGCAATACAGTTGATGACTGAACTTATGTTTCAAAATTATAGAGAAAAGAAAAAGAGAAATTCTTTATGCTTGGACGAAGTCTATGTTTATCCATCGAAGTCATGGGCTTTTATCATAACTTTAATTTGGCAAAAGAAACCATGAAAGTATAATTTGGGCGGCTTGGCGATTCGTCGGTTTTGATCATTACTTGACTAGAAAGCATCTTTTATGTGGAATATCTTCAATTTATTGGCGAGACCGAGAGAGATCTGCGGTAGCCATCTTGCGATTACTTCTAGATGGACATTTCAACTTGAGTTGATTGTGATTTAACCCACACCTCCTCCACGAGAGAGACTCGAAAGTGGTGCTTCCGTGCCCAGTGGTGGTGCGTATGATTTTTCCGAGCTACAACATCACCCTGCGGGAAGATCTTTGGATTCGTCAAAAGAGGGTCACTCTTGTTAGGCATGGTCTTAGCTCTTGGAATGAAGAAGTCAGAGTCCAGGTTTGGCTGTTATCTGATTAAGTTAATAGACATTTTACTAGGGAAAGATTGTCACGCCCCGATCCTCGGGCACGCACACATCCTTCTCAATTGGTCGATTTTATAATGCGATATCCCAGGACTAGTATCGCCGACCCTTACATTTATTAAGCACATGCGGAAGTAGTTAAAATCCCCAGACAATAAAACAATGGGATAGAAAAGCAGGGCCATATTTTTCATATTGAAATTTATAACCAAACTTTTATACAAAACACAAACCAATTCAAAACTATTCACTTCAAGAGAAATTCTCAAAAGAAGATAGGCTCTCAGCCCATCCAGGCCATACTTAAGGCCCCTCTCAGGACTATCTTCTTCTTCCAAAAATCCTTCTCTTCAGATCTCACCTCCGAGTCCTCCTTCTCAGATTCCTCCTTCTCGGCTCTTCAGCGGGGTCCTGAAATGGTTTTCCCCAAACTGGGATGAGACTACGTCTCAGCGAGTTCTACCCCACTAAGCCCGATTAGTAAACTATTATACTAAAGGCTGCCTAAACACGCATAGGTCAGAAGACATACCTTAGCATCAGATCCCACCTGCAAGTCAGTACAATTCATAATAGGCACTCAAGCAATCGTATCACCGATCAAGGCATCGATCAAATCGACCTAGTCGATGACAAGTCAACAAGACCACTCACGGTCATTCCTATTCAGTCAATCAATTCACAACATCAAATCAAAACAATGATCAATCGACCTCGTCGATTACATGTCAACCTGACCATTTCCCGGTCATTCAAACTATTGCTATTCAGAGTCCCACTCAGCAACATTCAATATTTAATGGCTTTACGGTCCCACTCGACCACTTGCAAGATTTAATGGCTTTACGGTCCCACTCGACCACTTTCAAGATTTAATGGCTTTACGGTCCCACTCGACCCCTTGCAAGATTTAATGGCTTTACGGTCCCACTCGACCGCTTGCAAGATTTAATGGCTTTACGGTCCCACTCGACCGCTTGCAAGATTTAATGGCTTTACGGTCCCACTCGACCCTTTCAAGATTTAATGGCTTTACGGCCCCACTCGACCGCTTGAAGATTTAATGGCTTTACGGTCCCACTCGACCGCTTGCAAGATTTAATGGCTTTTTACGGTCCCACTCGACCGCTTGCAAGATTTAATGGCTTTACGGTCCCACTCGACCGCTTTCAAGATTTAATGGCTTTACGGTCCCACTCGACCGCTTGCAAGATTTAATGGCTTTACGGTCCCACTCGACCGCTTGCAAGATTTAATGGCTTTACGGTCCCACTCGACCGCTTGCAAGATTTAATGATTTCTCAACGAAATAATTAACCACAATTTCCACATTCAATTCAATTTGGCACAATTCAAAGCTCAAATAAATAAACAGACTGCGCCACGACAATCGGCACGAAATTTCGGTCGTCGGCCATCTCAATTTCAATTTCCGAAAATAATTAATTTATAAATATTAAAAATTCCATTTAGCTCAAAATAACGCCCAATTAAAATAAACGAACTTCACCACGATCATCAGCATAAATTTCCGGTCACGGGCCATCCCAGTTGAATTTTCGGGAAATAAATAATTAATTAATTAATTTCGAAAATTAAATAATTAACATTAAAAATCCAATTTAGCTCAAAATAAAGCCCGATTAAACAAACGAACTCCACCACGGTCATCAGCAAAATTTTCCGGTTAGGACCATCTCAGTTGAATTTTCGGAAAAATAAATAATTATTTAATTAATTTCGAAAAATAATATTTAAATGCCAATAATCCCACTTAGGCCCGAATCGCCAAATTGAAGCCCGATTAGGGGTTGGAAAATTCCCGAGATGCTTCCAATAATTAGTAGACCACGTCTACTTGTTAATTGCACAATCAATTTATTTAAATCACATCACAATTGACTAATAATTGCTAATTTATTCTAATCTAACAACCTAAACATAATTAATTAAATCTAAACCAACCATAAGCATAATTAGCCAACTAATCCAAGATTAGTGAGATTACTCACCAAATCGCCCGCAAATCGGATCAATCCGTCGACGGCGACGCGAGGAACGATTGTTCCCAAAGCACGGC